>CM022474.1:23009733-23037558 GCA_011952105.1 Coreoperca whiteheadi
GCCTTCTTCCCCCCAGGGAAAACAATATGAAAAAAAAGAGGGGTGGGGGGGGGAGGGCTGGTCAAGCCCCCCCCCCCCCCCCCCCCCCCCGGGTTCTTCCTTGCAATTTGTGGACTATCACGCTCACAATGGGGTGAAAATAACTGACAAATCCTGCAACAATTTCCTTGCTCGTACTGTTTAACACTGTCTACACAGGAGGCACAGCTTGAGCAGCAGCTTCAGTCCTCTATCTGTGTCACAGGATGCATTCAGGCACTGTTTTGATTGTAGGTCACCCGCGTTTCGGCAGCACTCAGAGCCCAATACATAATCAGTGTCATTATACACATAAATGGAAGAAAAAAGACTTGAATCGTAAAACTACACATTGAAATGCGTGTAGCTCAAGTGAAACGCTAGCCATTACACGGCATGTGTATATAGCTGGACTGATTAAAATAGAAGAGTATCTGTTCCATCAAACGCTTGTGAGATGAACGACTTCTATAGACACATTGAAATGTTACTAAGTGATGCTCACTAGTTGAAAGTTTTTTAGTCAGAAAATACAAACAAAAACTACAACATGAAAAAAATGTAAGTTTTATGTTATCTCTTATCAGTATAGCGTAGCATCAGAGTGTGCAGACAGCTCTTCAGAACAGAGGATTATTTAAACATTGTGTAAAGCACAGGGCAGATGCATTAATATTACCTGGAGGACATGGGAGGAACTTTCAAATACCAAATTGATGATTTAATACACAGCTCTAATTTAATTCTAAGACTCTCTCTGGGATACCAATAGGATGACTATATTACAGTAACAGCTTTTTTAGTTTTACACACAAGTGCTGCATATTCAACAGATAAACATAACTACATCTAAACTGTAACTTTTATCACACCAACTACTGATCGCACTCAGTGATGAAACTTCGACACGGTTCAAACGTCACAGTCAGATTTGCTTTCCATTTACAATTTATCAGTTTGACGGGACACAAATAACTTTCTGCACATCCTAGCTGCAGTTGGTCCGATGAAGAAGAGCGAGTTTTACACCTGCAAGTGGACACGTCTACAGATGTAGCGAACCTGACCAATCTTCTGGTTACCTTTTCAAAAGCACGGTGCAAGAATATTTTTTGTTCTGTCAACCACTCGCTACCCGCACAACAGGAGAAGGATTATTCAATCTTTATGAGGACCACTGGAATCAACTGGACATGCTGCGTGGGAATGTGCACTGACAGGGCAAAAGCGATGATGGGGAAGTACACGGGGTAGCTCACAAAGTCTGTCCATCCATCCTCTGGTTACATTGCATCCTCAAATGGATCCTCTTTTTGTCCGTGATATCTGTTTCTGAGCCTATGTATGCATCATTCTCTTTGTTCTTTATGTGGCGAATCGTGTGATTATTGGTAAGCCTGGTCGGGATATTGAAGAGGTTGTGTGGCCTAAAAAGTTTGGGAACCCCTGCTTTAACTGATTGCAATATCGAACCGAGCGATGCCAGGTAACACTGCAGAAATGGGGTTATTTGGGGAGCAATGACATGACATGCGAATGTCCTCCACAGACCATGGACCACCTGCTACACTGCCCACGGCTAAAACAGCTTTGCACACCCAAAGATCTCGCAGAATACAATGACAGAGCACATGTTTATGAGTTCTGAAATACATCTTTCAAATGATTCCCTGTTGGATAATTTTCTTTGCAACAACAATATGAGGATTCTGTTAGGCCTACATCTGCCGCATATCATCAGTCTTGTGCAGTGTGAAAGTGTGTAACGTCAGTACAACCTAAACGTAGCTTAACAGTTAAGACATGGTTAGATGGACACATGAGTCCCAGTATCATCTCATTCACCTACAGTGACTACAGAGTGTACAATTAAATATGTAAATGGGCCAAGATCCAAAATGACTAAAACATAATTTCATGGATTTGACAAAAGTGCAATTTCTAATATGCATTCAGGAAGCGAGCCCAAGGCTTAAAGACACAAGTTAATCATCTTAAATGCCTTTCAAATTGTGTTGAGCAGTGCTGTAAAACTACCAAAAGCTTCAAATCCCCCTGCACCTTATCTCCTGTAGCTCCTGATATTCAGTTAAATTTATCTGACTGAGGCACTGCCCACTTATCAGTGCAATGGCACAAACAGGCAGGTTTGGAGACTGTTGCCAATTATATCATGTTAATTACAAAGAAGGCCAGACTATGGCTTTTTGGTGAGCCAGCGGTAGTCTCACTGACACCACAAAATAAAATAACAGTATTGTTTGGCAACTTTAGAAAACCCACTGATTTAAAAGCATGTACCCGGCTGATGTTTGTCCTCTTGCTGGGATGGAAACACACTCTCCTGTCCAGTTGACTTAGTTGTCCTGCAATATGTTTCCAGCACGCGTGGGCCTGTGTGGTTCACAGCCATGGCTCTTTGTAACAAGCGG
Organism: Coreoperca whiteheadi; assembly: GCA_011952105.1. Classification (NCBI taxonomy): domain Eukaryota; kingdom Metazoa; phylum Chordata; class Actinopteri; order Centrarchiformes; family Sinipercidae; genus Coreoperca; species Coreoperca whiteheadi. The sequence goes on from CM022474.1 coordinate 23,012,184, forward strand.
GCTTGCTTCCTCTGCCATCTCTTTTAATAAAAATCCAGCTCAGGAAAAATCATTGCGGCCAGGGGACTCTCTCCATAGACACACAAGACCGATGCTACAGACACTGCCTGTCAGCATTAGCCTGTTGTTGTTTCCTCCACAGATTGCAGCGAGGCCTGTCTTGCTCACCACTTCCGTTTCTGGTACTGCACTTTGGCTTGGCTCTTCAGCTACAATCTGAAATATAATATAGCTGTATTTGGAGTGTCGGCCATACACTCCAGACCAATGTGGTTATTCATTGTCTTGTTCTACGGAGATATCAGAAGGAGCAGTCACTGTTTGTCTTCATAAAATCAGTCTTCCTCAGGTTTTACTCTTCACTTGCAGCACTAGAGCCCACTTTTCAAAATGACCTCCTTCAGCACATGTGGGTGGGAGGCTTGAAAACACAAAACGCACTCCACTTTCTGCTTGTAGTTTGAAAATAACACCTCAGGTAATTTTGCATCATTTGGCTCAGATTCCTCACTCCACAACCACAGGATATATTGAGAAGTTGTTTTTTTTTATGCCCTACACTTTGCCATGTAATGAGAGGATTAAAGTGTTGGTGAACTTGGTGAAGTATCCCTGTTGATATTTGGGGCCAATGAAAATAAATGATCTGAAGTGGCTGCTGTGCAGAAGAACTATCAGAAAGTGTTCATGGTTTAAATTTCAGTACTAAGTTCCATTCATGTGATCCATTGTTGATTGTTCAGTTCCTCACCTGCCAGTGAGCAGTAGGGGTATAAAAAACATGAGAATTGATTTGAAAAGCTACGCTGACTATTAATGCACATACTGAAAAAAGCCCTGATTTTGACTGTTGTTTATTCTTAGAGCTAAATGGAAGGAAAGGTTGTATCCCAAAAGGAACTGGTGAAAAATATCATGTAGACATCTTGAAATGCTGAAATTCAAAGCTGAAAAACGTGTTCCACTAGAGTGCCTTTAGTGTATAGATGGTCTATATGTCTATTTTTTCTTGATTTAATAACAACAACAATTCTTTCAGCAAATCTTTGCTTTTAAATTGTACCATTGTTCGATTAAATTAGAGCCTAATTTGCAGTATTTTCCTCCAGTGGATTATACTGTAGCTAATATAGACTGCTTACAGTTACAATACACAGTACCACACAGAAAATAAAAAAGAAATTTAATGAGCCATTGTGGCAGGATTACAGTGTGCCTGCCCTACTTGTACAACAGAAGATCTATGCGCACAGTAAATACTACTCTGGAAGTATGGACTTGACAAGTACAAGTGTCAGGCTACCATGATTCCAGCTCTTCTCTACAGAGAACAAAGTAAATAGTCCAAATGATTCAGCTGGAAAGAAACTCTACAAAACAGAGAGCAATTCAACATGCATTCAAGTGAAACAAGTCCCAATTTCCCCCCACGGCTGATGCTCAAAGGACTGTCAAGTGAACTCTGTAGTTTTATATTTCTCTCTTTCTTCTCCTTTCTACTATCATCTCATTTCATCTCTTCCCCTCCTTTGTGCGCCCTCTTCTAACCTAAGCTTTTGTGACTACAGTTGCAAAGAATCTTTTTTGAGGGGTCAGATTATGTCTTTTCTTTCCCTTCTTGTCTTTGTTTTTCTTTTATTCTGTATATATACATATGCGATTGGATTTCCTTTTGCCTTGAGAACAGCATGAATTCTTCAAGGCTTGTATTTAACAGGGTGCCGGAAATGCTCACAATGAACCATGATGATTCAGTTATACCATTAACAGCACTTCTTGTAGATTTTGTGACTACACATGCATGCTGCCAACAGCTAGGTCATTGTAAAGGGTCTGTGTTCTGCTGAGATATGGGACTATGGAGAATGGCATGTGTTTACTGAGATGGTACAGTTTCCTGCTGAAAGCATCCATCTCCTCCCAACCAATTCCAAAAAATTGGCACCTCTCGAAACACTGACATATTATTCCCACATACAGGACACATCTCTGGGGTTAAATTTGGTCTCATTAGTATCCTGCAACATACAGTGAATGCCCTGCTATAGACTGGAGTATTTTCTTACCTGAGGCCAAATGTATTCTGGGATGCTCTCCAGTCCCTTGAGACCATGACAAGGACAAAACGGGTATAGAGAATAGATGGATGGATAGATGGCTAGTTTCAGGAATATAAACAGCACAGGAGAAATCATCCAGAACCATATGGCCAGAAACATATGGCATATCACCATGTTTTTTCTAATGCTGAGAACAAAACCTGTGGATTCAATGACTCATTTGGATGACTGCCCATTTTACCAAAATGATGCTGATCAGCTTTGCACTATGGATTTAATGCATAGCTACTATCTGTATCTGTTTATGTCAAATATCTGTATTCGCATTTGTAACTGGATATATACCGGAAGTGGATTGGGCCTAGACCGGGAGTTGTTGTTATAAATTGTCTATACTGCTTCATTTTTCTTGTTACATTTCTTTCAACTGATATTTATACTTCTACGTATTTGTATAAGTTCTGCTGCCAACCAAAATATAGAAAACATCGTATTTCACCCATGTAGCTAAAGTAATTGTATAACAAAGCATGATTTGTGTTTAAAACCCCACCACCTTAAAAAAAACAACTATATATAGTCTCAATAAAAGCTGTGTAACTGTTAATGGTCTGGGTGGAAACAGAACAGAAGGTTTTAACAGTTGGAAAATAATCAGAAACAGAAATTTAATTTGCTCTCTTGGCCATTTTGCATGCAGTGATGGGAAGATCCCTAACTTCAGCTTGTCATATCCCCTGTACTGTCAAGTTGTGCAAAGTGCCAGGCTTCAAAATAGATCGTGGGGTAAAAATAACACCTGTGCAACATCAATCAAGCTTTATCCTGCACTGCACCGGTGAAGCCTGGTAAGAATTTCCAGTTAAAACTATCTTTACTTTTCTTCCGTGTTTTAGCTTATAGCCTATTTGTTTACATTTAAGCATATCTGCATCATGGAAAGCCATGCTGCTTTGGCAAGCAGTTCCTATTCGCATTGTACAGGCAACAATCAAACAAGAAGAGGCCCTCATTAAAGAAAACCTTCCCAAAACAAAGGCATCTTTTATGTTAGTAGAAAAACATTCCATACACCAACATACTTTCACCAGCAGCAGCTTTTACTGTTGACGACAGGCAGGATGTCTCCATACATACAGTATATGTTTAAGCCAAACTCTGACTCTTTCGTCAACGACTCACAACAGATCCAACAAAGCTTTTTTTCATTCAAAAATCTGTTAAAGTTCTCACTTTTGTTTTATCATCTTGTTCTTTCTTGACAGGGTTGGACATTTCATCTGCTATTGGCCATCTGCTTCAACAATAGACCACTTTTGTTGTCTAAGACACTGTGGAGAATTACATCTGAGCTGTTCAATTTTATTCTCAGGACTGCAGCTGATTAGATGTGCTTTGTTTATTTCATAAATCTTGGTAAAGCTGTAACTCAGCTGTTTGTGAGATGCAACAACAAACATGTCTTGTACAACAAACTAACTTCAGTGGCACTTAAATCACACATTTTACATTTAGTGGAACACCTGAACCTGAACCTCCAAAGCCTGTCTGAATGCCTTATACAAATCCTTTATTTAGATCTCACGATGTGTCTATTGCAGTCAGTTGCTTGCAGGGGGGGGGGGGGTATTACTAATGTTGTGGGGACATAAATCTGTTTACACAGTCACAATGTGGGGATTTGCCTTCCTTATGGGGACAAAATTCAAGTGCCCAAAAAGTGTGTGTGTGTGTGTGTGTAACGGTCGATAGACCAGAGACTGCACATGAGCTCCGTTTATTTCCTAACTATGCTTGCTTGAAACCTCAACACTTTGACCCCCTTTACTGGGAAATAGGCAATGAATTGTTCTGAACTATAGACCAATTTGTAATTCTATAGTATGATAATACATAATAATATAGCCTATACACATTATATATATATATATACATATAAAGAGAGAGAGAGAGTGAGAGCGAGAGAGAGAGTAGAGCAGAATTGGGCAGATACCCATTCAAAAAGAGCACTCACATTTTTTAATCACCTTAAATCCAGCCCCTATGACACCCTCCTTTCCCTGGAGCTGAGCCTGGAAAAGAGTCCCCTATGTCAGTTGGTGCTAAGACTAAATGCCCCGCCAGACACACTGTGACCCGTCTCACAGCAACACTGCTTTCCAAACCAATCAGAGTAAACCAAATTATAACACAATGCAAAGAAAGCTAACCCTAGCCCAACCCCTACTGTCAGAGATAGAAAGCAGAGACAGATCCTATCCAAGTAAGGCTCCGTCACCACAAACTGGCAACTGAAAAAGGAAGACTAACCGAATGAAAACAGAATATGTGGTCACTGTTTGACAGGTGAGGTTGAGACAGAGACGCACTTCCTGCAACAGTGTAAACATTCAATAAAATAAGGAATGTTTACTTTAATAAATTCAACTCTGTGATCTCAGATTTCATGGAGCTAAATGAGCTCCTGGGAGAAGGAGCCAGGGCGGATCTTGCTGCCCAATATGTATCAACATGGCACAACCTGAGGGACAGTGAATGACCTACACACACACATGTACACACACAAGTTGCAGTTTAGTGTTAACTTTTTGTATTTTTATTCTAACTGCAAGTGTAGAATTTGTATTACTATTATTATTATTATCCTACCTTACTTATCTGTATGTATTTTAACAACACAATTCTTCTGTCTGTGTGTGTTTTTACTTTGCATGTGTGTTGACAATCTTAACATCGGTTTCCAACGCCAATAAAGTCGGATTGAAGAGAGAATAATAATATACATATTGTAATTCAATTCTATAGCCTATGACATTAGTTAACAACACAATATTAAAAAGAAAAAGTAGCCTAACTGCATTTGTAAAAGTGCCACTTGAACTGGGGCTTATCACCAAAGCCGAACTGTAATTTTATTGCTTGCAATGTACACTGTATGCATTTGATTGGTGTGACAATGTCCTCTTTCACTGGATTAAAATGTAAATATTTTTACCATTGTATGTTTGCCAGCTTTTTTGTACCTAATGTCTTGGAGTGGACGGGAAAGATTGAAACGTCTTTATACTGTAAGTGTTGCAATATAGGGGCATTTGCGGGGATATAGTGATTTGCAATTTAAAAAGAATGTGGGAAAGGGGTGAAAAGTGGGGGCGCCTATGCCCCCTTGGACCCCCTACTTCTGGCAGCCTTGGTTGCTTGTACAGTGAAAGCACCTAAATAAGTTAAGAAAAAACAGCTAGCATGCAGGAGACACATTATGATTTAGGTTTATGTAAGGTGTACTCAACCTGCACTTGACCCATATGAAACTGCCACAAGTTAATCTCTGGTTGTCTCCGTTGAGACACAAGTCTACAGCTATACTTCCATATATCACCCCTTATCTAGAGAATTACACAGAATTATATGATATTATGAAATGTAATTAGTGTCAGTTTCAATTCCCTGACACTACCACCAACCCAAATCTAACCTGTGCCTCTGTCTCAGTCTTTATACTGTCATTGATTAAAATAAACCATGTAATGCTGAATAAACAGGACAGATAACTGTTTGTGACGCTGATGCATAAAAACAAAACAGTAAAAATGCACATCTGTCCTCTCTTTGTCCCCACCTCTCTGCTCCTTTCTCGCCTTTCCTTTTTTCTTTACTTTTATAGTGCGCATATTGATTGGAGGGGCTTGCATTGCAATGTTGACCATATTTATCCTGCCTCATCAGGCCAATTAGTAGCCGGATGATAAGCTGCTGCAGCACCGGTGTCCCTAAGCTTTCTCTGATGAATGTGGGGCTAATTGGGGTCAAGGTTGGGTTTAAGGCTGCGTGCGGTGAGTTGGAGCAGAAAGCGCAAGCCGGGGCTAATCTAATCAGGTGCACCATCAGACCACAGTCTAATCGTGTCATTTACTGAGCAGTTAGATGTATATTGGGGACTGAAATAGTCCCCTATTACCACATACCCCCACACTAAAAGCGGAACATACACTTTGTGCATGTGTGTGCGCAGAGTGTCGTTATGTGTGTGTGTGTGTGTGTGTGTGTGAGTGTGAGAGGGTGTTTTAGTTAAGTGCAATCATCATCCTGTGCCCGCCACCATCAGAGCGATCAAAGGCCCATCTGGGAAGCATGCGTGTGCGTGCGCGTGTGCGTGCGCGTGTGCGTGCGTGTGCGCGTGCGTGCGACAGCAGCCACAGATCCTTCAGTGAAGAGCCCAGGTGTTCCTGTTAAAGTGTTAATTAGATTAGTGCAGATCAAACGGGGGTGGCATTCGCTCTGGAGTAGAGGTGGCGGGGCCATCCCACTGGGGCGCCAGATCCAAATACTCTTCCTCATCCACCAATTAGGATGAATTAATCATTCACTGGACTCATTTGATTGGTTCCCCTGAACTGCATGGCGACCCAATAAGGGGACTATGCAGATTTCTGTAGAAGAGTGGAGCGGGTGTGATAGAGCAAGAGGAAAAGAGACTTAAAACTTGTTGGAGGTTTGAACTTACATAAAGTGAGTGTGTTTCTATTGTTAGATTGATGCACATCTGTCCAGTGTCCTGTGCTTCCTATTACATTACAGAGCTACATTATTACATTAATTCTATTTCACATCATTTACTCTGTCTGGCAATAAAACATCACCCATTTTGATTCAGAGATTGGGCATTTAACTAAATCTGGTTAACTTTGTTATTGCCAATGTTAGGTTCAAGGGTGTAATGAGAAAGATGTTAAAGACATACTGCATGTTTTTTTTTTTACAGCATATATATATGTGTGTATGTGTGTGTGCTATTATAAGCAATCTACAGAGAAAATGTCTGTGAAAATATGTGGTTGCAACTGTCACTTTATACTTTTTGTGACCATTTTTGACTATGATTCTGATTGGTTCCAATAAAATTGTATTCACCATATGTAACTGTTGGGCTGTGGGGAACACTACAACCACAGAACAAAGCTCAGTTTGACATTCAACAAGTGCCCAGTTTAACCATATTTTCTCTGTGGAACTGAAAATGAAAATGAATACACCTGCAATGTCCATTATAGTCATAAGTTATATCTTCTGCTATGTTATCATGCATATCTTTTATATTTTTCTGTGGGCCACATGTGTGAACTAACGTAAATTGACTGACGTTAAAATACTGCGTGTGTGTGTACACAACTACAGGAAGACGGATCAAAGTTGAAACCAGGAGTACCGTGGCAAAATCAAAGTCATTAATCTCAGGTTCGCTGTTGTACCTTAATAATAAAATAAAAATCATATCGTGTTGCCTTCCTTATCTGCATGTTTTTGTTTCAAAACATTAAATTCTCAGCCTTATCCCCTGGCATGCAGAGAACTGCATGCAGAACCTATTGCACAGACATCATTTAAGAGAACACATTAGAAGTCCTTCAGGCAAAGTCTGTCTCTGAGATCGAGACAAATACACAGACAGACACTTGCACACACACCCACACTTAATCTCGGTGGGTCGTCTTTACCTTTATCCAAGTCCAGAAACATTTCACAAACGAACCAAACTAAGTGTGGCTGTGTTCCCACAGCGCCACAGGGATCAAATAGCAGCTACTGATGCGGATTTGTGTAGTGCACAACAGAGAATGACAACAGAACTCAAACTCTTGAAACGTTCTTACGTTGTCACCGATTACATGGTGACATTACACTATGGAGACAAACTCACTGGTAGTCGTGTGCAGGCTTTATTGCTGGAGCACTGTGGTTATGTGACTACCAGTGAGAAACCTTTGATCTGCCCCACCACAGCAATGAACACTGTGATGGCAAACAGAACGAGGGAGCTAGAAAGATGGTACCATTGGAGAATATTGACTTGTATTAGCTATAGGGCAATCCAAACTGCCAGTGGTTTTAAAAAGCATTTCTGAAACATTCAGTCATTCATCTCAAAGCACAGACACACATATTATTACAAATGTATTAATCCACATCGTCTCCAAGTAAGATCTGAGAACAAGTCATTTCTTTCAACACTCTGAAATTATATTTTGTGAACATACTGTATATGATCTATCAAGAACTGTAGTTTCATTATGAGCGTTCTGGTTTCACTATGGTTATTTACTGCTATGTTGGAGGATGGATATAAAAAAAAAAGGTAAAAAAATTAATAAAACTGCAAAATCCACTCAAACAAATCAATTGGACCGTTACAATTAATTTCAGGGACTTTTAGAGATGTTTGCACAAGACTATAGCAAACCCCCGACCATCCTACCTACACCGACCTGCTTCATAATGACAACTATACTGCAAATGTCACTGCAGTCTTTCACGATGTGTTTGTGTAATTCTGAACTGTGTTCACTTTCTGGAAGAGTGTATGAATGTAAGTCCAGTACAGAGAAATAGCGGGTCTTCCTTTTGTCTTGTGCCCTTGGCAGACCAGTTCTGGCTTTACCAATATTAGTTTTCATGTGACATCAGTGTCAACTCACTATGGCTTTTTGATGTTGGCCAGAGCTCTTTTCCACCTGTAGCCTTGCATCTAGACACCTTCCTGACCTCTACGCCTGTGAGCACAATCTCCACAGAGTGTAGAAAAACATGAGCATCATCCTTACAGTATATTTTTGAAGGGGCACCAAGCACACAGTAAACACCTGGATGGCTGAATTTGGCTTAGGCAAACCCACCCCAAAACATACAGTACAGTACACATTTAAGCCAAAATGTCCCCCTAAGTGAAGCATGATTTTCATGAATACCGAGACACACATTAGAGACCCTAACTCAGACATCTTGTCTCAACGTCTGCCTCAGTTGTTTATATTTTGCTCAGTCTGCCCCTCTGTCACCGTCTCCAGCCACTTCTCACTTCCCCGTGGCCAATGTTTTACTTAGGAACTTTAAAGAGCTGCCATTCTCCATCCGTCCACCAGTTGCACCACAGACTTTACCACCTGTCCCAGTCACTTGACTCCCTCACCCACCTACTCACCTGTTCCTTATTCCCCAATTACCCCCCACCAGTATTTATACCAGCCATCCCCACCGACTCTGGACCAGATTGTCAGCTGTTCATAGCTTTTGCAGTCAGCCACCTGTTGCCTGTTCCTGACCTTTGCCTTTAGTACTTTTCCCTTCATCCTACCTGCTTGTCTTGTGTGTGTTAGCCTGCATTTCAGTCCTCCTCCCTCTGTTACCTGAATTCACTACCGTGATACTGAGCTGAAGTTGATAAAAGGATTTCGGTAAGACTTGAATGATGAGACTGATGCCTTGCTGACACTACAGGCGTACTGACAATTTGCACCAAAAGGAAATAGTTCCGTCACAATTTTCAGAACTTAACATTTTGGTTTAGCCTCTGAGCTGATTCACTTACCGTACACCCAATCAGACAGATATTTATGTATCTGCACTTCAAGCTGCACTTTAATCAGGTACACGAGGCAAATGGCCTGTCTCATTTCTCAGTTTGTACCTCCTCAATTCCTCTCCCCGCGTCTCTCTTCATGTCGTAGTCCGTCCCACCAGAGATGTGAGCGGAGGAGGCGAGGAAGAGACTCGAGGAGAGAGGAGTCGAGGCAACAGGGATTTAACGAAATGAGATATCCTTGCTTCAGAGCCGTCATTTTAAAGCGACGTCAGTTAAATACGACGTGTGGCAGAGCTGCATCATCATTGTTTGGTTCTAGCCTACCGCTGTAGTTTACGCTCTCTGTCACATGATCATAACAACTTATATATTTACTTTTAATTCAATTCACAACATGGAATGATGTGACAAGAATGTACGGATTCCATAAATGTTCTGTTATTTAACGCACAAATATATTATATGATTGCGTTATATAGGTTACAGTATATTATAAAGGCATACACACAACCACTATGCCAAAGTAAAATTGATCTCAAATGCAGCCCACAGCGCCAATTGCCACTGTCGTCACAGGACTATTCTTTTGGAATGACATTTGCAGACAACATAAATAAACTATGATAACATGAAATACAGAACATTAGTGCTGAGAAGAGAATGTTCTTATTGATATAATGTGACGTTAGCAGCTGTTTGCACTTCTAAACATCATGTCATGTATATGGCATTTAAAGGCAGAATAAGTAGGATTTTTTTTGGTTGCTGTTTGCAAACCCACGATTCAAAGTTGGCCCCTCCTTCCTGCCTCAACAGGAACGAGAGAGAGAACTAGAAAGAGAGCGAGCTAGAGAATGAATGAAGAGAGGGAGAATAAAGCAGTGAATCGGAGAAATAAAACGTCTTTCTCCGATTGTTTCACGGCGGTTACGTTCTACAGCACAAATAAAATGGCCCACACCACGGTGAATGCAGCGGAAGCCAGGCTTCATCCTGTCCACTCTGCGGCTTCTCCGCTCTGTGTGTGAGTGAAGCTCAGGGCCGCCCTCGGTCAAACAGACACACAGCCCTGCACAGACAGAGCAGAGGAGAGGCGGAGACAGCGATGCCGCTACTTTTTAATAAAGTCACAAATGTGCATATGCCTTTGCATACAAACATGTCCCAGTGTCACTGCACTGTCCTGGTGATATTAACTTTTACTGCTGGTTAGCTAACAGCCAAGGGCATAACCACAAACAATTACTCTGTCAGTAAATGTCTGAAACAGCCCATTAATTCAGGGTTCGTGACCATATGCCAGAGGCTGCTGGAATAACCTCTGTTATGTATTGTATTGTAAATGCTGATGCTGCTGAAATATCTAAAATCATGACACTTCAAGTTTTAATTTAAAAGTAATAGAAGTACCAAAAACATGCCAACTGAGTTGTACAAATATGGGCATGCTAATGAGTAAGGTTACACAGCATCCTGGCCAAGTCTAGCTTTCAAACCGCAAATTACAAAACAACTTTCTCAAAAATTGAGATGATTGTTCATGTGTAACCAACATTATCAAGGTCTTCAAAGTGTTTGGGCCATTATCCAACTTTAAGTGATAAATACATTCAATTTGTATCTTACAGTTAGCAAAATCAAGAAGGAAAACTAATGGATACAAGTATAAAGTCTATAAAAGTTTATCTGTACAGCCAAATATCACATTCAATATTACAGTGAGAGAGGAGACAGACCATGGATGGATTAAGGAAATCAGACAGTGAGTAGCTATTTCCACAGAGAGCTTACTGAAGATGTGTTTTAGAGAGTTGGATGCATTTACACCTTCTCAACATCTGGCTAGAATGCGACTCAGACCACATCCGGAGGTGATTTGAGCAATCATTTTTCACTCCGTCTTGAAAGCTTCTTGGGTGCATTTACACTTAGCTTTTTTGAGATCGGATGGCTATCTGAGCCGCCCAACAAGCATGAAGTGACTAAGTGTAAATGGAGTCTAAAGGTGTGCTCAGACAAAAAGCAACGCGTCCTTGCATCAGGTGGCACTGCCCTGGTTGAATTTGTGTCAAATTGTGTCTTTCCATTTGCCAACAGTAAGAAGTCAGTGATGCCACCACTGCACTTGACATGCAATCGGAACAATACGTGGGGAATTACAAACAGTTTGACTGGAATGGAGATGGGAAATACAGGGAAATTACAGTTCATGACCATATGCAGCTATGCTCCATTGGTGACATCACTGATCGTTAAGCAGCGTATTATTCAAGTTGTCCGGATGTAGAGAAACTTCAGTTTGATATCACCAAATCATCCAAACACACAGCCAGCAGACGGTCTCTGTGGTGTTCTTCAGTTTCGTTGTCTAAGCAAGTTTTTTGATCCAAAACAGAATACTGGCCGGGAGGTCAGTTCAAACTACCAAACATCTCAGCACATCACCAGCTGTAGTTATCAACAACCCTAACAAACCTGAGACTGTGTATATACCACCATACTGTTCTATGGGACAACATTATCCATATAAGCACTGGATTGTATAAGAACTTTTCTTTCTTCCCCCTAAATGCCTCTCAAACCACCATGGAAATATTGCATTTTAACATTGGAGCCAATTATATTGTACTTGCATCACAAACGAGAGAAGCTTTTTATGTGCGGCTCTGCATCTAGGGAACCCCGCTATTTCTTTTTTTTTTTTTGTCTTCTCCTCACTACTGAAGTGCTCTTTCATTAGGGAAGACGGAATACAGTGGCAGGACCACATACTGAGAGTCTGTCTGTTGACTGATGTCTGTTTCACCGAATCTCTCCAAGGAGGTTGTTTTCAATGGGAAAAAGAAAGTACTGGCAAGAGTGTATAAATACACACCAACTGATTGATTTTAGCTTTTTAATTCGCCTATTTTCTATGTTCTTCTTCTCCTTCCTCTACTCCTCCTCCTCTATGTATTGAATCACCCCAGTCATTTCTTTCTCTTTTAAGAGCAAAAATGCCCTAATACAACTTTGTTGAAAATATTTTAATCTATATGTTTCACATGAATTATTGTTAAATTAGTTCTAATAAAGGTAAGTATTTGTTCAGCATAATGGCTGAATGGGAAAAGTGTATGAAGTTATACGGTAAATAAGAACTTTACAAGTGAATAATTACTTTGGTTATTCGATGAACCTGTGCCTCTACTTTTCAAATAAAATTGCTTTCTGCAGTTTCGAAGGAATCTGTTAAAATGTTTTAATCAATTTCATCTACTGAACTCTTCATCTATTTTAGTAACAATAGCACAATGTCATGGTTCTTTCAAGGAAATGTCATATGAAATTAGCAGGAAGATCAACTCTTTTCTGCCAAACTCTTTGGAAATAATGAACCACTCCACATTGTCAACATTATTTGTCGCATCTTTTCTCATATGAAATGTCCTTATCTCTCCTAGGAGTGATATGCTGTAACAGTGGAGAGCCGTCTCCAGCTACTGTTAAAATGGAGACAGCTTGCTTATAATTGCTGGAAAATGTCACCACAGTTGATTACCAGTGATTTGTACTACTGCAAAGGGAATCCAAATAAAAAGCAGGGTTGATGAGTGCATATTTAATGAGACGCTTGCATACTAATGCAAGCGTCTCATTACGCTCTATTTCCTCACATAAACACATGCAAATTCATGGTCCAAGTTAGTGAAAACATAGGAAGTCATCCTTATGAATGAAAGACAGATATATAAGCTGTCATTATCGCCGCTAAGTGGTCAGTGTGGAATTATGTCGGTTTAGTACTTCCAGCTGTCAGAAAATGTCCACAGCAGAATGTGCGTGCCTTAAAAACTGTATATGAATTTTAAATTTTTAGATGTGCTACTTAGAAATGAATCCGGTGCTTGACATGCAGATGCAGGTCTACACTGAACGTTAACGCGACAGAGGATTCAAATGTAAATAGAAATAGGTCATGAATGAAAGTTCTGAAAGCTCTGAGCACTGCATTTCAAACCAGTAGAGGTCGCTTAATAGCATAAGCAACTGAAACATGTGTATGGACACCACCTTTAGAAAGGATAATTTCATGGGAGAGGATAGGTGTTTTTGGTTGTACTGATCAAACCAATACATACAAAACAGAAAAAAGACAAAAGTACTTCATTAACATTTGCTTGAAGCAACAAACCTAATTAGACTGTAGTAATTCCCTTTACTAAGATTTTTAATTCTGGGGAGAAAATGCCAAATAGAAGGCCACTCGACTCTTGCTGAGAAGTCATTAAGCTTGCTGGTAATAAAACAAGCAAATGATGAGTAGATTAGTGCTTTCAAATCTCGAGAGCGTTGATAAAAATGGAGCTCAATTTGTATGCTAGTGTTTGCACTGAGTCTTTGCTGGCCCAGCTGTAAGGGACCGGGACCCCTTCTGAGAGTCTAATGAAACAGCTACTTTCTTTGAGACACACACAAACATGTCAAGTTAGGACAAATCCTGCTTGGCCTGCAGAGTCAAGGACACACAATGTCACCTGCGAGAGGCACATAAAATTATTCTGGTCATGGTGAGCATATGCACTTATGATTCTGCTTAATGCCTAATGCCTGAACAGCACACACACACACTGACATAGTCAGGCAGGACAGTAAGCAATGTTATGGTGCCTACATTGGTTTCAGGCTTATAACAATGTTGAACACTCTCGATGCTGTAATTTGATGCACGGAGCCCACGTTGGTAGTCCATTTCCTTGATAGTTGTCCCTCTAAGCACAATGTTGTCTACAACAAGCTGTTGACCTGCCATGCTTTATTTCACATGCACCTGTTTGGATTCACCAATATGTAAATCTGCCCAACTCTGAGGGTCCATCAGCATCTGCTGAGTGCCAGGCAGGGAATACAGATGCAGGCAGATAGGTATTTAGGAAGGCTTCTCACGTCTGCCTACTGAGAAGCAGCACAACGACTTGGCCACAGCCACAGCAGCTCCGACACTCCCATTCTTCAACTGGATTGATTCTCACCAACCACTGGCAATCTGACTCATCAATATTCAGAATCACACTGTCCTAAAATAGCTTCAGCCCCAGAATTTTAACCCTTTAAGTAGAGTGCTGTGATTACGATCAAGAATAAGGAAGAGGAAGCCAGATCAATTGGCTCTACTGTGGAAAGAGGACAATCAAAGTAATTAATTTTAGATGTTGCTGTCATCGTCACATTGTAATTAAACTAGAATTTGCATGTCTGTTGGACTAGATAGAGTATTTTACCATCTTTTTTTAACGTTGACCCCTGGAATGCTGAGCAGCTGTGGGGTTTCACCACACCAAACAAGGAGGGGAGTCCTGAGAGAGTGGAATGATGCAAGGCAGAAACTGATGGTCTGAACCGGAGTTATGGAAAACAAAGTTTGAATTCCCTAAAATCATTGTTTGAGTAAAAATAAGATGCTAGGTCAGCCAAAGCACACTAGGAGTACATCGCTAGAGAGACAGAGAGTGAATAGTTTGAGCAAGGCCGGACTAAAAAGTGATTTGGACTTGGGGACACTTGGCGTGGTATTATTTCCGGTTGTATCATTGATGGCTTGGGTTTTAGATTCCTTTCTTTTATTTGGAGTTTTCTTTTTACTAGATTTATGAAGATTTAAACTTGTAAAATGTCTCAATAACTCCTCCTTTCCAACATGTACGATATACTTTTAAGGTAACAACCTTGTCAAAATACTTAAGTCTAAAAGCCTGGATAGTCCTCTCTTCCCTTCATGAATAGCCACCTGTGGCTGCAGTGTGAGCATCGCATTCAAATAAAAAGTATTTGAATTAATGGTGCACTGCCTTAAGTGCAGTCTGTGGCCTTCAGCACAGGCATGCAGGGTTGTCCACTAACATTTAGAATTTTCTTTTGCGTGGTGCAACTGTTTTATAGTTGGAAGCATATCTATAACAATAGATTCCACCACAAAGAAACAGATGTAGATGCACCCAGTGAATACACCTGCAGTAAAACCGCCGTCTAGCACTGTACCAAAATCCATAAAAACACTCTGGACAATGCATTGTTTCCTCTTGAGTCAGTCATTTCATGGGGCAACTTTTCACCTGTCTCCCTTTAGTCCTGAAGAGCTGGAGACACAATGGCATCAACGCCATCAGAGTAAGTGCATCAGCACTTAGAAGGGTGATGGCGGTTATTATGTCTCTGGCAATGAGCATTTTCTGTGTGATTATTTCCCAAGAAACTAGGCATCTTATTTTTCTGCATTAATTAATTTACCGCAGGACTTTGGTAAAACTGTTGCCTAATGTAAGTAACGATTCTCAGTGTTAGTTAGGCTTTGGGAGTTGGGCATCTACTCGCTTCCTACCTCAAGCAGGAGTCAACCGCAGCTCAATACTGGTTGACAGTTACTCACACAGCAGCTACATGTGTATAATGTAGTTCAAATGAAAAATGGTGTAAGTTTCTTTTTTCTCTTTGAGGGATTTATATCAAAGTCATATTGGGCTACGCATCATCCACAAAGAGTATGTAAGCTTTTGAATAGGATCTGTTCAAATCTCCATAATCCTTGACACCAAAATTAAACTGCACTGTTTGATCGTGGAAGACACACTCCCCGCGAGCCTCTCCTCCCACTTCGCTAAAACAGACAGCCACGCACAAGGGAGAAAAAAATAAAAACAGACAAAAATGCCACTATGCCAGAGTAAAACCCTGTCAGTTTTATTGTCCTGGGCCTGATACTTTTAAAGGATGTACAATACTTCTAGCTAAATGTGTCTATGCTTCCTCCTTTCACATGCATGTTTTAACATAAGTGGCTAAGAGAGATCTGTTTTCATCACACAGCATCTTTCCTCTGTACAATAAGCAGTAAACAGACCGATACAAAGCCACGGCACAGTTGTTGGAAATCGTTACTATAATAAATTATTGAAAGGGGAATGAAGACTTCATCCTTTTTTCACAGAGACAGTCTCATCTTTTACACTCTCCTAACCGTACTTTATATCAGGATCAATCATAATATTATCTCCTATTTCTAATAAAAACATAGTCTTTTTTGTTAAATGGAACTCTTTTCAAATTGTACAACACTCGCCTGGATGAATGTGAGGCTGGCAGATAAGCAATTCTCACGGCTACACTGTATGCATGTAATTTCTCCGGCAGGTAGGTACGTTATTCCCACAGAGAAATTCATTTTTCCTGTGGGCTTGTTTTCATAGAGATGTGCAATTCATTTGTTTTCTCAAAATTAGGGCGAGCAGCATGATCCCTAATCAAGCCAATCAGTTAGCATGGTTAGGATGTACCATCAGTGTTTTAGTGGTAGTGTTCATGTATAAATGTAAAGGCTTATACTTTCAATCAGATGATATACTTTCTGATGTCCTACAGGTGTATCTGTTTTAAATAATATATTTATAACGTCAAGGTAAGTGATGGAAATGTCACATTTTAATGTGCAGCTGCTTCTTTGTTGTGGGGCTGTAAATCTGGGTGAATTTTCCATGTCTAGTTCAACTTTGGTGAAATTATTTGTGGCGTTGACCAGTAGAGAGTCATAATGACAGTGCCAACCCTTTACAAAAGATAGAGCCAGACAGTCATAAATGGAGAAAGCTCTTGTAGGTTATTAGTAGCGTTCCACCATTCCCTTTTATTTAACCCGCCTCTGTCAAAATATAAAGTGCTCCACTAAAGAGAAATATTTTCCAGACAGTTATGAGACAGGAATTGATGGAACAAATACATCTTTTGGATAAACTGTGAACTCATTGTCGCTCAGTTAACTAATGTATCTGCTTTAGCAGAGGCAATGCACCAAGCTATCAGGTTAGCCAGCTCATTAGCTTGGGGAGCTTTTTTGTTCTACAGAAAAACTCTTAATTGAATTAAATGATGTACAATCCCCAGAACAAAATGCCCGACGTCACCAAGCTTCTAGAGCCAAACATATCGCAAAGACTCGCAAATGGGGCATTTACCGGAGGTGTGTGTGTGTGTTTGTATCTCCTTTATTTACCTCCCATCCGACATTCATTGATTAGATTGTGGTAATCTCTTGCAATTTAAATACCGTGGTCAGGGATGACACGGAAATAATCACAGAAAAAAGGTGGCTACAGGTGTTCATAGAGGTGATGATATGACGTGTGTGTGTGTGTGTGTGTGTTTCGCTGACCATAAATCTGTACATAGTGAGTTTGTGAGTGACTTGCATTCTTTTTTTTCTCTGTCAGGGTGCTGCTCTTATCTTTGTGGCCCAGAGACCACGGGACTTATCAGGCACACATTCATCCATGCAGGTCACCGCCAGAACCCTGGGCCGCTCCCTGACAGCTGGGCTATGGCTTCCATACAAACCTCCGTCCCCAGGTTTGTTCTTGCAAAAAATGCCAAATATTGACTCCATTCCACTGAACAAACTTCAGAGGAAGTTTCTGTGGTGGCTGTCTCACAGTGCAGCTGCTGTGTAGCACCACAAGCTTGCACAGCAACGGGATACTGTATCTCCAGCTTTCAGAGGGATGAGGCAGTCTCTCTTGCTCTGTGCCTCTGGCCTCACTTGCAATTTGGACAGATGCCATTATATTCACAATATTCAGAACGACCCTTGGTGGGCTCATTCTGAATATAGCTTTTAATGCACCCACCAATGCACCATTGCAACATACAATGGACAGGGTTTACACCATGCGGCATCATAGTGGCGAAAGAGGTGCCATCACAAGTCATTCAAGGGATAGTTCCACATTTTGGGAAATACACATATTCACTTCTTTGGTGAGAGTTAGATGAGAAGATCGATGCCACTCTCATATCTGTACCGTCAATATGTCACTGCGGCCAGCAGCTGGTTAGCTTAGCTTAGCTGAAAGACTGCAAACAGTGGCTCTGTCTAAAAGGTAACAAAATCTGCCTACAAGCACCTCTAAAGCACACTAATGAACACATTGTATCTCGTTTGTTTAAACAAACGGAGTGTAAAAACAATTCCCTGTTTAACTTGGGGTTAAGTGCCAAACTATTTCTTGGCTGGGAGCCTGATGCCAAGAAACCAGCGGAGACTTCAGGAAGCTACTGCTCCCGGCCAAGAAATAGCCAAGAAATGTTGTTTTTACACTTTGGTTTTTGTACCTAGACTAAACGAACGAGATACAACATGTTAATTAGAGCTTTAGAGGTGCCAGTAGGTGGTTTTGTTACTTTGGGACAGAGCTTTTTCCCCCTGTTTCCAGTCTTTATGCTAACTTCAGCTAACTGGCTGCTGGCTGTAGTTCTCAACTAACTCTAGGCAAGGTATTAAGTGTATTTCCCAAATGTTGAGCTTGTCCTTAAATTGCAATTCATTAGCAATCAAAGTCCTCAGTGTATGATTATCTTCATACTTATATATATATATATAATATATATCCCAAACAACAGGTATGAACATTTCCTTAGCTATATATGAAACAAAAAATATTAAAATGAGGTCAGTTCAGGCATTCTCCCACAGAGTAAAGAGATGCCCAGAATAAAAGCTACACCAACATAGCTGACAGTCAATATTGATCTTTTACAATTTATTTATGTTACACACTGTTATTGTGGTCTTAATCCCTAGTCAGCTGTTACATTCCTGTGGGATTCTGCTGAAAACACTGCATGCAAACATAGAAAAATAAACCAAAGATTTCTTTGTATTTATGTCCAGGGAGGATAGAGCTTCTGAAACTGGAGCGAGGCACAGCAAACAGTAGGAAGATGATGCTAGTTTGAGTGTATTCAATCCAGCTCTGACTCAGACTGGCTACAAATAGATTAAACTAGATTAAACGGAAAGTGGCAAGACAGAACATTTAACTCCCAATTTGACAGTCAGTAGGCAGTGGGCTTAACAAAATAAAAGCCAATTTACAGAATCCCACTGCTGGGCTCCACAAAACGCATTACTGTATGACCTCTGCGCATATGCCGCAATTTGTGTCAATGCCAACTTCCTCTTCTGGTTTTCTCTTTTACAGCAGAATAAAACTACCAACACGAATCCCAGCTGCAGACAGCTGATCTATGTCTCTACTGAAGATGGGGGTGCAGATGGCTATTCGGAAGCATCTATACACCGAGTCTGTTAAAGATGGTCACCTAAGGAAGGATAGGCCCCGATAGCATTGTGTCTGCTTTAGCAGAGGCAATGAACCAAGCTGAATTTCATCAGCAAAGAGAGAGTGGCAAGGGAAAGGGAACAATAAAAAAAGTACTGAGCACACAACAACAAACTTTTCCAATCAATGCACTTTTTCATGAAGACAGGGTGAAATTAATTCTCGCCTGAAGGGCTATTGTAGGGGGGAGGTTCACTGGAGAGTAAGAGCTGTTGACAAATACTCTTTATCCTCAGGTCAATGATGATGGGAAAAAATAGGGGATCTAAGAGAAGGAGTGAGGGCAGACAGCAGAGAGAAGGCTTGTGAAGAATGAGACAGCGAGGGAGAGGGAGAGGACAGAAGTCAGAAGGGAGAGAAAGAGCCATCAAGAGGGAGGTAAGAGTGTTGAAGCTCTCTCTAAGCCTAATGACAGTGTGGCGTCACCAGGACCTCCCTGACATTACTGAAGCCCTCACCTACACTTAGCATAGACGCTTCCCTCCTAGCAGCGAGCAGTTGTCTCACCCTAATTATTCCGCCCTCCACCTGCATGCCTCACTCTGCTTGTCACTCTCCTGCATCTCTCTATTCTCAGGTCTCACCCTCCTGTTCTGTCCTCCCTCCTTCTCTCTGCTGCCCTTTCAATACCTCCTTAGGACACAGAAGAAGTCAGAACCCTCCACTCTCGAATATTACTTCTGAATTTTAAAAAGGTCTCGTGTTTTTTTCTGTGTGCATAAAATTTGAATGAGCCAATATTTGAGCGCCCCTAATGTTTTGCATCTATTTACACTTTAGCATCGTTTGTTTTAGCCAACTTATTCATTTTAAAATCTCCAGCAGTAGCAGTCATTTTTGGATGATTAGTGGGGCAGAATACAAGGGAGGCAGGGCTGGGAGCAGAAATCTTTACTGTTAGTGAGAATTGAAACCGAATGGCCTCATGATATCACCAAAAATCAAGCAAGAACCCTGGAAAGTAGTATATTACACATCCCTAAAATTCGGGATCTCACAACAGACAGCTTTAAGAAGAATTGTCAAAATTGAAGCAACAGAGGTTGAGATATCCTGACTTGTAGTCATTAGTATGGGTCAAGCTCCCAAAACACTACACTTCCCAAAATGCAACCCATGTTTTTTTAGACCCTCCCTGCCTAGCAAACAACCACACCTGTCAATCCCCACAGCCCCAGTTTCTAACATAGCTTTTCTGTGGTAATTTTGCAATCCTCAAGCCCAAGAGTTAACCCTGGCGACATCACTGCGCTCCCTCTTTCGGACTTTGGAAAGTTCCCACGTTGATATAATATCTCTGTGCATTCTTCAGCACAGCACCTTAAAAGTTGATTTAATCCTCTCAGACCTAATTCTTTAATCACAGCTTGATGAGAGGCAATTCGGGTTGACAGTCAAAACTTTTCCATCATCTGTCTGCTTCTCAAGTTTTAGACTTTGAACAGATTGTGTTGCTGCAGTGTCTCTACCCCTGTGCCACATGGACATAAATAATGGATGTTTGAAAAGTCATTACAGCACTCTGGGATGCCAAGCAGGTTACTGAATGTACACAGCAGAAACTCATTGCACTCTTGCAAACCATGAGGGAAGAGATGACTTAGCTGTGATTTTATTTGCACGAAGAAAAACACATTATTTTGCGTTTTCCTTTTACCACGAAAATGTATCTCCAAAGAAAAAAGTAAGAAGTTTTTACCTCTGTTACAGTATCAAATTTGTCCTGCCTTTTTGCTTCTCTGTTGTTCCATCTTCTCAGAGTCTTAATGATCACATTGTTCACCTTCATCCTTCTCATTTCCATTTTTCTCAAACTCGTCTCCTCCAACAGAGCGTCTCTTGTCTGCTCTTCTGCTGAATATAATTCTCTACCTTGTTGTTCTCTCTGGTCCCAGGCTTTCATTGACTACTGTCGGTGAGACTCAATTAAAGCAAGGAGGGGGAAAAAAATAAGATTAACTACACACACTTTTACCCACAATGCCCGGGGGGCCCAATTTATCTTGAGGAATGCTCAGCTTAAAAAAAAAAAAAAACTGTGATTGACACCTCTAACCTTCATTGGGATGTAATCTTCATCTTTAGCACTCAGAGATCTAATTAATTAGGGGGAATCTCATTTCCTCACTAATGCAACTGGACAGAGGCATGATAGAGGAGGGAGAGAAGGGAGGAGGAGGAGGCTGCTGTGGAGAGGAAGGACTGAGATGGAGGGGGGGAAGGAGGGGTGCCGTATTTCATCAATGCCTGTGAATGGTGTCCACCTTGTTCATTTCTGGGAAGAACACGAGAGCGTGAGGTGGTTGGGTTCACACCAACTACACTGTATTGATTACAGCTGCCAGAACTCTGGCTACTGGCCATCACATAAGGAGACACTGCAGTAACACTCTTTGTAATGGGATCTCTTGGTAATGTACTCAAGTGTTTCACTTTCTTCTCTGGATCTCTTCTGTGCGTTAAAGCCATCATGTATGTGTGAGGAAGTGCTATCTGATTGTACTCGGTTTTGTCTTGCCGCTGCGCTACAAACAAAGTGTGTAAACGTAACTCCTTTTTTTCAAGTCGTTCTCACTAATCTCGAGTGACTAAAACAGCCAAATAGCACGGCTATTTGAATGCATGTATTTATGTGAAATATGTATTTATTAACTCTAATGAGTTGAATTTAGTTCACAACTCATGCAAAAATCATTATCTGCTGGGGGGGGCAAGTTTTCATATTTAACCATAATTAAACCTTAACTTGTGGATTTACTGTAGCAAATGTCACTGTCACGGCAGCCTCAAGTGTCTGAACAGCAATACA
Source organism: Coreoperca whiteheadi (assembly GCA_011952105.1). Classification (NCBI taxonomy): domain Eukaryota; kingdom Metazoa; phylum Chordata; class Actinopteri; order Centrarchiformes; family Sinipercidae; genus Coreoperca; species Coreoperca whiteheadi. The sequence continues at coordinate 23,034,558 of CM022474.1, forward strand.
AGCCAATGTCAGTGAAAGCGCTGTTCTTGAGAAAGATTCACCTTAACAGATAAAATGATTTTTTTAAGTATTGAACAAATCTGGGTGGTGGAGAAGCCTAAGATAAGGGCTTGCATTTGTCATCAGCCACTGCAAAGTGCTTGCCATAATGCACTGACAATTACTTCCATCATATCCTTCACTGTGCAGAATGATTTTTGTGCAGAGTTTTATATGAGAAATCTGTTTTTCACATCCATCTGCTGAAAGGGGACAGTTTCTCCGTGCTTCTATGTCAGTTAAGCGCGTGTATTTTCGAGCATGCTTTTGTGACATCACAACTAGATTGGAAGCCAGTAATGGTCCACACACACACACACAACACACACAGGCAAACACACGTACTGTATGCACTAGCTAAAATTAAAACAGAAACACAAATCAATCTCAAAAGATTATAGCGTTAATCATCAGCAAAACTATGAAGCTAGGGAATGAAAACCAGGTAACACCCTCCCTCCTCTGAGGCTCAAAGCTTCACAGCATCAGCCACTTCATACAGGACGGGGTACACAGGGTATAAGAAATATTCTGCATCGACTATTTTTGAAAGGTAAAAAGATCTATGAATATATTTCACAGTACTTATGGTCTACACTGGCTGTAGTTCATTTATATACTGTAGGTCTTGATTCTCTCAGTTCTTGCAGATATATACTTCTGTATCTTTAAATTACCTCCACACAACTCTGGCTACAGATATGGTTGGAAAAAAAACACCTCACTGGACGGTGAATACAAAGTGCCTTGGCTTCTTTGTTGTTGGAATGAATAAAATCTAAAAATGGTTCTCCACCCTGCCACTGTCTCTGCACACCGTGAACCGGCCCAGTCTCACTTCTCCATTACGCTGCTGTCTGACGGCTGCATTTCTTAGCAGATATGGAACCGGCACTTTGCTCTCTCTCTGATCACTCGTCCTTGTTGTCGGCCACCTCACAGGCTGTGCTGCACCTCTTCACACTGCCATTGGGCCTCGGTTTCCGTGCCTCTTTTCTTCTTCGCCACCCTGGAGGCCTTAAACCTCTGTCCATACTTCGCCTGCATCGCTCTCCACCCAGCTCATCTGCTCGCACCTTTCCAATCTCCAGATCATAATAGGGGAATGAAAGGGAGTTTATAAACTGAAGTGCACATCAGATCTGCTGTAATGAAATCTTATCAATGTGTTCCCTGTGCTATATTATTTGCATATAAATGACATAATATAATAACTCTCTCCGGCCTCTACCTGGGAGGAGTAAATATTTCTCTGTCTGCTTTGTCTCGTTGCTGTGACACGTGGAAACGCGACACTAATTGAAGAGAGGAAAGCATCTTTATGTGACGACTGACATTCAATTATGTTTGGGGGATCAGATTAGGTGGTGGCCCCAGAAATGTTTGAAAACAACATTTTGCAGAGCGGCAACTCTGAAGGCAGCCGAGGATGTAATTTGAATGGCTGTTTGAGGCCCGCGCTGAATGGCGCTGCTCTGAATGGAATCACTATGCTATGACCTGCGAGTAATTGGATGTCCAGAGTGAAGTGTTGACAGAGAAGGGGAGGCGAGGCAGACAGAAACAAAAGAGAGATAGACAGTCAGGCAGCGAGACAAAGAGAGAAAATAACACAAAATGAAAACAAGCAAGAAAACAATGCAATGAACAGGCACGGCAAGGGGAGAAAAGAGCAATAAAGGGGGCAAGAATCACAACAATGAAAGTGGAGAAAATGAATGCAGTTTTCCTGAAGGGTGGAACCTGCCACAGCTTCAGCTGTCATTCATCACAGCGAACAGACATGTAGCCACTTTGGCCACTGAGCCAAATAAACACTGTCAGGAAGGCACTGCCAAGGTCGCACCAAACAAACACTGGGTCACTTTACTTACAGCCACCATTACATACTATACTGCAGATCAGGGATTATTGTGTCCATTCATCCATCTACCTGTCACTCTGGATGTGTACTAGTTAAGCATAACAGAGCACATAATTAGTTAAGTAAACACATTAACAGCGCAGGCAACAGGAAAGTTAGTCCTTAATACACACAACACACAGCCAAAGATCATTTGCTGACAGATGATGCATGTGCCTCAACAAAGACCATAACCCATCCTGTCAACAGAGATTATTTTTAATGTATACACAACGGGGTGCATGCTATTCAACTGACTGAGAGTGAAGAATAGTGCTTTTGTTGGACTGTCGTTTTCAAGTGCAAATCTGTTTCCAATAGTGATTGTTAAGTGCTACTTTTCTATCTGAAAGTCACCTTCAGGTATAAAATAAAGATGTTGTTGTACCATTTTGGTTGTTAAGATGTGCTTTCTGCCTGACAGAAAAAAAAATGGATTTAACAAGCACTCACAACTTCTCCACAGATGGAGGGGGGGAGGTAAAAAAAAAACAAAACTCAAAATAAAAGAAACATGTTTTTTCTACCTGAATAAAAACATCACAATTCCACCACACACACACACACACACACACACACACACACACACACACACACACACACAGACATCCATTTTATCTCCATGTAATTCACCTTTGTAGAACATGGAAGGGGACGGAGGGGTCGGCCGACTCCATCGATTGGCTATCCTTAGCAGTGACAGCTCCCAGATTGGCCAGAGAGCATTAGAGAGTCAGAAAGTCACACTGCCATTAGCAGTCTGTCCTCTCTGGTTACAGCCTGCCTGCACACACACACTCCATAGACTGAAATAGATCACAATGATTGGTGTGTGTGTGTGGCACCGACAGAGGTCTGTGTGCATGTCAAGAAAATGTGATAACTCCATCGCTGTACAGTAACTTCAGATATATTCTGCATGAAGTTCAAGCCAATAACCTTAGCACCCCTCCTTCATTTTTCTTATTTAGTGTGTGTTATTACCTCTCAGAACACACCCCCCCCACCCCCCCCCCCCCCCCCCCCCCCCCCCCCCCCCCCCCCACCCCCCACCCCTCC
>CM022474.1:23037583-23076148 GCA_011952105.1 Coreoperca whiteheadi
AATTTTATTATTTTTCTTTTTTAGGTCGACGACCAAACCCCTGCCCCCCCCCTTCTTTTTTTTTTTTTGGGTGTTGTTTTTTCCCTTCTGACCCCCCCCCCCCCCCCCCCCATCTCTGCATTAGGGAAACCTTGCCACATCTTTCTGTGTGTGTGTGTGCTTTTAAATTGGTATTCATCACGTCTCAAGCGACAGTATAAATCAGAACATCCTAATGAAAGGACCATAGAACATGGTTTGCATACGTGTGTTCATTTAAAGTTACTGTATAGAGCTTATTGCAGATGAATCACATGAGCAGACCTGAGCAAATGCAGCAGAGCCATGTTATTTTGTAGACTAGAGGGAAATTTACCGTGCCTGCCTGCCTGCCTCCATCTTCCCAGCTCTCCTCACTTCTTTTCTGATTCACATCTCTGCTCCTCCAGTTCACAAGCCTCTGCAAAGGATGTACTGCAGTCGGGCTGTGACAATGGCAGGTGATGCATGAAAGCACTGAGGAAACTAGGGTTTGACTGATAAATCAGCCAGTTTAGATACCGGGATTAACTTTTCTGCATTATGCAGTGTCAGATGTGTTGAGATCATTGTACCCCTGTTTTGCTTAAACTGGAAGTAAAGACGAGTAAATTACATCTAAAATCCTGACGTGAAGGGTGGAACACACGAGTTATGTTAAATTTGTAAGCCGCATTGTTAACTAGAAGTGAGAATAATCTGACAACAGGAAGAGTGGGGTCACTCCGGCCGGACAGACTCTGCTCTCTCCATCTTCCAGAAACAGAAAACTATTGGATTTAAGACTCAGCTGTGTATTTACTGTATGATTTATGTGAATGATTTGCTTGAAGATTGAAATTGAATTGAGCTGTTCACTTGTGACCTTGCTAAAGCTTATTGCAATAAATAGGCAAACTATAGTTAAAGCCTAAATTGTGGACATTTGATTTATGAGTTCATCGATGGTGGTAAAAAGTTGGGTTGTTATGTGTGACATCTTGAGAGGTTCTTACAGGTTACTCTAGCCAATGAAATTAACAGTCCCTTGGGGCTCACATCCGAGCCACTAAAACCCATCCTAGCGCTATAACAAGAGCCCAGATTACTTAGAGGAGAGCTGCTGTTAACGAGTGCGGCTGGTGTTGGTATCTGACGCACAAGGGCAATTCGGGCGGTTCCCAAATCAGAGGAAGCAGGGACGCTCAGAAGCAGGCAGTCAGAAGCTAGGCGTGTCTCCTCGCAACCAACTTAAACAGTCCTTAGTCAATACTTTAGGGCAATACTCGGGCTCGGGCCCTTTAAACAAAGAGCTGGTCCAGTACCTCCCGTACGGGGGTTTACCAAGATCTGACAGCAGGTTCAGCAGGACAATGTCTTCAGCCTCTATGATGGAAGCTCCTCCCTGACTAACATCTGCATTTATATTTAAAAGATCCCCTTCCGACATGTATGAAAACATATACACAAATAGTCTGCTTCGAACAATAATGTGTGTCTGATATGTTTTTTATTCAGTACAAAAAGTATAATTTCCACATTAATCTATGCATTGGCAAGTTGTGTTTATTTCTAAAGTTTTCCTGCCGGACACAAGTTGTCTCCTACTACTCGTAATGTAAAGGCCATTCTCAGTGTCTGTGCACTGGCGGCTTCAAGTTTCTGCATCACACTTGTGAAAGTTGCAAACTGGACCAGGACTGGCTTCCAAGCTATTTGTGATGTCACGAATCACGCTCGCAGGCCCCACCGCTTAAAATCGGATTTTCAGCGAGCACGGAGAAAGCTTCCACTTTCAGCAGGTGAACGTGAAAACAGCCTTCTGGTGTCAAACTCTGCACGTATAGCATCCTGCACAGTGAAGGCCAAACATCCAACCAACTGTAGGAACAAGGAGGAAAACACATTTCTGAGTGGAGGGGGAATTAAAGCTTAGACACATTATCCTAACCTACACACACTCTCAGATAAATGTGCTCAATCACACACAGGAACAAAACTAAAATGTATTTCCATCTTTCAGAGAGACAACATAAAACCTCACACACTGCCTCTGTCAAGCTGCCATATGCTTGCCTTCACATAGGCCAAAGAGGGTGGAACACGCTTATTAATATTAGTGAGGGATTAAAACCCTTTCCTTTCTCATTTCCAGTCAGATTAATTCTGTTAGAGCTAACCAGAAACAAGTCCGGAAGTTAAAGACTAGAAGCCCTTTGCTTCCTACAGTATATTGACATTTATTGATCGTCTGCATGTGCAAAAAAGTTGTATAATTCCACCAGTAAGTGTTTGCATGTAGTAGCTACACTGCGCCTCAGCTCAGAGGCTCAGAAGTATACATGTTCAGATATTCTAAGAAACCAGGTTAAAATGGACATTTTTGTAAAGCAGATTGATTTCTTACCAACAGCACTCTGATGATTAAGAGCGATTTCCATGGGTATCCAGCGAAAGATATGAACACTCCTCTGTCTTTTCAGACTTGTGAAAATGGCCTCCCCCCCAGCAATATTACCATGTCAAACATCACAGCCCTCCATTGATCCAACAGTCGTGTGTCAGAATAATATAAGACAGTAAGGGGAGATGTGTCTAGTGTAAAGTGAGGAGAAAAACACAGAGCTGTGGAATAAATGTGCATATCAAGATAGGATTTTACGCCTCAGAGAAAGCACTACAGGGAAAATCACACTGATTTCAGACTATCCATACACTTCAAGCTCCACCTGAATTATGTCAGGAATTTGCAGAACAGAGGGGCAAAAGTTTTTGTTTCTTTCTTTTGGTGTGTAAACCCCTCGCTTTCTCACTCTGTCACAAAAAATATAGTGCACACATATGCTGGACACGCTGTCTTCAAAAACTGTAGTCTGGATGGCAGATGGATTCGATGGGTGTCATTCTGAAGCCATATTTATGAGAATGTGCTGAAGTGGCTGGGGTTTAAATCTCTCCAGACCTAGAGGAGGAAAGTTTACAACGTATTCCTTCTGTACTTCCATCTGGCTCTGCTGACTGACTGTGCTTTTAAAGAAGTCTCACTTTATTTGCTAGCTTTTTTTTTACAGAGATGCTGCACTGCGGCTGGACTATTGCTAAAACCCCTGAGGACGTTTTTGAAAAATCCAGCACACTAATAAATTATGTCGGTGTGGGGATGAGGGGGATAGATACTTGTAGATACGACATAAAGACAATCATACATGGCGCTCCAGGCTTATACAGCCTTTAGGTGGCCACATCTGCAATCATGTTAATACCACAGAGAGCTAGTATCACAGACATGGATTAATCATTGCTGTTTGGCTGTTTAGTAGAAAAATAAATCACCATATTGGATTTCACTTCTTTGGCTTTGATGGCATTTGAAAAGAAAGATATTTCATGGACTGCGACACCACTTCATTGTGTGTAATCTTGCACACAGGCGCGTCACTGATCCATTACTGGAAATATTATGAAAACCCTTAAACGCCACGGAGTTGTGTTATTTCTTCATTTGAGTCAAGCAGTATAGAAAGCTCAAAGTGGAACTAATACCGATCCTTCAACACTAACATTTTGACAGAAAGATGTGTGTGTATTGAGTTGCTGTAGAACGCAAATGACATGGCACAGCACAGGAAAAACAAGGAGAAAACACTGATGTCAGGAAGGCACTTGTGTCACGAAAAAAAGAGAAAATAGACTGAAAAATCCACAGTCATCACATGTTCTTTTTAATGCTTTTATAATCTTTTTGTATGGGAAGACGCACTGCATTAAAAGGGTACTCCACCGATTTCACATTGTCAGACTCATGATGGACAGTTTAAAACAAAAAGGATCTCAATCGAGCCAGAAATATTGTCTTTTTTAATCCACAATTTCTTAGTCCTTGACAAAACTTGATGCCTACATTACCCATCAATACAACTCAAGCACTGACACTTTGGTTGAAGATTCAGGTGTGCTATGCTACTAGCTGCTTGCCACTATATGAGGAGCAGGCTACAGAGTTCTAGTAAGCTCACTTCTTTCTTACTCCACACCCCCGGATTGTTTTCATTTTCAGACTTGTAGTCTTCAGCCCCAACAGACGCCGACACAAGTGACATCACTTGCGGCAATTTATCAGACATGGCGCAGCTCCCTCTGGAGCCACAAAAGGCTTTAGTGCTCCCAAAGACCTGTAAACAGACTTTGACGTGTACAAATCGGTGGCTGTTCCTCTTAAGTGCAGCCAGCTCCCATGCAGTTCGAAACAAACTTAAAAACAGCTCCAACAGGTTTAACAGATAACAGATAACAAAACAAATGGCCGTCTCTGTGCATCAAAACAGATGGAAATCGGACAGGAGCAGGTGTTTAATCAGCCCTGTCCAGACAGCTCCCAGTGAAAATTAACTGAAAATAATGTGTCCGGACAAACCCAGTGTGGCCGCCACCTAAGGTGCTCATTAAATCAATGGTGTAAGTGAAATAATCAAACATGACTCGAATGTGAATCTGCCGACAACTGACTCAGGTCTTGGTGATTTTGAAGGACTTACTAATAACTTCAAGAGTTTATCACCTATGGAGAATAAAGTGATTGGAAGAATCTGCTTTTCTTAGAGATTTATTGAGGCCACAAACAGGCCAACAATTTGGCTATGCGCCTTCTTCAAAGGCATTCAACCGCATATTCGAACACCTGTTAGTGGTTGTAATAAATCTTGGCTGCAGACCGGTGGAGGTCTACTGCTATAGGTTTTTTTCTCTTCTTTATCTTTTGAAATATCCTGGAAGGGATGTGATCCAAAAAGTCTTACTTTTGTACTCACAGAGGAACAGCCACAAAGACCAAGACACATCTGTTGAATCATTTAGCCTCCCATTCGCCTCACAAAATCAGCATCAGCAGTGCTCACTGCATTGATCACGTCTCATTTCACCGTACTTTTAATCAATTACGCCTCTATTAAAGAGTTTACTGTCGCTCACGGAGCGGCTCATCAGGGCGGTTAGCCGCCATGGTTCCAGCAGTTCCGGATGGGAGGTTTTCAGCCAGGCTTGTTGGACACCACCAGAGCCGGCGGATGAGTGTGTATCACCTCAATTAAACTATGCGCTAAGTGTCTGACAACAGCTAATATTCCTCTTCCACCAGCGAACCCAATCGATGTTCTGGCATTCGTCACCCTGCTGAAAAAGCAATCATCCCGTTGTCTCGCTCCGGTTAGACGGGGAAATGGAGAGACACTCATCTGGCTTCTGCGCCCGCTCACTGGAATGCACCAGAGCTCATTCTCACAAAGACACACGCAAACACACATAGGCGGCAGACGGCACCCACACATACTGTATATACAAACTTTCTCCACTGTCCTCACTGGCAGCATTTGTGACATGTCGAGAAAAAGTAGATGTACAACACGCTGCATCTCAGAAATGGCAGTGACAAGTGTAAGGCCTGTGACAAGGACCTGTCCAGCAAAAACCCACACTCTGTTCCACTTGGAAAAGGACCATCACTCAGTGCAGATTGATACACCACACACACACGCCCACGTTTGCCAAGTCCACCCACCTCTCTGTCAAGTAACGTAGGGGAGATGGCGGTGACAATGTCGCCTCTTTCTGCATCGATGTTGAACATTCTCGAGGAAGGCTTGTCTGGCGACTGCCTGACGATGATGTAGCGCAAAGCGGCGTTATCTGTGGCGGGGTCGTCTGCGTCGAACGCCGTCATTGTCATCACTGTGGTTCCTGGAGAAGACAGTGAAAGCCAGGACTCAAACATGCTTCTCATGTAAAATATGCGAGACGGCGCTAAATGCTGCTGTCAGGTGAACAATATTTGTACAGGAATCAAACGGAATTATCGAAGATACAGCAGGTGATTTCTTTCCTCTGGAGATCGATGAGTTCAATGAGTTCACTTTAAAACTTTATTACGTTCAGTTCAGTGTGTTAATGGTTGCATTTCTCACTGTGTAGCCAAAACATGAGGGGAAAATAGCTTCTGAAATAATGGAACTAATGAAACACATGGAACAGGTAAAGATGTCGGACTCTTGATTTCAAAAGCTTTACATCCTAAAGGTTATAGATGCATGCTTTAAGTTAGCAAGGAAGTTCCAAAAACGACTGGAATACATGTTCACGCTAACACAGTTTAGCCAGCCAGACAAAGTGAGACTAACTTGTTGTCTACATGGCATTTCTTATGTATTACAAGACACAAGAAACAACGTGTTGTGTTTGGAGTTCTAAAATTAGAGCAATCACGGCAGCAGTTGTATGAAAAGTGCATTTCAAACTACTGCTGCCCAGACAGCCGCTTAAAATGTTAGCCTTTCCTATTAATGTGTTTTCCCCTTCATGTCAGCTCTAACAGCACGGTGCATTTTATTTGGTAATGGGAACAAAAATGGAAATCCTGCCCGCTGCAGCTGAGCTGAAATAGGAGGCAATCCTTGACATGCCCTTAACCCTCAATCTCTGTCTCTTGCCAGTGATGAGATACACCGGCACAGATTCAGCGAGACACACACTCAATCTACACATATAGAAATGCAGACACACACACACACAGACCATGTTAGGTTGTGTGTCGTTTCTCCATTGTGGGCCGAGGTGTCTATAAACTGTAGCTCCATTCAGTGCTTCATGTTCGTGATGTCATCAGCTTGCAGTCAAACACCTCTGGTTAAAAAAATCATCAGCCTCATTTTGTATAAGTTCTAAGTTTGACTCATTGTTGGAGAAATGCGTGACTGTATTCTGATGATTCTGACGATGTGCTCAGAAAACAGATGGATGTTCTGATAGGGAGTCTGGTACACAGGCAAATGTAGTACTGATGATGATGTGTGTGTGTGGAATTTGAAGTGATTTGTTTCAAATTATAGGGTGTATTTGTTTTTTAACTAAAAACAGTAAAGAACTATAATCAGTAGATTTTGGTCTCAATAATACACTGTAATTCTAAAATGACACAACAAATGATTGTTTCTGCGTTCAGTTTTTTAACAATATGGGAGCAGGCAAAAGAATTTATTTTACCTTACATGAAGCTGATTCTTTTCTTTTCTGAAAATATTATTCCCGCTGAAATTGTATGTGTTTTCTGGCAAGAAACCCCTTGTGATTCTTATTTGACCCACATACTTAACAAAACATTCTGCTAAGCATCAAATAGCAGCACTGCGTAGCATGGCCCATAAACATCGATCTCTTTCCATGCTTCTCCTTAATACCCGACGGTACTTTGCCACAGTGCATTAGCCAAGCTATTCAAATAAGACACAAAAGGGCTGCTGGAAAATATGCAAAGTCTACATTAAATACCGGTGGCTCAGTACCAAACGTCTGTAGTCCAACTGAAGGTAATGAGGGGCAGAGAGGTGTGGGTTTTATCCCCTTGGCATTTGCACTTCAAGGTGAACCATTAATGGTTAAGTAAACTAGTAATCCGTCCTATTCTGAATAATTACACAGTCCCATCTCCTTCATTACCTATACTCTGTTCCACTTCACACCTCGAAAGCCACACTGTTAGAGATGACTCAGTGAGCCTGCTCACAAACACGCATGGCTTCGCACACAACTTTGCACACAGACACACCGACTGGCAGCAAATTACAGCGTTAAAAACGATCACTAAATTGGTTATCTTGAACAGATCTCAGTCAATTACCGAGGTTTTTTGAGCGCAACACAATCATATTACATGTTTTTATGTGATATCAGAGTCAAGCTGAAACCCTAAATCCTCATTGTCTTCCTCAGATACCATAATTCCACAAACAAATGAGTATGATGTAACTAATAAGCTTTTGTCTGTCCGGAATACAACATGGCATCAGCATTAATCAACTTACATGATAAACATCTAGCATTCTGTAATGGGACAATGGGGATGGGTATACCTCTAACACTGATGTCTGCTGTGTTTAATCATAACATGATATCATGTGCATGGCCTCGGTGAAGACTCATTGCCCTCTCTTATCGGCTTATCAGATTGATTCATGCTCAATCAATCTTAACTGCATTGGATGGTTATATGGTGGGATGGATGTGAAGGCGCAGGACTGCCATTACCTCGCTATCACTTGGACCCATCTGCTGTGCCGCTGGATGACACCAGCTCAGACTGGATGAAGAGAAAAGTGATACAATAAAGATGGAGGCTGCAGAGAGAGTATGTAAACACTGCGTGTGGCGTGTCTGTCAAGTTACTGTATAGTGAGTTGTACATATGTGGGGTGCTCAGTCAAAAATAAATAAAAGAGAGACGAAACGGAGAGCGGGGCTATGAGGTAAAACATCACCAATTCACACATGAAGAGACACAATGATTGACAGAGAAAAAGAAAGCACACACAGATACACATATTGTGAATTGATTTTGTTACACAGGCTGGCGGGACACCGTGCTGTTGCCTACAGCTAACTCCTATATATTCCTCAAACACCGAGGGAAATCAGTGGGGGCCGGCAGATATGTGGGTGCCACCAGGGAACTGACAAAATGTGAAAATCCAAGATAAAGCAAGAGAATATAGACAAGATAGAAAAAAACGGGTAAATGTGACGCTAGTATGTGTTTGAGTCGACTGTGTGTAGCGTGTGTGCGTGCGAGTATTTGTATCTGTGTATCTGCAGTGTGTGTGAGTGGTTGGGATTTCATTTTAAATTATTCAGCATGTACGATGGATATTCTAAAACGTGAAATGGGATTCATATTAATCAGACTCAAGTGACTGAAAAAGACTGAGCGCTGACCCATTCTATTCTCAGGTGTGAATGAGATCAAAGGAGGTTCAAAGATGAATCATCTTATCCAACACCAATACTGCTGAGATACATGACAATGAATTAAAAGCGCATATTCAGAAGAAGCAGAATGCAGTGAGGAGGTGGTAGCAGAGATAAGTGTACGTGGAAATGTTTGAGTGAAATCCACAAGGTGAGAGAGAGAAAGTGAGGCATGGAGAGAGAACCTAGTTTCTCAACTAGCTTTTTATTATGATTGATGGGTTCCTACATGAACACAATATTTTCAGCCAACGTCTGAACAGTTTTGATTATTCTAATGACAGCTGTTTGTATTTTATGTTTTTCTCTTTGCTTTTCTCACTGGTTTGAAGTGAGTGGGGAATCAAAAGCTGTTGACGGTTGTGTGGATGTTTGCTTGGGTTGCCAGCACTGTCAATAAACTCGACCAGCCCTGATGAAAGAGATCAGCTTAAACTCCCAATATTAACTAAGGATGTTTTTCCCGAACTTTAACTTAAAACTGTTGCTCATTTAGTGGTGAATGCTTAATGTTATAGAAGAATTCTTCTTTTCCTTTCGGCTGTTCCCTTTCAGGGGTCGCCACAGCGAATCATGCGCCTCCATCTAACCCTGTCCTCTGCATCCTCTTCACTCACACCAATTAACTTCATGTCCTCTCTCACTACATCCATAAATCTCCTCTTTGGTCTTCCTCTAGACCTCCTGCCTGGCAGCTCCAACCTCAGCATCCTTCTACCAATATATTCACAGTCTCTCCTCTGAACATGTCCAAACCACCTCAATCTGGCCTCTCTGGCTTTATCTCCGAAACATCTAACATGAGCTGTCCCTCTGATGGACTCGTTCCTGATCCTGTCCGCCCTCGTCACTCCCAAAGAGAACCTCAACATCTTAAGCTCTGCCACCTCCAGCTCTGCCTCTTGTCTTTTCTTCAGTGCCACTGTCTCTAAGCTGTACAACATCGCTGGTCTCACCACCGTCTTGAACACCTTTCCTTTCATTCTTGCTGATACTCTTTTATCACACAACACACCTGACACTTTTCTCCACCCGTTCCAACCTGCTTGCACTCGCCTCTTCACCTCTTTTCCACAGTCTCCATTGCTCTGAACCGTTGACCCTAAGTACTTAAAGTCCTGCACCTTCTTCACCTCTGCTCCCTGTAACCTCACTATTCCACCTGGGTCCCTCTCATTGACACACATGTATTCTGTCTTACTGCGGCTAAGCTTCATTCCTCTGTTTTCCAGAGCAGACCTCCATCTCTCTAGATTCTCCTCCACCTGCTCCCTGCTCTCACTACAAATCACAATGTCGTCTGCAAACATCATAGTCCATGGAGATTCCTGTCTAACCTCATCCGTCAGCCTGTCCATCACCAGAGCAAACAAGAAGGGGCTCAGAGCCGATCCTTGATGCAGACCCACCTCCACCTTGAACTCCTCTGTCGCACCTACAGCACACCTCACCACGGTCTTACAGCTCTCATACATGTCCTGCACCATTCTAACGTACTTCTCTGCCACTCCAGACTTCCTCATGCAATACCACAGCTCCTCTCTCGGCACCCTGTCATACGCTTTCTCTAAGTCTACAAAGACACAATGCAACTCCTTATGACCTTCTCTGTACTTCTCCATCAGCATCCTCAAAGCAAACACTGCATCTGTTGTGCTCTTTCTAGGCATGAAACCATATTGCTGCTCACAAATGCTCACCTCTGCCCTTAGCCTAGCTTCCACTACTCTTTCCCACAACTTCATTGTATGACTCATCAGCTTTATTCCTCTGTAGTTGCCACAGCTCTGCACATCTCCCTTGTTCTTAAAAATTGGCACCAGTACACTTCTCCTCCATTCCTCGGGCATCCTCTCACCCTCCAAGATCTTGTTAAACAAACTAGTCAGAAACTCTACTGCCACCTCTCCTAGACACTTCCATACCTCCACAGGTATGTCATCAGGACCAACTGCCTTTCCACTCTTCATCCTCTTCAACGTCCTCCTCACTTCACTCTTGCTAATCTTTGCTACTTCCTGCTCCACACCAGTCACCTCTTCTACTCTTCGTTCCCTTTCATTTTCCTCATTCATCAACTCTTCAAAGTACTCCTTCCATCTTCCCATCACACTCCTGGCACCTGTCAATACATTTCCATCCTTATCTTTAATCACCCTAACCTGCTGCACATCCTTCCCATCTCTATCTCTTTGTCTGGCCAACCTGTACAAATCCACCTCTCCCTCTTTAGTATCCAACCTAGCATACAAGTCCTCATATGCTCTTTGTTTGGCCTTTGCCACCTCTACCTTCACCTGACGCTGCATCTCCCTGTACTCCTGTCTACTCTCTTCAGTCCTCTCAGTGTCCCACTTCTTCTTTGCTAACCTCTTTCTCTGTATACACTCCTGAACTTCCTGGTTCCACCACCAAGTCTCCTTGTCCACTTTCCTCTTTCCAGATGACACACCGAGTGCCCTCCTACCGGTCTCCCTGATCACATTAGCTGTAGTGGTCCAGTCATCTGGGAGCACTTCCTGACCACCCAGAGTCTGTCTCAGCTCCTCCCTGAAAACTAAACAACATTCTTCCTTTTTCAACTTCCACCACTTCGTCCTCTGCTCTGCCTTTGTCCTCTTCATCTTCCTCACCACCAGAGTCATTTTACACACTAGCATCCTGTGTTGTCTGGCTACACTCTCCCCTACCACTACTTTACAGTCACTGGTCTCTTTCAGATTACAACGTCTACACAAGATGTAGTCCACCTGAGTGCTTCTCCCTCCGCTCTTATATGTCACCCTATGTTCCTGCCTCTTCTGGAAGAAAGTGTTCACTACAGCCATTTCCATCCTCTTTGCAAAGTCTACCACCATCTGTCCTTCTGCGTTCCTGTCCTGAAGACCAAACCTGCCCATCACATTCTCATCACCTCTGTTCCCTTCACCTACATGCCCGTTGAAATCTGCACCAATCACCACTCTCTCACCTCTGGGGATGCTCTGCATCACTTCATCTAACTCACTCCAGAATTTCTCCTTCTCTTCTAACTCACATCCTACCTGTGGGGCATAACCACTCACAACATTGAACATCACCCCTTCAATTTCCAGCTTCAGGCTCATCAACCTGTCTGACACTCTTTTCACCTCAAGAACATTCCTCACAAACTCCTCTTTCAGGATAACTCCTACTCCATTTCTCTTCCTATCCGACCCATGGAAGAACAACTTGAACCCTGCTCCTAAGCTTCTAGCCTTGCTACCTTTCCACCTGGTCTCCTGGACACACAGTATGTCCACCTTCCTTCTCTGCATCATGTCAATCAACTCTCTAGCCTTCCCTGTCATAGTTCCAACATTCAAAGTCCCTACTGTCAGTCCTACATTCTTAGCTTTCCTCTTCTCTCTCTGCCTACGAACACACCTTCCTCCTCTCCTTCTTCGTCTTCGACCAACAGTAATCCAATTTCCACCGGTACCCTGTAGGTCACCAGCACCGGTGGCGGTCGTTGTTAACCCGGGCCCCGACCGATCCGGTATGGAAGTCATTGTCGTGATTCGCATTTTTAGTTTGGCATGTGTTTTACGTCGGATGCCCTTCCTGACACAACCCTCTGCATTTATCCAGACTTGGGACTGGCACATGAAGACACTGGCTTGTGCCCCCCCTGCGGTTGCATTAATGTTATAGAAGAATACTTTTTCATTTTAAAACCAGGTTTTCAGTGGCTTTAAAATATTGATATAAGTCATCGTACGGGAGCTCAGGCCAGACAAGACCAGCAATCCAAAAACATACTATTTTTCATATATTCTTCACCTTACTTCTCCCCTCAGTGGCATTGTGCTTGAACTTGTATTTGTTTAGTGGCAGGTCACGCAAATCAACTCCATTGCAGCTGGTCTCATTTACATCCTCAGTGTTAGTGAATACCCTGTTCATTTGAAACAAGACGCAAAGACGCAGTACTTTGTCCCCCTGATGCTAATTTGAAGCAAGTTTAACAAACACTTCCCTTTGTATGTTTTTCCAGCAAAATAGCAAATAAATAAAATACTACTATTCAGCTGTCTTCAAAGTCCCAAATGCCAGCATAAAAGTTACACCATTCAAAAACGAATGCAGCCCGGTGCAGTGGTTCCCAATATGGGGGTCACTAGGGCCGCATGATAAATCTAAGGGGTCACGAGATCATTAACAAGATAGGACAAAATAAATAAAAGCATATTACTGCTATGGACATTATATTATTTTTTTCTGACTTTTCCCTAATATTTGTATGCTTTTTGTGTTACAGTTAGACCTCTTCAAGTCCCTAAAACTATTAAAATTAAGCAACCAACCTTTTTCACAGCAGTCATTTTGAAATGCAGGTCAAAAAGCAGAGGTGTAAATAATATAATCGATGATGGCTGAATTCTCTTTAGCTGCGTTAGTTTCAGGGTCCTGGTATTGTGCATGCTGGCTCACTGTCACACTGTCATAACATATTAGGACAAATGAGAAGAACAGAGCAATTGTTAATGTTATTAGTAACAAGTGCTTTTCCAACTCTGATGAGTCAAAACGTGCTGTGTAAAAGGGTTTCTCTGAGAAGGGAACATCAATTTGATTGAACTCATTAATATTAAATATACGCAGCCGTTGATGAGGGGTCATGAGCAGTGGTCAGAGGCCAAAAAAGTAGGTTGCATACCACTGTTCTGATGGCCTATTTTGATTTAAATCTGGTAGAATATTTTTCTGAAATCTTTCTAACAGAAAAAACTGAGCTGAAAACTAAAAAACTGTTGAGATGGCAGTGGTTAACCTACAGAGGAACAGACATTTAAACAAGAGAGAATGACTAAATAATGTTTGCTTAGATAGCAAAAGAAGCTTTGATGCACTTTTCATCACAACGCATTGTTGATGAAACAACTACTCGAGAGGACAGTCACAGAAGCATTAACATGTGCTTCTGGTTTTACTGCTTTGTGCACCCATTCATTCCCAGTCACGTCTGACATTTGTCTCCTATTCAGCTGCAAATACATGTAGTCATGTCTATTAAGTATTAAAGTGATAGCTGTGAAAGTGGCACAGGTATATTGGTGAAGCAGCTTTCAGCAGCATGGCTATCTAGTTCACTGAATGGTGCATTGCACTCTACCTGTCTTCGCTGTTTTCCTGCTTATTTTTACCAATACACTACTCTTCAGTGCTTGGATGCCTGCCTGTCTTTTTTCTCTATGTCTTTTGTTAAACTTATCATTTCAAAGAGATCTGATTTTCTTTAGATCAAAGCATTTCATGCTCACTTGAAAATGGCTGATGTGTGTATTCTGCCGTAGTACTCTTCAAATCTTTCAGACTTTTACTTTCTCGACTTTCTACCTTTTGCTTGTTGTAGCAGGGTTGTGTCAAACTACATAGTCCTAAAGTTCCAGTGTAGGCATGACCACTGTTTGATCTGAGATAAAGATTAAAGATTTAAAGATTTAATGGCAGTATGAGAAGGACATTGTTTTTGTGCACCATGTCTTTGAATGTTTCTAAGAATTATCAAATGATAAAAAAACACCGACATTCAGCTGTGGTTCACGTCTGTCTCTGTCACTGATGTGGATTATCTAGCCCATTAAACTGCATTTCTAGACCGTCATCTTTTAGGGCGCAATATCTGTCAAGTAATCCATTCCGGGACTACCGTGTCATGGAAAACAATATTTGACTATATATTAGTCCACACTGGTCTGTTTTGACATTGACAGTCGGGGAAAGCTCCCGGACCAGACTAACGTCTCACGATCTCCCTCGGTGGAGTCTGCATGTCCTCCCCATGTTACCGTGGGTTCTCTCCGGGTTCTCCGGCCTCCTCCCACCGTCCAAAGACATGCAAGTGTAGGTTAATTGATGACTCCAAATTGCCCCTAGTGGATGAATGTGAGTGTTTGTCTGTCTATGTGTCAGCCCTGCGACGAGTTGGCCACTGTCCAGGGTGTACCCCGCCTAAGGCCCAAAGTCACTGGGTTGGGCTCCAGTCACCCGCGACCCCGAACGGGAACAAGTGGTAGAAAAATGACTGACTGACTGACTGACAGTCAGGGAAAGCCTGCTTGAGAGAAGAAAATTAGAAAAATGCTTGTTTCTGGCACAAGCGAACTGAGAAGCAGGAGTTTCACGACCACACGTTCCCTTTGTCACTATGGGCTGTTAGGCGTCAGTTGCATTCAACACAAGAAACTGCTATGAACATTGTTTCATGCAAACACTTCACAATCTCTGTAAAACAGCTACACAGGCAATTTTCTCAAATAAAATGATTCCTTAAATTCAAAAAATGTTTACCAAAAGTCATTCTGTTACCAACTGTACGCCCTGAAATGGTGTTCCAGTGCATTCTGGTTCATTTTCAGTAAAGCGTGTACATCTTCTCACATTGTGCCACGATCGATCTGCAACTTGATTCTAATTTTGATAGTTTTCATTTGCAACATAAATGTCGATAGGAATCTTCATTTACAGCAAGGAAGTGAAGCGACCGTTTTGTTTTGTTTATTTGTTAAAAAAAAAAGTTTCACCATTGAGTTTAGTTGTAAAACTTTTCTAAATAAATTCATTTAGATGCAATAAAAGTAGCAGCCGAAGCTGTGGATGTGAAAAGCTGTTGTCGAGCTCTGCTGCACGGAAACTAAATACGAGGTAATGAGCCCTGAGCTGACTGTCAAGTGACTGGAGTGAAATACAGTCCAGCTGCCCTTTCCTGCCTCCTCCACAATGCAGTTTCTCCATTTTTATCTTCTCAGCCAGTGTCTGCTCCGGCCCACAGCTGGACCATTGGCAAAAGATAGATAATAAACAATTCATGCTGGATACAACCCAATGTAATCGACAAAGAAGAACAAAATACAGACATTCAGCATCTTATGAGGAAAATAATCACAGTGATACACAAACTGAGTGTATGGCTTGATGAATAATGTAAAAAAAAACAAAAAAAACATGAAAATTCTGATGTTATATGATAAACAGATAAAAACCGCATTGTTTTTGTGCACAGTTTACAGACCCTGATTGACAGAGAGGACAGAGGGACAGTCATTGCTTTCATCACAGCATACCAATAACACATTTGCTAATGAGAATATAAATTACACACAAGCTAATGAACAGAAGAACTTGGCAAACACCTCCAGTCTAAACAGTGACAATCAAAGCTGGGTAATGAAATCACACCTTAACTTGATAATTGAAAAAATAAATGAATTGTATTAAGTAATTTGAAAGGAAAAAAATAGATTGGGAGAGGAGCGTACATAAGAGAAGAATCAGAATGTATACTATACAATATATTCCAGGTGTTTATTCATGTATTTTAAGATATATCTGCTTATAATGTTAATATGTATGAATGAGGTCACTGGGCCAACGTCTACATGGGCCAATGCATTTATGTGAATCTAAGTCAAAAAAGCACTTTCTCTGACAATAGCTCAAACCAGTTAGACTAACACCAGACCTCTCCATGTGTTATGTTTTCATCAGAATAAATATAATGTACCACAATGGACCTCTTCAAATGGTTGAAATCAGGGGTACTTGACACAGCCTAGTCAAAATTATTTCCTAACAGTGGCTCCAATTCTCCAAAAATCCGTCTCTAATGTTTCCAACCATTAGTGGTTTACACTCCACTCTACATTCCAACTTAAAAAAAAACCCCACTTAGTAATATTTTATCTACCTATACAAAATAGTTTATGCTCTTATTCACATCTCCTTCGTGCAGGTACAGTTCAATGTCCGTAGAGTTGGTTTTTACTAATTATTACTGAGGCAAACACTCCAGAAATGGTTAAATACATTTAAAAAGTGCATTTAAAAAGTTGTGGTACTTGTTCTTTGCTCAATGGTCTCCAGAAATGTTGAATGAATTGCCAAAGGCCACACAAATACCATTTGCATTTTCTGTTTTGTGCTGAATTTTCACCTTGCCTCCAGTGATGCCTCCGGTAATTAAATTTCTACATCCCTTAAATTAAACAACCATTCATTAGTCCATTTATTCTTTTAGCCAGCTTATTCCAATTTATAGTCCCAAGGGACTGGAGGTAAGCACTGTCTACATAGACAATGCCTTTGGGAAATGTAGTGTCAACCATACCAGCTGAGCTGCAGGTCTTTGAACTTTAAGAGGAACACTATGCAGACATAGAAACACAGAAGAACATACAAAACCCAAAAACTGAGCCATGCTGCTGTTAAATCAGAGAAATAGTACACCATTAGATGTAAAGCTTGTCTTTGTTCCTGTATTACTGTATCTTTATTATGTTCTAGGTCTAGTCTATTTTTTTGTCTCAGGCACCAATTCCATATGTGTGCACATGCACTTACTACAAGCCTATTTCATTTGGGATTTTAATCAGTTTTTCCAGGTTTTCCCCTTCATAGTTAACTTCACTCCTGCCTGTATTTGCATATCTCTGCATGCCCCCTCCTCTCCCGCTGGCATAATGAATGCTACAAGTTCCACTGCGGAGCCAAATGTCAGACCCTGAGGCCGGCAGACAGTCCAAGGAGCATAATGACCAGCTGAACCCTCTCCTCTCGGGACCCCAAGAAGAGCAGAGAGCAGGGGAGAGGAGAGACAAGTCAACTAGAATAAGAAGAAAAGAGGACGAAAAAATGGAACAGTGAAAGAAGAGGAGACAGAAGAGGAGAAGAGATAAAGAACATAATCAGTTATCAAAGAAAGAAACAGACAAACAACTGCTGTATGTAACAGCAAAGAAAAAGAGATACAGAGGGGAAAAAAGGATGTAAAAAGTACGCAAAGCAAAGAGAAGGAAAAGGAAACAGGATGGACAGCTGTTCAAAGCAGATGTGTAGGGAACAGTAGAGGAAGCAAAACACTGATCCAGAAACAAAAAGATGGAGAGAAAAAGTGGGTGGTTGAGGGTTAATGCAATATATTTTCAGAATGCATCAAAGCTGTTGACTCAGCTATGCATAGTACACAATTGCAACAGTAATCAGCGAACTCAATAACAACCTAGGGTGTATTGATTAAGGGAAAACTTTAGCAGCCACACCACATGATCCCATCATCATTAAAGAAAATCTAATTACCCTGTGGCAGTGATGCCACCAGACATGTCCAAATGTTTCACGCTTTAAATGTTCTGCCAAAGCAAGCCCCCCGAGAATTTCATTTCAAAACACAAGTCATTAATCTCAGGAGGCACGGAAGTGACACACAACATTGCTTTAGTTTTCTTAAGCTTAATTAATCATCCCAGGGTGTCCACAATTAGACAGCAGATCATGTCTGATGCTGCTCAGCACCCTCGTCCAGCTGAAGCTACCATAGAGACATGTTGGATGGATCCACAAAGGCGGTCTCCACAGAGCCTGGCAGAGTCTCTGGAGGAGCAGAGGATTTTTCCACTGGGACAGGTGGGGAAAATGACAGATACCATCATCCTAGTCAAGTGGTGGGTGGATAGTGAGAGCTGGAAATGGAGTGGGAAGTCATATGAAAAACAAAAATTCTAACAATTAATTTGCAGTAATTTTCTACCCATCTGTCCATTTTCTATACCTGCTTATCCAACATGCACTGGCTGAGCGGCAGGATAAACATTCACATTAGCAATTTTAGAGTGCCTGACTAAAGAAAGTACTTTGGTGGTCCTATCTGTGCTTTGCACTTCTGTCTGTCTCACTCCCTGTTTCATGCTTGGCTTTAAGGGTGAGTTTCTGAGCCAAGGTTGAATCATAAGGTGAGACTTCCATCTTAACTAGACTTTGGAATATGGACTTAAAAGCTCAAGGCAACTCATTAAAATGCAAGACCCTTGGGAGCTATTGGAATGAAAGATCACAACCTCTCACACAGGATTTTATGCAGGAAGTATGCCAACTATGAAGAGACAGATCACACAAAAGAGCCAGACAATGGTAGATGTGCAGAAAGTGAGGCATGATTTTATAGAGCTTAGCAAGACTCAATAAAGTAGATAATTTCATACTTTAACCCCTACTCCCTCTAAGCCACACCTCTTGGCTTTTATCTATTATATTTTCACACTTCCTTTGGTAATATATCAGCTTAAAATCTAAATAGTCACTTGGTCCTGGTACATACCATGCAATTAAGTGGCCCAATCATCAATCAGCGCCTTTTTATTGAAGCATATGCAGTACATATTGACGGGTGGCATATTAAAGGAAAAACTTGAATGAATGAATGGCGAGACATAAAGATGCTTCGAAAAAGGGCGTGAGTGGACAGTGAATGGTCTGGTGAGTGTGAGTATAATGTATAATGCTACGCTGTTCACAGCCACCAGATTTCAACCGAAAAAACACATACAGGGAGATGTTTGACAGCGTTCACCACCGCCATCATTAACACAGGGCATATCTTTAGGAAAAATGGTGTTCATCTCTCCAGTTAAAGTTTCCGAGACTTGGAGAAGCTATGTCAAGGAGCACTGAAGCAGTTCTGGAGGCTGAGACACTTCATGCTGAGTTTTTTGTTGTTTTTTTTTAATTTGTGACCAATCGATACAGTATCCATTGTGCAATACTGGAGGATGGAATTATGCTAGGACGTTTGCTAAAAAGAGTATGTAAATTTGTGCTAATGATAGGGAAGATGTGTTCAAATTGTTGCGTAGCCTTGAGAGCCAGTTGACAACACCGTCCCCTCAGTGAAGTTGCTAGTCAGATAGGTTGACCAGCTGTTGATAAGTTAGTGAGATGATATTGAGCTGTCTTATTTAAACTGTGTCCTATTAAAGTTGCCTGATCATGAAGCATTTTAGACAGTTAAATTGACAGTTAAATTATCAAAGCCTTTAACCAGTTAAAGTACATGAAAACAACAGACACAGACAAAGTAAATGAGACCATGAGGTCTACTGAAAGAGTTCTTGATACCAATGCCACCTGAGGAGACACACGCAGTTTAAGTTTTCCTTTGAAGATTTTAATTAGGAGGGTTGGCCCAATAAACTAACTGCATGCTGCATATTTCTTTGTTTACATCCAGCATGGCAGTGTCGAAGACAAACTGTTTTGACGCACAGCATACATTAAAACTAGGGAGTGAGAATGAAAACTTCTCGAATTATAAATTGAATACCTGTGGTTTAAGACTATGTCTACACATAATGCACCAAGTGGAAATTAGCGTGTGCATGTGTGTGTGTATGTCAATATGTGTGGGCCTTCTAATATTTCAATATGTAAAAAGGTCATCTTTATAAAGGCAGCAAGACATAATGTATGACATACTTGCCTCATTTTGCCGATCCCAATTTGTTATTTAGGGTTAGCATTAGACCAAATAGAACCATCCTCTTTAGGGGGTTTTTTTGTATTATAGGGCTATACTGTAGGTTAGAATTAGGATTTGGAGTAGTTAATTAGGATTTCAAATGAGGCTCAGTGTTACAGTAGGATTCAGTTAGGGGGGTATTTTTTAAGTTTTAGTTTTAATGCTTCACTGCGAGGTGTCTGCTGTCTGGGCAGCTTTTTTAAAAACATAGAAACACAGACGGACAGGAAGTGCTGGAGCCTCCCCACAGAACAGAGCAGACATCAATGACAACAGAAATGACAGTATTTAGTCAGACACTGCATGAAAAGGAGGAGCTGGGGAGGAGGTGGGTTGCAAAGTGGCTTGCAGAGGAAGCAGCCTGGGTACGCAGGCTAAAGCAGCTTAAATAAGGCGCCTTGAGATTGCTAATAAACGCAAAGAGGGGAATCAGCTGAGCCATCAGATGACGTAGCTGGGATTGTGAGCTGAGCGTGACTTGGTAGCCTGCCTGAGCTAACGCTATGCTCACCGTCTGACAGATCAGGGCAGCTGCTCTGTATGTACAGTATATTAGACAATGCTACCAATGAGTGAATGTAGCTGTTGACGTCCCTCAAAAGCATAGTCATGCAAATTTGTATTGTAGGAATATCTGTGTGTGTGTGTGTGTTTGGGTATGAGGACAGGTGTCAGTGCGATTGAGCGCTGAGCTGTGAGTGCAGCAGCCACTGGTGTGTGGAGATGAGAGGGCACTGCTGGCTCCCAGCTTTCAGGGCAGTCTGAACAGGGGCTGTAACTGCAGGTGAGAAGGAACATCTGCAGTACAACTCACCCTTCCTGCAGTGACGCCTCTGTGTCAAATCCACATGCCAAAACATACATACAGGCGTGAAAAACACAGGTAGATTTTTAAAATACGCAGTTACGCAGACACTTGCATGCATATAGGTCACACCAAAGCACGACATGTGACAGATCTGTTCCAGTGGAGCTGCCAACTTTCACTTTTCATTTGCCTCTTTGTCTACTGCTTTGCTTCTCGAAACATCAAACAGATATAATACAGTCAAGTTAGAATGCACACTGGGAAGATCTAGATGTAGATAATGTATATAGTCATATCAGTGCACATCTCCTCTGGATATGTAAGATTAACAATAATGTTCCATGCAGTCGTTTGACTCCAGGGATGATAACCTCCTATATAATTCTCAAAACGGCCCCAGTAACTCAGCTGGGAATGTATGATTCACCAATCCATAATCTCTCTGCTCCTCCACCATTGAGGCTTCGCCTAATGACTCCACTCACTAAATCAAGACAAAAGATACTTCCCCTTTAAAGGGACACTTCAATTAATTACCCCCGGAAAATCCCTCTAATTCTGTACCAGGGGCTCAGTGAATAAAACTGAAAACCTATTAGTGGGCATTCATCTGATCTCACCCAGGAAAAGGAGGCAATCAGTGCCGAGCAGCTAGCTACTGTACAGCAGAGCGCAGGGGCGAGAAGGAGAGGATGCAGGACTCGGAATGAGTCACAGCACCAAAGCTACTGTAAAGGTGCAAGAGGCTTCTTGTTTGTTAAATTATAGGTTGCTCCATTCTTGAGAATTAAGTGATTCTGCAGTGGAAATACCTTTGACGTGAACTGACCTTTAGACATGATTTTTGAATGAAAGAACATGGAAGAAAATAACAAAGAAAATCCTGATTCTGTACTAATACAGCAGAAGCTTCCTCTCAGATACTGAGTTTATTTTGGGTTTATGATTGAGATAGGATAATGTAACTTCCAGTCCCTGCCAGGTTTGGTATGTAAAAAAAAAAAAAAGTATTTCTTTAGCAAACTTATTTTCATATTTACTGTAAAACAAGTTACTAAGACTAAGAGTATTCAGCCATATTAGCTGGGGGCACTAGCAGCTGTTTGAGGCTGTGCAACACAGCGGTGCGTTGACATAATCATGCTAACATGAGTGACAGTGACAATGCTAACAGGTATAATGTTTATCATGTTCACCATGTTAGTTTACCATGTTAGCATGCTTACTATTGCTAATTACCACTAAACATAAATCCCAGTGCAAGCTGAGGGGAATGTCATTAGTTCTGCAGGTATGTGTTCACAAACCAAAGTATTGGACACATTTACATTTTGACCTGATGATGGTGAAAGATGAAAAGCAAGATAATTAATCCTGAGAGGGACATGAATGTCTGTTCCAAATTTAAGGGGAATCCATCCAAAAGTGGTTGAAATATTTAACTTAAAATCCAGGGCTTTTAAGTCTCACGCATTGGGCACGAGACACACGCATTTCAACCCGTTCACACGCAGAAAAATCTCCAGGATAACGCACGCCAAGTTGCGCCGCTATTTGAGGAATCAAGCAAGTTCCCCATAGAGTTCAGAAGGCTCTGCCACACACCAGTTAATCTAATAAAAAAATATAGCTCCCAAACACCCAATCAGAAAATAGAATTGCTGTATCCGAGTAAGATTGAGATATTCCCGCCATAACCACGTTTACGTTCTGATTCCAACGACACATTCTGTTATTCACGGGCTCGCTCATTGATTCAGCTGCTCGCTGAAGTAGTTAGCTACAGAATAGGACATCTATCAGTCACACTGATTGACATCTGGCTACAGACTGATCGTGATCGACGTGGGACCATATAAACAACAATAACCTCTCGCTCTCTCTCAGACTCACATTCACACTCACTTAAATGCTGAATTAAGTAAATATTTTTTTATATTTTTCATATCAGACCCCCATTTTTCATATCGTCCCCACCCAAACCCCGTCGCTGCCAAAATCTCACTCTGAACTCAGTTCAAAACTTGAGAGCACTGAAAATCACAAATGTCAACCTAATGGTGGCGCTTAAGGAAAGGTCAGCGTTCACAAAAGACAGTATGGATTCCATAAATGTTTATACCACATTTCAATGCAATCCATCTAAGAGGAGTGAGAGAGAGAGAGAGAGAGAGAGAGAGAGAGAGAGAGAGAGAATGCAGTGAGGGGATAATGTTGTCAGTTGAACCACCACAAATAAGGTTACAGCTCGACAGGGGATGATAAGGCAAAGGAGGCAAAGGAAACAGCAGAAAAGGGAGATAATGCCACCACCAGGTCCAATAGATGAAATATACTGTACAGAGTGAAGAAGACACATAGATGAAGCATCGATCTTACAATATTATTTCTCACCATTAATGCACTTCTTGCTTGGGGTTTAAATGTCTCATGTGATCATAAACTGAGATAGTTGTAATATACATATTACTCAGCAACTGATATGTATCTCATTGAAAACTTGACATGAATCCGATACCCAATTATATCTATCAATCAAGCCAGATGAAACCAATCAGTTAGTGAAACTTCAAGCATGCCTTATGGATATAAAAAGCTGGATGACCTGCAATTATCTGATGTTAAACTCAGACAAAAGTTAAGTTATTGTTCTTGGCCCCAAACACCTCCGAGACACATTAACTAAATATATCGTTACTCTAGATGCCATTGCCCTGGCCTCCAGGGTTGTATGTTAAAAAGGAGTTTTGCCACTGTCGCCAAGCACTTGCTCATGGTGGGAATTGTTGGGTCTGTGTAAATAATATTAGAAAAATTACGGCCAAGACCTGCTCTTTATGAAAAGTGCCCTGAGATAACTTATGTTATGATTTGGCGCAATATAAAATAATGCTGAATTGAATTGGAGTACACCCCAAAAGATCAGCCTATTTTAATTGCCAGTCAACCTTAAAAGACAGAGACACAATGGATGGCTTAGTGAGAGTAGGACAAAGCCACAAATTAAGTGGCTGTTTGAACAGTGTTTTGTTCGCCCATTGTTCTCGATTTATACCCTGTAGCAACACAATCAATGACATCAAAACAAGCGAAACTTGATGAAGCCCTTTATATGGAGTACATTCCTCAAATTCACACTGTCCTCCGTGTGACCTTGGATCTATATTTCATCTTCATTCTTTTGAGTACTTACACGAGCAGTTGCAGGCTAAACATAAAAGATAGCTAGTGCTCCACTGCCATTTGTTTGTCCTTGACTTGGGGGGTTATGATCATGACCGTTCACAGTATTCACTGAGCTCGCTACAGGACAGGATGTTGGAGGACAGCGCTCTGACAGTGAGGGCTATTAGAAAGAAAATGCTTTTTACACTCTTGTGTGAAAAATTGTTGCATGCTTTGTAGAACCTGAAACAAAAGCTAATTTGCATTTCATTCAAAATCAGACAAAAAAGATACTTGATACCAGGTACTACAACTTTTCCATACCAAAAGTGCCAATTATTGTTTTTGCACATGTCGTCTCTCTTTCATAAATCCTTACAGCCACTATTAAGTGTTTTTTATTCAATAAAACAAACAAGAAGCATGTATCTTCAAGACAGTCAGGTTTCTGTTCATGGACAATTGTATTATGTGCCCACTGATTGCAGTACTATGTTTAAATGGATGAACCTGCATACATGTTAATGTCTTAGGCAAATGTCTCTCTGTAATTTTCACATATTGTAAATTATCAAAGGCCACCTCAAGTGAGAGTAAACCTTTATTGAGATATGGAGGAAGTTTTACATAATTTGCCATTTCCATCTTGCATTTTTAATACTTAGGCTAGTTAACGTTGCACATGCAATACATTAATATAAACATGAGAAAAACAGTGCAAAACAGAGAGAGACAGAGACTGGATATGCAATGAGAGTTAAATAACTTTAAGAGCCAACACGAGATATGAAAGGGGAAAAAGAATTAAACTAAAGAGCTACAAGGTTGAGTTCGATTTTTTAAGTTTTCCTTTTGGGATACTGTTGTGAAAATAAAGAACTATCAGACGCTGAAAGATGTTCAAAAATATGGCTAGAGGGTGTGAGTGAGGGCAGAAATCTTTTAGTCTGACCTTTAACTTGTCAAAGATGTACCATATTGCTCTGATGGATGCTCTGATTTCTTCAAATCGAGCCCTTGCTCATGGCTACAGAGTGGTCGCATGCTAAACAATGCTTTATTTATCACAGAAGAACAATGCAGTGAAAAGGGAGCCTTTTAAGTGTGTGGGACATGGTTGAATCAATTTCCATTTTAAACTATTAATGTAGAGCAGGGCTCTCACACAACTTGGATTCCATCAACAATCAAAGAAGACAAATAGAGGTCTATTATCATCAAATATTAACAATATTGTTATGTTCATGCAGTAAAATAGTATGCATCTATTTGAAAGTATGTTAACACATAGGAGCTCTAATAATATACTTTATGTATTCTTAAAGAAGAAAGAAAGTGTGATATATAAAGAATCCCTCCCTGTTGTGTGATATGGTTGCTTATGACGTTGATCCCACTGAGAATCAACACTCTGCACACGAGCTGACTCACACTTCACAGTGCAAGTTATTGGAGAACCGAAATAAACGTGTGAATGGTGAAACAATTTAACGATCTAGCAAGCAAAGGTGGCCCAGATATTGTTCTTAGGAGCTAGCAGATCAAACCAGGCCCAGCGGGCAGGTGAATTTAAGTCTTACAAGTCAACACGTGACAAAATATAGGACATGACAAACACTCCTCCTCATGTTTTTGCTGCGGTATAGTACATCCAGCCATGTATCCCTTGGAATTACATTCATACTGGACAGCGCTGCACCTCACAATCTACATCCCATGCCAAAATGCTGTGTCAACACAGGAAGTTAGTATGCCCTATAGATTAATCAGGGTTGTACGTGAAAGTAAACAAGTTGCCTTTACTGTGGTGACATCTTGCTGGTAAAGTCGCGCAATAACATTATAGTTTATTTAAGGATTTTGACTGCTTTTTCTAAAAAAAAAAAATTATTTGTAAAATCTTTAAAAAAAATGTATCAGATGCCATTGAAATAAAGGTAATAATCTAAAACAATTTAAAAAGTTTTCAAACTTAGTCCAGTTTTAATAGAGGGTTTCATGTCTGCTCACACACAAATCCCCAAAACCACACTGTTCTGTGCGGTTATCAGCTGCGTCGATCAGCTTTGGAAAAAATGGAGAGCAAAATCCACAAGCCTCTGCACCATGAAATCAATTTCACTTTCTCCATTAAATCCTCACATTTTACATTCGAACCAGCATGCCGACAATGGACTGACCAGGGACTGCTACGGACTAGTGTACCTGTCTATATCTGGTCTATATTTATGCACAGGGACAGTAAAGATGTAGAGGTTGGAGTGGCGGATGGTCATATAGAGTGTCCAACTTTAATGCAGGAGACAAGAGTTCAAATTCTGTCACAAACCTGCAATTAAAAGTCCTTACTGAAGTGGCCAGGGTTTAAATCCAACCTATGGCCCTTTTGCTGCATGTCACGCCCCCTACACACACACCCCACCCACATTCCCTGTCTCTCTTCAGCTGTCCCTATCAAATAAAAGAAAAAAGCCCAAACATAATATATATTAAAAAAAATGCCCTCTAACAGGACGGACAAACAGGTCCGTGCACACACACACACACACACACACACACACACACACAGACTAACATTGGTATTGTAGCTTTGACTTTGCAATGCTGCTTAGGCAATCATACAAAAGTCAACATTATGTAAAGAAGGATACTAATGTGCAAAAAAGAAGTGGTAGTGTGGAACATCCTTGTCTTTACCTTGCCTGAGGACTAACGAGGAATTAAATGAAAGTGAAACCACAAAACAACACAGACCTAATTTTCTAGGTAGAAGGTAGGGAACGTGACTGTGTAATGTTGATAGGAAATGTCAACGTTGCTGACATTTATGTGTTTATTTACCTAAATGTGAACGCCAAATGTTGAGCTCAAGTCCTGGCAGAGTGATGTAGAAAACGTCATGTAGGAGGATTTCTGGCAATACGTAGCAGCCAAGCATATTACTCGCTTACTGTAGATGTTGATATCAGACAACGCTAGCAAGAGAGGAGACACTGTTGGAGACACTGTTCACAATGTAATGTATAGTATTACATTTTCACAGTCCACACTTGAGCTATGTGTACCACAACACGCTGCTGAGGAGATTTTGCAGTGGGGGCAAGAAAAAACTGCTGCCTGGAGTTAAATAGCAGCGCTGTGGGAGAGTCATAGGGATGGACAGACGGGCTGGAGAGGCTCAAGCTGACACCGATGGGTGATGGATGCTGCACAGCAATATAGCCCACAGAGATCGAGGGGTATTTGTTGCAACAAATGGGATTGTGCACATTTTTTTACTGTAATCCATGACTCAAAACGGAGGAACAGGGGTTATTGTGTGTTACTGGACATCAAAGTTTTGATCTGCACATGGACAGTGGGGTCTAAGATAATGTCCTCAACATAACAAAAAGATAAACGGGTAAAAGACAAAGACAGCAGCTTAACTGAGATGTCGATTAGGGAGCAGAATTCCCTTCACATAAACTATGCTGAACAAAAAGCACACAAAATATACACTGGCATTATAAGCTTTATTACTGTATGGAGCGCACCCGCGAGCCCTAACGGGAACAAGCGGTAGAAAATGACTGACTGACTGAGTGTATGGAGCATGCATATTAATGTATGCAGGGGCCCTGGAGTTCCTTGTATTTTGCTTGGCTTCATCTGAAACACATTGCGCCAAGCCACATATGGTCTTTTGCAGTTCCTTCTTCTCTTTTTATTTACTGTACCTGCATCTCTTTAAAAGTATTGCATGAGTAGCTGAGCAAAAATGTGTTCTCTTTTCTCCTGCCTTGGTTTGACATGCCACTTTCTGAAATAGCTGCACTGATGCAATACCATTTTTAGGTGGGAGTCTGGTGTGCGCAGTGTAGCGCAAAATATACTGAAAAACTAGAATCTGGCTGCTCTGTTTCTCTCAGTTTCAAAAGTGGTCCACAACATTCATTTTTCTAAAATATATGGCATGATTAACTTGCTCATCTCCATTACTCCCTCGTGATGTTTCGTTTCATTCATTAAAAATTGTGTGAAAATTAAAGCTTTATCAATAATTGCTCACTATCCAATGTATATGACATATTCACAAATGACTGCACCACTTCTTCTCTGGAATAAGAAGAAGTGGAATGTATATTTTTGCTTTTGAAGAACACTGTGATTTTCTGTTGTCTTTCTCCAACAGAAAATCAAACGGCCTTTGTAGGAAGCAGAGGCTGTAAGATCTTCAGTAGCAAAGATAAGAGCCCATTTTGATATTACAGATCTATATCAAAAAATTTCATCTCAGTATACCGGCTGTATAAAAGCGAATGTTCCATCACAGCCAGCTAACTCTAAAAACACAATAACCTGTTATGTGAAATGTGAAGATCCAGGCTCCACTCCTGCACACCTCTTTTATGCTTTCACTTCTGATGCAACCAGAGGCAAGACCAAAGTGCATGCTTAATATAGTGACCAGTATGCACTCACATTCATTTGGTCTCTAGCTGCGCTCGAGACACAAACTAGGCATTAACGTGTGGTTCTGTGAGGGCATTCACAGCACGTCTACTAAATACCAGCAGGGCCGTAATCACATCACAACCATAGACATGTAAAACACATAGAAAGACGGGAACTCGTGTCTATTAAAGGACAATTTTTTATTTGATTTCCTGCATGCAATTAGGAAAAAGGATGTGTCAAGCTATAACATTTAGTATTGGCACTAGCCATGTTATTGTGAGCAAACAGTTTAAATTGTTTTCTTAAAGCATCAAATTAATTTATAAAATTAAAGTAGAGTGGCAATCTCGATGATCATATTACTATGGTCTTCTAAAAACTTGTTTTTCAGCTTCCTGACTTGAGTAATTGACCTAAAGGGGGTATTAGTGAGACAATCTTGCAAGTGTCATAAGCCTTCTTAGTCCAGTCAGCAGTCCAAGGTCAGCAGTGGACCTGCCTCCTCTGTGCTGTAAGCCTTCACTGTCAGAAACAAATTGTTTGATAGGGGCTCTTTTTCCACTAAATCGCAGCCACCACTGACACGCACACACAATGGTGCGCACACGCACACCAACGAAGGACAGAAATCTCATTAAGATCAACGAGATTGCCAAGATAAAATGTCACTCAAAATATATCAGCTGTGACAGACTGACTCTCCAGGTCTATCAAAAATACAGCACAACCTCCTCAACCCATGAGCATTCAGACATTCTCGATTGTTTACATCCATGTCAACAAAAAGAAAAGAATATATAAATATATTGCATTCACAGTGGGTGGAAATGTATGGATGGTGGTGGATTATTCATAACTCTGCAGTACTACAGGACTGAATAGACTTAATCTGAAATGCCATCATTACTGTAATTTCATTACAGGTTTGAGGTCATTGTTCCCCTGGGTGGAGATGAAAGTGAATGAGGCAACTCTGTGTAATCTACTTCTCTGAGGAGGCCAGTCAACACTGTGATTAATGGGACAGAGACGTCATAACAGGAGAGATGGAGAGAGGCGTCTTGACATCACACCCACCCACCATCCACACATACACATGCGTTAATAATACACAACAGATCAACAATCCCTTTCATACAGTCTGTAAACTGTACCCTACTGTAGGATTGCCCAGCACACAGCCACTATCTGGTGATCGCTAAGGCACATGGACATACAGTACATAGTCGGTCAAAGTAATGGAGGATCTTTAGAGCTTAAACTTAACATCAGGGAAGTTGGTATTTTATGTGTGTGTGTGTGTGTGAACGAGAGCGAGAGCAACAACTAACAGCAGTTCAGTTCAGCAGAGGCTAAATTGCCCACGCTTTAAAAAATAAGTAAATAAGCAGTGGTTTAACATGTTAAGGATTAATCTCGAAAAAAAATTTTTTTAAAAGCACTGCATCAGATTTTAAAGGTAGCTATTTGGCATTCCTGACCCTTCTGCGTAGCAGTTTTTATAATGGTGATTTATTTAATTCACACCTTATTTTTCAAATGTGTTTTTATGTCCTCCTGTATGTGCGTGTTTGTGTGTACTGTACCTGTGTATGTGCTTCCTACTCTTCAACTTTCCTATGACAATTTTTGCTAGAGGTCTCTCGAAGTCATTTCTGTGTCAGCATTATAAATACTTATGCACTACGTTGGATGTCAAGTCTGAAGTTGCTGACATTTATTTTTTATTTTCTTGCTCTGCGCTATTCAGTTTCTGTCACGGGGGCCTTGAGTAGAAAAGTAAAGAGTACAGAGTTCAGATGGAAGACACGTCCTTGAGGACACAATTATGGTGTGCTTACTAGGAAAAAGAGGTCAGAGGAGTTGTTGAGCCTCTTTGTCAGAATCACTATAACAAAATGTGCATTGTTCATTATTTCAGATCAATAATAATAAATTGTGTTCATAATAGTTTTTCAAGAGTAAAATCCTATGTTATACTGTTTCATAATATCTAAATATAAGATGTTTTGGAGGCATCACATGGCACAACTTGCCCATTCACTGTGATGAATACAAACAAGCGGCAGGCATGATAAACCTCAAGTTCCAAACCTGCAGTTAAAACCAGATTTCCAAAAGTATTCCCCAAATCTCTACTGTAAGTTTATGATCACACAAATATTGCAAAAGCAGATGACCCAGGGTAGCATTACATGGATTATTTAGAAAATGAAGAAGGAAGATATGTACAGTACTACAGAGCCTCTCACTGAAAGACACGCTGTGTGAGCACAATACATGATGAAATAAACCAGATTATGGACAGATTATGAAACAATCAGCCTCCTGGGCATTTAGAAGTGTGACACTAGAAGCAGTCACAGGAAGAACATGCAAAAGCCTCCCGAATTGAATGTAAGAATTGCTGTGAACAACAGGCCAGTGAGAACGACTTGTAAACTGCTATTCTGTCAAAGAGAAATATATCTTCCTCTACAGCTCTTTCCTGCATTTAATCAGCATCACTTATACGAACAACACTAAGTACTTATTTAGGCACAGCAGTGCTTTGGGCTAAATGCTAACATCAGCTCATAGAGATAAAGCTAACATGCTGATTGGAGTTAGGTATAATGTTTACCATGTCCGCCATCTAGCTTGTCAGCATGCCAACATTTGCTAATTAGCACTAAGCATAGTGCAGCTGAGGCGGATGGGAATCATGTTTATCATTATCATTAGTTTTGCAGGGACTTAGCCATAAACCAAGGTATTGAACAAATAGAACCTTTTGGCACTAGGTGAAAAGTTAAGGAGACACCACAGCAAATACAATTAATCCTGATGGAAACATGAATGTCGGAACAAAATTTCATGGCAATCCATCCAATAGTTTTACTCAAAATCACAAATATGAACCTCATGGTGGCACAGGGAGGAAAAGTCATTAGGATACATTGTCTGAGAACCATGAATGTCTGTACAGGATTTTGTGTCAATACATCAAGCAGATGTTGGGATATTTGGCAGGATAAGTAACCTGATAGTGGCGCCACAGCAAAAGTCAGGAGATCGCCAATGTCAGTAGGATTCATCCTCTGGGAACCATCAAAACCTGTATATAATTTCATGGCAATCCATCCCATAGTCACTGAGATATTTCAGTCTGGACTAAAGTGATGGACCGACCAACAGACAGACAAACTGACGTCACCAGAGCCATAATGCTAGTATAGCTAAATACTGCACCAGGTTTGGTCAATATCTTTTTCCATGGCTGTTCATGTACACATTCGGTAACGAGCTCCCTGGTCACAGTAAATGCTCCATTAGCAACCAAAACAAGCATATCTAACATTTGGGGTAATATGGTTTAAATGTTATGTTTAGCAGTCAGAGTGCATGGTTTCTGCATCAAATGCAAGCATATTGTGAGGTGTGAGATTATATTAAATATACAGTTGTTTCCAGCACCAATGCTATATCATCTTTATTTGATTATATTGCTTATATACTGTAATGTTGTTATAATGGCAAGTTTGTTGTGGGAGCACAGAGGGAGCATAAGTTTTGATTTAAAATGTCTGATCCCCGCTGAGAGATGAAACGGGTTATGTGTTTCATAACATCCATTATTAGATAAGAGATACTACCAAAAAAAGCAAGAAAATACTATCTATGATCTTTACCTGTCAATAATCATAAATAACATATGCTGGGTTCAGTGGAGTTGCTGTTTCAACCAATTACTGTCTAAGTCTTCCGGGAATCGATTGAGATGCCGAAATTACCTCTAGTGCTCAAAACCATAAAAGCATTCATGGAGGCAATTAGAAGGTTCTCGGTTGTGTGTCTAGAACATAAATACTGCGCAGTCTTTCCTCATGGGACTAAACAAACCAGTGCATTTCTTGATAAATGAATGCAGAAAAGGCAATTTTTATAAAGCTTCAGGGAAATATGACTCTGACAGCATTCTATTTTTATCAAGCGCTATATGTTTTATTTTCATTGCTAAACCATTTTTCAAGCTGTCAGAGAGAAAATAAAAATAAATGAAGAGAAGAAAAGAAACACACCCAAATCCATCTTGCCATCACTTCACTTGGCTACACCCATCTCAAACCTCTTATCAATACAGCCATCCCTCTATAACAAGGAATTACTGCTGTGTGAGCTTTTCTCAAACACTTGTCTTTCACATTGTCCCATTCCTATTGATTTTTGTCCACATTTTCATTACTCAGTGGTAAAACGTCATATGAAACACAAATTCCTTTGCTTAAAGGTGGTGTACAGCATGTGCTACAATGTTGAGGATTTGACAATTCCATTACGGTTGCTATCGCACGTGTTTTGACAGGATTGGTGACCACATGATTACAGCTCACCACAGTGATGACAGGACCATGTAATTCCTGACTGATGGATACATCTCTTTGCCCTGCAGAGTTGATTACAGCAGAAAATGCACAGCAGGCCGCTGCCTTGTTCTCATGTGTGAACTTTGTCATCTCCGCTTGTCTGACAATCCCAGATCAATACTCCATCAAAGAGTTTTTTGCCTTCAGCTGATCTGTTGCTCCTCGGTGTGAAAGCCGTGGACTACATCCCGTCATGTAAGAAAAAGACAGGACTGTAGCAGAAGACGAGAGAGGAAGGGAGAGCAGGAGCAGTCCGAGGAGATTCTCAGTGATCATGTACAGTACAGCTTCACTCAAACACAGCGGGAGGCAGCAGTAATTTGGAAATAGTAGAAGGTGATGCGGAGGGAGAGCGACAGGCTGACCAGATGGAGGAGGCTGTCTATTCCAGAAATATTCCCAGCAGTACACTGTGCCCAGATCAGTGACTTAATGAAAGAATTGATGTGTAATACTGCTTAGAAGAAAGCGGGAATAAAGCTCTTTGTGAGGATGTTTGTGAGACAGCTTCTACTCTAGTTCAAACACCACGATATCATTGATGGCTCATTTATGTCAGTGAGGGTGATGAACATACTGTATATAATTATGATCTTAATTGGAATCCTTCTGACATTTCTACATTCAATGAAAAGACAGAACCTTGAGTCTCCATTTCCTTCTTCCTTAGAGATGTCCTTAGAGTAAACAAGCTATAAATACACTGTTCTTTCATTTTGCATTTGCTAAGGCTTCACTCTTGCAGCAATTATCAACAATATGGTGAAAGATGAGAAAGACGAGAGGGTATGAAATGGAGATATGTGGTAATGATAGGGAGTGAGACTCCATTTTTATGATCTAGGCTATCTGGATATTTTATTAGGGAAAAAGTTTGGAGCACTTACCTGGGATCTGTTTCAGATTTGTGGTTATGGTGAATTAAATTATGGAGGAGACATCTGCGCATTGATATACTCTGCTCTATGAGGGATGATGGTGCTAGATAAAAAGACAGGAGATCACCAAAGTGCCGGTAATTCATCCCGAGGAGGACATGTGTGCGTGTGAAATTGGTAATCTATCTATTAGTTCAGAGAGTTGTTTGGACATTTCACATAAAATCACAAATGTGAACCTTCTGGTGGCACTAGGGGAAATGTTAGGCGATCACCAGGGTGCATCATCTGGGAACCATGAATGTCTGTACAAAATGTTGTGCGGATCCATATTGTAGATGTCGGACTAAGTGAAAACTTTGACCTACTGCTGGTACTACACGTAAAATCAGGCCATCACCATGTCAGGATTCGTCCGCTGGGTACCATGGATATATGGACCACATTTCAGGTCAGTCTGTCCAGTTGTTGTTGAGATATTTCCGTCTGGACCAAAGGAGAAGACGTTTGTAAAAATCCACTTGCTCCACAGTTTGAGTTAAAACTGTTGAAGCCTCACATTAGTTTCAACTGAACTTTAGAATGCATTTTCATGGAGTGTGGATTTTGTCCCCGATATCTTACATTGCAATTGTATCCAAAAAGGATCTCTTCATGGCAAGTACAGAGAGAAGGAACAATTACAGTGACCAAAACCTGTTAAGGGCATGCAAGTATTATTTTAAGACAGGCTTGAAAAAATGTGAACCTAGTCTTACATAAACTGCTACACCACAACCAGCAAACTGTACATCTCATAATTCACTATCTGCTCAGAAAGTCTCTCCTTGGAAACCATTATTCAGAAAAGGCTTTTAAAGAGCTGACTTTTAAGGAGCTGGTTTCCGGTTAGGGAAGGGCTACTATGGCTGGGATCAGTCTAGTGAAACAAAATGGGGGAATGATCTAAATTGGAGAACCTGGAGTGCAATGGGGGTTTTGAAAGGGGCAACAGCTGTCTTTTCTTGTCAGGGAGGGGGAGAGGAAATGGGGTGATCGGGGAGAGATTGGTTTGTCTGGTTGGACTCTGAGGGTTTTCAGAGTGTGTTTGTGTGAGTGAGAGGAGCGGGTCCCTGCTGAACCAGAGAGAGGGACAGATAATCAAGCCCAAGTTGATGTGGGACTTTGTGTAGGGGCAAAGGAGAATAGAAACTCTTTAATAGATTAGCAGCACTCAAGTACTGGAACGGCCACCAGGGAAGCCAAGAGTTGAGCCATTGTCACACCTTGAATTCCCAATCCTCTATACACCTTCATACAACTATAGTTTCGGGGCTCCGCATTCTGCTTTTGGGCAAGTCTCTCCCTTTGAAATTAGGAATAAATTCTCATCTACATAACACTCATGCATGACAAGGAGAAGAGAGGGGGGAGGGAGGGAGAAAAAGAGTGACAGAAGGCTGAGAGAGAGAGAAAGATGGATGTTGATGCCATTTAGCTTTGGAATGACGCAGGGACCCACAAATGCCCGCAAGGGAGCAAAAATAATTTACTCCAAACCACAGAAATGTATTCAAATAAAGTCCTATTCACATATATTCAGATCAAATCACTGTTGAAAATAAAGCCCAATTTTTTTCCTCTCAGTGGTGTAATGCATATCGCTCCCTATGGTAATTCAAAAGAAGATAGCTCAGTTAAGAAGGCTCAGGAAAATCAATGATGCCTTACTGGTGAATAAAGAACAGATGCATATAAATGAGGATTGGAGCTTGCATTTCTATCCACTGGACATAAGGACTGAGATGATGTTGCATTGATATGTTTATAATGCAAATGTTTACACTTTCAATCACTTATCATTCAGCATACAATCTTTAATTTGAAAATGTCAATGTCATGTCATCTAATAACTTTCAGTTTAGAAGAGTCTCCAAGTAATTAGAGGAAAATAAAAGTTGACCAGGTGGGCTTATTACTTCACTGAACCAAATGCCATCATGTACACACACATCCATAAGTGCGGGGGGGGGGCTCATTTATCCTAACACAACAATGCCCCAGAGTTAATTGGGCAGCAGCCTCAGCGGATACCTTGGACATTAATTTGCCAGGCTTTCTCAGGCTGACAAGCTGATAATGAGGCATTGTGGGACAGCGGGTCACCTGGTAGGGTGTTAGACAGACTGGTCTCCAGCTAACAAAGGGAGAGAGAGAAAGGTAAGGACAGAGACCATAATGGGACAAACGTGCACTGTCATGCTACAAATTACCTGCCAGTTTTGGTGTAATCTCTCAGTTGAATCATTATCCATCTCCTGAATCAATCTCTTTCTTGCTTTCTCTGCACCCACTGACTACTGTTGGCACCCCACCAACCCTCAGACTCGACTTCTTCTACTAGCCTTCCCCAAACTTACCAAAGGTACCTATACTAGCAATTAGCTATTGATTTTCTTCACCTTTTATTTTGCTGAGGTTTTTCTCTGGCATGCTGGCAGTAGGGGGGTCCTGCCTGGAATTGTATATGGCAATTGTGATGCTGCACCAGAAGACAAAGCATGTGCTTTGAGATAGAGGGACCACAACAGGGGAGCAGAGATGAACAACGGTGCAGGGGACACATTAAAGCTAGAGTGCAGGACTTTTACATATAAATAATTGTGCGTTACATTCAAGCACCTGCCAAGCGAGTTCACACAATACTGATTAAGTCCATCACTGCCAGGTAAGTCTCTCTGTATTTTGCAGTATACAGAGTTTTTAAATCTGGTGTCTGTCCTGCGCTGGCCCACTGGTAATGCATTTTACGCCAACCAACAATGAGTGGTGTTGTTTTGATTTGATTTGGTTTGCCAGAGTGGAAGCGGGGAGCATCCCAGAGCCATGTAGAAAGCTCTGTGATCCGCCATTGCTGTGAAAAAATAAAACGGTCCATTGGAGAGAATGTTTTTTATTAAGAATTGTTCATTTTGTTTATTATGATTGTATAGTTTGTGTTATTATGCTTTGGCAACAGTGTATTGTATGCAGTCACGCCATTAAAGCCACGTGAAGTGAAATTGAACAAAGTTGACGCAACTTTCTTTCTACATGGCTCTAAAACAATGTAGCGACAGAGTAGGCAACAGCAACTAGGTAAAACCAGATTAAAAAAAGGAACTTGGGTTTCAGAGGAAGGATTACTCTCAAAAAAAAAGAAAGCGATACATGGCAAGGACAAACACGGATGACCATCGGTGTAGCTTTAGCTTTTCCGTGTTGGAGAGCGCTGAGAGAAGGGACTGAGGGCAGGCACAGAGGTCCAATACTGCTCTTGGACAGGTTGGTAAAATATTTGGAGTAGGCTATGTAACTTTTACATTTACTCTACCTAAATAATAGATTATTGTCTTGGAACTGTGGAAATGTCTCTGTATTTCATGATGGCATATGGGTTTGTGGTGGGAGGAGCACTAGAGGGTGTGTCAGTAGCATTCTACTGCATTCTTTATGCCAAGTGACGACTGAGGTATATTTCTGTGCCTCTGGCCTGATCGGGCCAGGTGGCAGATGGTGAAATCCTGCTTTATTTAGGTGCAACTAATAATAATAATAACGATGGCACTGTTCCATTTAAGTGTCCCAGTAAGCCATGACAGTGAGCCAGCAAGCACAATATCAGGACTAGCTCAGGTAAGTGGAAGAAAGCCATCATTAATGTTACTAATTACACTTGTGCTCTTTGTGCAAGTCAAATCTGTGCTGCTGTGAAAAAGGCCTATTGGACATTAAGAACATTTACTCAATCATGATATGAACTTACATGTGACGTGATAGAAGTTTTTATCCATGTTGCCCACCCCTGGGCTGTGTTTAACCGGCCTGTGTGTGGGTGTGTTTGTGCGTTAAAGCAGAGAGCAAGCAGAACAGCGGACCAGATCCATCCCTCTCTCCGGTCACAGCAGGAACTCAGGCCTTAATTACCTCTGATATAAACACAAATTAGTCTGGAATACAAACAGAGACTCAGCTATGAGTAATATCTTCATTTATGCCCCATCATGTCCAATTACACAAGATATATCACCTAGATGCTAGCTTTAACCTGTCTGCGTGGTGTCGGCAGAGGAAAGACAAACATAAAGTGCCATAAACATGACAGTCTTAACAGAGTCATTTTCCAGCAGCACACCATTCCATTCCTAAAATTGAGATCAAACGATTTTCTCTCTCCGAATCCATTGACAATATGCATGACTTTCAGTGATGTTACTGTTTTGTTGATGTTGCCTCCATGACTCCCAAGTGACTCTCCAAACCAATGCAGGAGTGACATGGTGGAAACTGTTTAGAAATGTAACATTACTGTACCTTTTTCTCTTGATTAACTATAATAAGATAGTAGTTTAGATTGTTTTACCTGCCCTGAAGTGAAATACTGAAATGTATCTTATATGACAGCACCAGGATTTTTCATGTTTTATCCCCTTGACTACAAATTATTCCCATTTACCATTTGCCATTTAGCAATCCATGCCACAAATCTTATTTTTCCTGGGGCACCCTGGTAGCTCACCTGGTAGAGCGTGTACTATGTATCAAGGCTGAGTCCTTACTGCAGAAGCTTGGGTTTGAATCCAGCCAGGGGCCTTTGCTGCATGTCACCCCCCCCCCCTCCTCCCCCCTGCCTTTTCTGTTTCTATCTACTGTCCATCAAATAAAGTAGAAACAACCCCCCCACCCCCCCCCCCCCCCCCCCCCCCCACCCACCATAAATTATTTTTAAATTTATTTAATTTTTTTTTA
>CM022474.1:23076173-23114641 GCA_011952105.1 Coreoperca whiteheadi
GGCAGATTATTTCCGTCCCCTGTTCACCACCAGAATAGGTTTAGAGGAAGCACCTACACCCACCCTCCTCGTGCTCTAACCACAACCCCAAAAAAATATATAAACGCCCCCCAAAAAAAAACCCCCACCCCCCGCCCAGAATGTCAGGCACATGCAGCAGTCAGCAGGTGGTGAAAGACTTTCCAAAAAGACTAGATACTGTCTTAAATGATGTAATCTATTACAGTGAATGTCTCACTCAGTTTACATTTTTGTCAACGTTACATCACTGACCAAAACACAGTGCAGACTGTTCGAATCAATTTGTAGCTAAACTGCATGGTCAAGAAATGGTAAAATGGACCATTGGACATTATCTCTGCATTTTTTTCCCCAATGTAATGGACAAATATATGTGGGTGTGAAAATCCCACCAATGCGCCACAGTTGCACTGGGTGACACGTTCCTTTATTACAATGAACATAGGCACTATAGTTTATATTGAATCGATCACTCATACACAGTCCTGCTGCTGATACTAACTAGAGCACAAAATATATATATAACTGCCACTGAAAATAATCCCCAACAACCACTCCTGTGTGACTAACGTTGAACAGTGGCCAGCTGTTTAAGGACATTTCGAAGCCATTTTAAACATTTAAAATAAATACTGTATTTGTGACCAGTTTTTAAAAGATGTAATTCTTCAGTGGAAACGACTGGGCTCGGCACTGAGTGCTACTCACAAGGTGTGGAAAATGGAAAGTTTGAGGGACTTTGGGATTTGTTTACAATAAGAAAAATATAGAATAACACCAGACTTATCCTTCAATTAAAAATGAAATGAAAACAAAATCCCTCAGCCATGTCTGTTGGGATGTTCGCTTGTTCAGACGGAGTACATAAAGAACTGTCCACAAAACACTGATACAGTGCAACTCTGTCACCAACACTCTTGTCCAAACTTGGTGTGAAAATGTTACGATGCCATCAAAATAAGACAACCCCTAGTGAAGTGGGGCAAAAGCCAGTAAGCCAATAGCAGTATTTCTACAAAAGTTGGTAGACAGGGCAAATATGGAGAGAATAGCGAAACAGCAAATATGGGGGAGTAGGGGGGAAAAGGGGAGTAGGATAGCGTGTTTCACAAAGCCCAAGGGAATGCAGGGCATGAAGGGAAAAGAGAATGAGAGAGATAAAGAGGGATAGAGTAAAAACGAAGAGTGGAGGAGTAAACAGAGAGGAAGGAGAGGGCTTGCCAGGAGACTCAGGCTTTGGCTGCCTTTGTTATCAGTTTGCACAGAAATGTCAGAGCACTGTGACATTCTCCCCTACAGCTTCCCTTGCTGCCCAGCCACTACTGTGTAACACACACGCACAAATTGTGGAAGAGCACGTGTGCACACATTCACTCAAAAAAGCACATAAACACACACACAACATATGCACATACAGTAGAACTTCATTCATACACCCACACGCATGCTTCACAGGGTTGTATATCTATAAATACAAAATGTAGCACTGAGACAAAACAAAAAAGAAAAAAGACGTTCTCTAAATGTGAAAATACTCTCTAAAAACATGTATTAGCATAATGTGAACTGGGGAAAAAACACACAGTGAGTCTGACAAAGTAGAAAGTTCAACTCTTTGATTAGTTACATTTGTTAATAAATGCTCAAGTTAAAAATTCAAACAAGATCACATCCAGTGATACATTTTGTTGTGGTAAAGGGCAAGTCAAAAGTTCAAAGATGAACAATTGATTTCGCTGACCTCTCAATGCAGTTTGGCCTCTTAAACCTTTGAGATGAGGATATCCAGAGACTACAGCATTAGCTGCAAGTAAATCTTTTTTCCCACACAGGGATTCAATAGAAATGGGGTTTTCTTTCTTCTATTTCCCTGGGAGGGTGGTGGAAGAGGAGCGCTCGTTTTTCTCCGGTGCAGCCCTTACGAGCAGTCTCACTCCTCTGGGTCGTGCTCACATGGTTCCACCTGTCATTAACAGGCTTGCCTTCCAGGGATTTATTATTATGCACTCAATTCCTTTTGAAACAAAGTCAATTTAAGAAATGTGCCTACATTTTTTGAAATGTTGCTTCTTGAAGATATGTTTCATAAGGTGCATATAGGGGTAGAAAACAAGGTCACCCTCATAAGTCTTTATGGATGGCTATGTTTAGCTGTCCGGCCCGCAACGATACTGTGTTGGGTCACGCTCACTGCTCTCATAATGTCGTCTCTGTCCGCAGTAGGCAGCTGTTTTCAGTGAAACACCTCTAAAAACCCACTACCTGCTGCTCAGCACCAAACAGCAGATAAACACAGTTAGTTACTAGCTGGTGAAGCATAGTGGAGCATTCAGCACCTAAAGAGGCATATATTTCCCTCAGGGGTTAGTGGAGAGCAAAACAGAGCTAAAAGGAGAATGACTATTAGACTTAGATCCACCACGTGGCCAGAAACACAGCTCCGAATGAATGATAATGCGAATGCCTCTTGCTACCATTCTCATTTAATCACTTGACGGACGACATCAAATATGGCAAATCCCTTTCGATTGTTTTTCTCTGTAAACATGACTTCATTATCGCTAGCTGAAAAAGCCACAGAGAAATGTCGCTACACGTTGTCAACAACCATCATTGCTGACAACAACGATGGATAGACGTCTGACTATCTATCTGGGTGGCTTCCGCAGACAAAAAAATCCTTTCAAAATCCACTAATACTGACCAGGAAACCTATGGGGAACTGACAGGTTTGTTAAAGATAAATGCAATGATTTGTTTAGACAGATCATTGAGGCTGAACTGACATGCTGGCTAAGTAGACTATTTAGTGCACAGATTTGCAGGCATATGCAAGAAATACAGTCTTCAGAGCTGTATCCTTCATCTTACCTCTGAGCTCAATTAGATCTGGCATCCATGGCAACTAAAGTACCAAGGAGCTTTTGCTCACTTTGGTTTATTCAACCAGGCTATAATCCACTCAGGAAATAGCAGTTTACAGGAGGCTCAGGGTTCATAAAAAGCATTTACTTGGTGTCTTTGAGATATATAAATATTAAAAACAAAGAACAAAGTATCAAATAATTTCATATAAAACCCTATTCAATTCTATCACATCAAGCAAGAAGGTCTCCGGCAGACGATATCAGATCGAACTCAGTAATGTAAAATTAGTTTTTTAAAAATGTATTGATGCTGAGCTTGCAGAAGTCAGAGTTAACTTTTCTACTAAAC
The DNA here is from genome assembly GCA_011952105.1 of Coreoperca whiteheadi. NCBI lineage: Eukaryota > Metazoa > Chordata > Actinopteri > Centrarchiformes > Sinipercidae > Coreoperca > Coreoperca whiteheadi. The sequence goes on from CM022474.1 coordinate 23,079,411, forward strand.
AGAGTCAGGGCTAAAAACTACTATGATGATTCAGGTGTTTTGTGAGGTCTGGCCCTCACTGGGGCCAAACCAATAAGAGATTTTCCTGCTGGGGATTTTGCTCCCAGTGGGCTCATTTTCTCAGTGGTGCTAAACGCACAGACACTACGCAAGCATGTGAGGTGGCATGTGCAGTATGATTGTGAGTGTTCAGGCAAGCCAAAATGGAAGACAATTACAGTGAAAGCGTTAACACATTCTCTGCATTAAGTCGGATATCCGCATCATCAAAATCATACACGTAAGCATGGAATAAACAGACTATCACTGCTATTTTTCTTCGGTGACAGTTGGATTCCATCGTTTCAGCCCTGTTACTGCAGGATCAAAACCTCAAAATGCACTTTTAGTCTGAGCACATTATTCTAACAAGATTCAGCTGTGCAAGTTTGTCAGCCTATTATCTTGCTCTGTATAGGCGGTAATGACATGCTGTTGCTTACCAAATATATACCATCGCATAAGCAATGTCTGTATTAGCAATTCATGACACAAGTTCAGCATGAAGTTGACAACCGCTCAACCGCTCAAAATGTCTCAATGGGAAGCTGTCTGCGTGTGAGAGTGTGTGCATGCATGTGTGTGTGTCTTTCCTCTGCCTCCCTGTTGACTGATCCCTCTTATCTGTGAAGCTCTGTTGGTGATTTAGGTTTTAGTCTGTTTGGGTTTTTGTGCTAATGATGTGAGAACAAACATAGTGAGAACCGTCACAGAATCTGCAGTGCATAGGTTTTTCTTTTACCCTTTTGTTTTACTGTCTGAGCTTTCTTCTTCTAACCATCAAATGTATTTCTCCAAACAAGCTGTACGCTGCAACATGTTTGCCCTTAAGACACTTGACAGGAAGACCTGAGGGTGGGGCTTTTTTTTTTTTTTTTTTTTGCAGTGAATCAGTGGAACACAGTTCAAGGTGAACAGCAGGAGCACACAGGGTGAAGCAACTGATTTTTGCTAATTTCGTCATCAGCGCCATGTGGTGCAACTATGACAGTTAGAAACATTGTGGCACTCAGAAGAATACATTTCAGTAGATGTGGTAGGAACTGGCAATAATGATGGCAAATCACCTCTTCCTTTTTTTCTAAAAACAGTACAGTCTGTCTTAAAGTTTCCCGAGCAGGTCTACAACGAAGCTTCACCATTAAAGAACGAATTTCCATGTGTTGTAGGTGCAGAAATGTAAATCCACATCCACTGGCCAGTGTAGGAAACTATTCCACAACAAGAGCCAAACAGAGCCTGGAAGTGAACAGCAGCCGTTTGTCCCGGATGTGACCGCCTCCACATTTCTCACCCAAGCATGCCATAACCGTTGTATGGTGGATGACAGTCATTCACACGACATGCACATGATTAGAAAAAAAACAATATTTTTGAATCTTAATTTTCGCTGCTTTAAAGACTGCACAGTCGAGACACTCATGCACAGTAGGTCAGCAAAGAAGAACTTTCCTGAAATAGAAACACTGTACATTCAAACAGCATTTATTTATATTTCAGCCCAGTGAGGGCACAACTGTCATCTTAAATAAAAGAACCATGATTGCAATGACAACTGCTCAGAGAACCAAAAAAGAAGACAAATTGACAAAGGCATCTAAGAGAAAGTTAAGATTTACAGTAGAAGCCAGAGGTGACGAGTCTTCTCAAAGGCTCTGCCAGCCTTGCCTCAAAATGATACGTTTTGAAACATTTGACCATGAGATGAGATGGGGAGGAAAGGTAGTCCATGAAGTAACAATCTGTCAGTCTTAGGTCATCAGAATCAGATAACTGTCAAGAAACAATATCCACAATCGATAATATGAATGGTATTTTGCTTTCCAATTTCTTTAAATCTCATTTAAAATCTCATTTAGCTTTTTCAGACACAGAGGAGAGGAAACAAGAGGAGAGGAGAAGAGAGAAGGAGGGGACAAAGTGGATATTCACCCCTTCACCACCGCCAGCAGTGTCTACACTCCAATGGGGGGATATTCCTGTCCAGCTCATGGCATCACCACCCCCTCAAAATATGATGTCACAATGGGGTCTTATCGCCAAAGACTACATTTTTCTTCAACTTTCCATGTTTGTGCACTATACACATTACATTTTCTTATTCTTAAAATGAAGTCTGAATGCTTACGCTTTATACATAAGACTTTTGACTCAAGCATGTATTTATTTGACCAATAAATGTAAAACAACCTCTTAATATTAGTATTAAGGTAAGGAGTGAAAATAAAAAGTGCCAGAAACAAGTACGTCATGGCAAGCCATTTCCAAAGTAAAAGTTTGTTTTACAGAAAGATATCTACATGTCTGTAGAATATGCTAAAATGCAGCTCCACACTAACAACATCAGATTATATTGGTATCATCAGTCATCTTTTTTTTGTAATTTATTCCACCAAGTGCCAGAGGTACACTATTTCAGTTCAGGCGTTGGCACAGCAGAGAGGGGAAGGGTAAATGACGATATAAATTATATATCTTTTCTGATACCACTGGGGAAATGCCAAAAGTCTGGAATTTTCATTTTGCAACTTTCACAAAGGTGCTCTGACTTACACAGACAGTGATAAAGTGATAAATTAAGAACAAATCTTGAAGAAAATTGTTACATGTTTCTTGAGACAAAATGCTTTTATCAGATTGACATGATCAAATATTTGACACTGTGTTTTTTTTAGTGTAAATAAAGAAAAATTCATAACAAAATGTTTTCATTATGTTTGTGTTAAAGGTTTGCTTAAATATGAATTCCTTCTAAAATTCATTACATTCAGCCTTACGATAAGGAAGCCGTTTGGCAGCCCTAAAACTGCCATTAAAAGTTGGGCACCAATGAGACTAGTGTTTGAAAAAATGAAACTGCGGCCTCAAGGTAGAATGTAGATCGGGTGATCTGCTCGAGTGCCTCTGCAAGTCAAGGTGCTGAGGTGATAAGGTAAAACTGCATGCAGAAGTTCAGTGCTCTCATGAAACACGTTTGTCTTAAAGTGATTTTAAACCACTCAGCTCAGGACACAAATGTAGACATCATCAACACAACCACACCTGGCCTAAGATCAGAAGACAACTCCGGTGTAGCAGTCACAGTGTGTGTGATATTGCTGCCCAACTAAATCCAATAAGTTCCAGTTCTCTCCAGAGTGCTTCAGTACAACAATGTCACCTACCTGTAGGGGATCCCTCGAGCACCTCTCCTGTGTAACGTGTCTCTTTGAAGATGGGCCGGTTGTCATTTTGGTCGATGACAGTGATCACTAGTATGGCCGGTCCCTCAACAAGGTTTCCAGCGAAGTCTGTGGTTGAAACTTCCAGCTGTGTGGATGAAAAGATAAGAGTTATTTTCCACGATGAAGATGGTGTTCTAGGGGCAACTCTTACTTACAGTAATCTTTATAAAACTGTATGTGGCTGGTTCAAATTCTGTGCTGTTCTGCATCCAGCGACAAAAACATCCCGCCAGTCTTCCAATGAAAAGACAGCCACAGTTAAAAATGGACTTTATCGTCCCTACAAATATCACAGCAATTTACTGTATGTCCCTCTACAAACGACAATGATGCTTAACATTTGTCAAAAGACAGACAGTTGCAATTAGTCCATCTTTGTTGCCAGTGGTGGGCAATTTCCCTGGATTACAATAATGCAATGATTTGTTCCTGGATGGCTATCAAGTATCGGAGCATTCAGTAAATAGTACCTTAACATGTGCAGTGAAATTCCATTTTGGGTAGTTGTAAAACCGGCCATGCAGTCACTCAACCTCAAACATCCCTGCAGCAGAAATGACACTACATTTGGTTTGTTTATTTTTTATGAATGTTTCTTACTTTCCCTTAAACTTGACTAAATCATGTCCCTGACAAGTTTACAGATTCCTTTAAAGGCACTTACAGATAATACGTTTCAGTCGAGCCTGCTAAGATTACTCATCTCCTCCTCCTCCTCCTCCTCCTCCTCTCTTCCTCCTTCACCTCGTCTGCTTCTCCACTGAGGGATCCTCCCTCGGCACCACATCACATATTTATGCATTCAGCTTCTCCCTACTCTGCAGTATTGCTAGTCATCCCCCCTGGGTCACCTAGGGGACCATGCCAGTTACAGTTAGAATATGCACAAGATCAAGTCAGCAAACAAGCAGCTTTTAATCCGGAGTGGGACCCCCCTGTCCTGTTTAGTCAGCCTACCTCTTTATCTGCTTTATTAAAAATGTTTTGTTTGCAGTAAGAGCCTTCGCGTTGGGTTTTACCATGGAGGGTAAACATGTATGCTAAAATCTGTAAATAACTATTAAGTAATTAACAGCAGGTGAATTTTGAAGAGAAACTCAATAAGTAACAAGTTCATTCATTCATTTTTTTTCTTTCTGCAAACTTTTAGATAGCAAATTTAGCTTACAGGTGCAACTCACAACTCTCATTTCTCTAATATAATTGAAATGAACCCGATTCCTTAGACTTTTGAACGTTTCGGCTTAAGCAATGATAATGGATTATGTTATTGTCGGGGCAGTGATGCGCTGATTAATGGATGTATTTAATTTGAAAGGACATTTTTAGTGAGTAAAAGCCTTTTGTAGATCAAATCAATCGGAGTGCTTCACCGTATGAACTGATGTGATAATGATAATATTTTGAGAATTGGAACAGTGTTATAGAAAGTGTGTTTAAGCAACTGATGAACAAGCATCTAAAGCATTCCCGCCAACACTCCCGGGTTTCTCCCGTATTTCAAGGCGATCTCCCGGCACCCTCCCGTTTTATTGGTTCTCCCGGGAAACCCCCGTAATTTGCATGGCCCTCAAACTTTATTATGAACACACGGATCCAAGTTGTGGATGTTTATCTGTTTTCCAGATCGTCTACATCTACTATCGTGACACATCTACGCCACACAATCCACACACCATACATTTTCAACTCATCTGTTGTGTGCACCCAAGGTGCGTGTGCGCTAAGTTAGCTGTGTTAGCTGTCAGGGCAGGACAGTGGACCAGGAATCTTCCGCTAACCAGACGACTGCTCCACCTCCTGAGCCATGCCACCCCTAGTTTAGATATGTCAGCCTGGTCCAAAGTGGTGGACCAATCAGCAGACCGACATTACTATCCGCTAGCATGGCTAAAAATATAAATCGATACTTAAAGTCACTATGTACATAAAGTATACAGCAATAAAAGATGCTCTCTGTATCAGTTGACTCTTGTTGCTGCATTGTTTTTGAGTTGTTATGTATAATAACAGTAACTCCGGTATTATGTTGAAACAAGGAAGCAGAGACAAAGAAACTGTTTCAGGTTCAACACAACTTCCAAGACACACAGCTCTTTTGCACTCCTTTCTCTTGTTGACAAGCTCCACACGACAGGGGCTCATAGCTGGGCATATGTCAAAACACAGCATTCACAATCCATAATGTTGGCAAAAAATGTTACAGCAAAACGTTCACTTCTTGACTTCTTGGAGAAGAATGGTGCTTTCCTTTCAAGACATATTTGCTACCTGTTTTCATGAATACAGGTAGAATTAACACATTATTCAACTCACAAGAAAACTGAAAAGGTTTCCTTTAAGGCGCTACGTGCAGCCTTAATAAAGGTTCCACTGTCAAATGAATTGGGATGGCTTAGTGTGATTACCTTAAAAAATGAAACCATCGTTTTGATCTTTGTTATTATGAAAGGTTTTCTCAGCTGTGATCTCTTTTGTTGACTGTAATTATAAAAAAAAATGTATGTAATAAAGAATGTAGTATTGATTTTAAAGCGCATTTTGCTAGCACATTTGGGTGTAATGAATTAATAGAGGCTACATGGCTGGGAAAACGAACATACCTACAGTATGCATACGAAACTGCACTTCAGAGTGCTAGTGACTGGACACATACCCTGGATGTTGCCAGTGCTGATTGTCACAAGACTGGGATCAATTTTGATATAATCTCAGCGTGTACGCTACTATTAATCCTATCTGCAGTTGAGGCTATGCGCCCTATGAAGTCAGCGATCTGTGTCCTATAAAGATACCATATGTAATGACATTACCTCCATTTCAATCTTAATCTGTGGCTAAAGAGATCACTTCACTTCCTTTATTAGCACTGGAGCAGGGCTGCAGAGATTCATCAGAGAAAAAGAGAGTGAGCGAGAGCGGTTCCTCCTTTATCTGTAGCATCACATTACCAGCCTTTCCTCTTCCTATCAGTAATGCATGACATCACGCAACCTCTCTATCCCACGGGTCATCCCACTCCTCTCCCTTTATCTCACTGCTCTGTCTTCCTCTTCGTTTGTCCTCCTATCTGTCGGTCACCATGGAGCCTGGAGCATATAGTGTAATGGCAGTAATGGCACACATGCAGCTGAACTAAGTGTTTAAGGTGTTAGGAGCCTAATGGTTTCATATATCATCTCTTCCGCCCCTCTCTCTGCCTTGAGAATATACTATAGGAGGCTTTTCACGAGAGGGACCATTTCCCCCTCGGTCTCCATCCTGCAGAACTGCTGACTCTCAACTAATGGTGTTCTCAACCTAACATGTATTTTCATCCAATCCACTGATCAGCTCACACACACAGGCTCCCACACACGCTAAGAGACATATTATATGACTGAAACAAGCATTCAGGGATCTGCAAGGCAAAAGAATTACTGTCCTATGCCAAGAGGCATAATGCACGCATGGCTTCACTCTCTCACACAGACACACGCATTACTACATGCGCACAGTCTAGCTTTTCTTCGCAGCATGTCTGAGCTGTAATGAGAACATTAGCTGGGAGGTGCCTTGCATCAGATCATTTGAATTGGGGACCGCACCAACAACACAGCAATAACCTTTTTGGCAGACGGAGGGAATACATAATCAAACGCATATCGTCTCACAGCAAAGAAAATGGTGTGATCTTTCAAACAAAGCCAGCCATGAAGAGCTTTGATTTGCATGACTTCCTTTGAGTTATACAGTATAACATGCAAATATCGTCGCCCCGATTCCATACTACAGATATACTACATGTCCTAACCAGGTTTTGAGTATAAAGCGCATTCACAATGAAAAAGTGTACATAATGTAGTATGCTCAAAGATATGAGTTTTCAGAGTAAATTCACTTGAGAGTGTAGCCTTGATGGAAGCTATTGTACTATAATGTAATGCACAAGGGAAAGGTAGACGCAACCTACAGCTAAAAAGACTAAATTGCACACGGTGCTGAGACAGCTTCAGGAAATTCTCAGAAATAATAATAAAAAAAAAAACAATTAATTAAGCATTTAAAACAATGCTCTTTGTTAAGTTTAATAGAGTTTCAAAATGGAGGAGATGCTGGTTCCAGAAGGATTTCCCCTCACTGTTAATTCCTGTTTCAATTAGTGACATCCTCAATGCTCCTCAACACAGACTCTCCCCGATACAGAGTTCTTTCAACTTTGCACTTTAGTTGCCAAATTCATCTAAAATTGACACAGAATTCAAAAGTGAATTGTTTGAAGCTTCAGATTGTAATATTGGTTTTTCAAAAAGGTGCAATGTTTAGCTACTGCCCATCATATTGCCGCCTGTAACAGCATTCTATGCTCTGTGGTTGGGTGTTTCTTATCTAAATTCAACTTATAATTACCTTCTCGTTTTTTTTGTACTTTTACTTTCCACCAAAGAACCAAATATTTTCTAATGTACTTGCTCAGCTTTTGAACTGATGATTCAACCAGGAGAGTTTTGTGCCCAGAAAATTAATGGGTGCCCAAGGGTGCCCGAAATAATTCCTCCCACTCTGTTGGCACTAGTTTCGAATTTTGATTGATGTCTGGTATGTTCATATATTGAATAATTTTCCCAAAATAATAATGTACACACATTCTTTGAGTACTAACCAAAAAAAAATAGTACACTATAAATATAAAGCATAACGTATGTGATGTGGAATTGGGACAGAGCTCTTTTTCTCTGCTTCCTTCCTGCATTACGTTTCATTGACTAACCATATATTTAAAAAACAATCATGAATCTACTTACAGTAGCTCAGTGTTCGGATGTAACTGAGCCAAGACTGAAATTCTACCTGAAGTATATGCAAACGGAGATAAATGGCTCTCAAAGATGTTTTTTGTCTCAAAATCATAATCTTTTACAAAGAACATGTTTCTTCCTCTGCATGCTCAATGTGAAAGAGTGAGTCTGATAAAACATTTGTTGATAGAATTTGGTCAGAGTAGCGTACGTTTTCTCTCTCCACGTTAATCTTGGCTCTGCTTCTACTGTAGGTGCTAGGTCTCCTCTAATAGCTCTTTTTAACTTGCGTATAAAGTATCCTCACTGGTCTTCGATGGTTGGATGCTTGTGCAAATCCTCACCTACGCACCCTTCCTCTCCTCTTAAAGATCTTTGCATAATGAAACCCTCCAGAGAAGTGCATATGGTTTTGTCTGTGCACGACAGACTTAGAAAGGGTAAAAGCAAGCGTATCAGTATTGATCTCAGTTCAGGCTCTGTCTGTAAGCACGTGGGAATATGTAGAATAAGGTCTTTTGAGACCCAATAAGCCTCCAGCGTAGAGCACGTATAAGGGGCGGCTGTGGCTCAGGAGGCAGCGTGAGTCGTCCATTAATCCCAGGGTTGGCAGCTCGATCCCCGGCTCCCCCTGTCCATGTGTCTAAGTGTCCTTGAGCAAGACACTGGACCCCGAGTTGCTCCTGATCGGTGTGTGAATAACAGGAAATATTGTAAATGCTATGTTCCGGTAAGGTAGAAATGCACTATATAAATGCAGTCCATTTACCATGTATAGGTTATACTGCACACATTGTACAGACCTCTGGGGAACTGTCAACTCCTAAGAATCTAACAGGCAAAGTTTAAAATGAGAAAGTGTATACAAAATATATATTTCTTACCTGATAGGATGTACACTATGCTTTAAATGTAACTAATTCTAAGTTGTTGACTCTTTCTGCATCAATGTGCAAAGACAATTATCCATTACATTCCTAAAAGCACCCAATCATGATGACAGATGACAGTGTGTGTGTGTAGATTAGTAGTTTAAATCAGAGGGAAGTTTAAATCAGACCCGAGGCATTGCTTTCCTCACACGGCTCATCACTTGCCTGTTAGCAAAATGAGGTGGCTATTTTGTCTCTATCATGGATCATAGCGAAATATTTTCTCAAGTTGAAAATTAGCATCTATGTGTGCAAGAAGGGGCAATGATTTCATTTGGAGGGAAAATTGCTTATTAAAGGCAGGGAGAATTGGAGAAGATGGGCCCTGCTCGTGCCAGGTCAGCGGCAGTCAGTCACAGGGGAGACGATAAACTCTGTGACCATTACCTCTGTGTTTATTGGCTGACCTGGCCCCACCTTCAGAGTGTAGATCTGAGACTTCAGCCATCTTGTCTGTGAACATTACAGGTCTCAGTAAACGCATCTCTCTCCTGCAGTTTCTCTTTCCTCTCACTTTCCTTTTTTTTCCCCTGAGACTGTGTCGGAGAAGCTTGAGCAGCGCTATTTTCTCTCAGAGCTGAGATCATTATCACACGGAGACCTTGCCACTTTTCCATGGTGAAAAAAGGTCACAGTTTGTTTAAGGCCAACTTTCTTTCTAAACAAATGCAGCATCAATTGTTGCTCATATAATCATTTATCATAAATACACCATTGTTAATTTATCCCAAATGAATGCTACATTATGAATATCATCTATTGGTGTTGCTACAAAATGTTTTCCTCAAAATGAAGGACTTCTGATTGACAAGTATCATTTACTCGTATAGTGTCAGACCTCATATATATTGTGCCCTTTTTTTAAAACAATGCTGACACACCCTTGATGAAAGAGGACTGTGGCTCAGTCATCTTTAGCATGGAAAGGATTCAAAGCTATCATTATTCAACACATGGACAGCAAAAATCAGTGCTACATAAAAACACTCTTCTCAGTTTTCAGAGACAAATGCAAATATGCGGCTGTGGCTTGGTGGCAGAGCAGTTGCCTGCCAATCGGAACGTTGGCAGTTTGATCCCCCAGCCATGCGTCGAAGTATCCTTGAGCAAGATACTGAACCCCAAAAAATGCTCCCGAAGCTGCGCCTTCGGTTTGTGAATGTTGTCATATGTAAGTCGCTTTGGATAAAAGTGTCTGCTAAACGACTAAATGTAAATATAGACAAGGATGTGAAACTGTAACTGATGTGTTCAAGGATGAATAAGAGTAATGACACATTATTCTGAAATCATTTGGCTTGTTTCAATTTAAATTTATGGTAGAACCAAACATTGTCTTCCTGTCTTTCTTTCCTGTCCTCTCCGCTCCTTTGTCTCCAAGGATACCTCTTAGCTTTGAGTCTTTGTGCCCACATGAGAAGCTAGGTTGATTACAAGGAAGGGATATACTGTAGGCAGAGGTGTGAGCTGAAGCCGCAGTCAATTGGGTGCTTGGCGTATTGTGGCAGAAGTAGAGGAAACGGTAGCTGAGCTGGGGCGGCTTTATCACAACCTTAAACACAGACAAGAATGGGAAGAGTGAAAAGGAAAGTGCTGGAAAGGGAGTGAGTCATGCATATGGAAGTGTCTCCGTTGCCTTCCACGGCCATCGCCTCATTTCACATTCACTCAGCATTCAGCTCCTCCTGAGCCATTCAAGTAGTCCTCCCTTTGCTGGGGTGGTGAATTCAAAGGCGCTCTGCCTGCCTGCCGTTTTCTTAAGATCCCATAGGAACTGCTCTACAGTAGCTTCAAGGTGAATAGTACCCAGCACCTCCCAAAACTCCTGTGGCTCAGCCTTTATCAGCAGGCTGCTCTCCACCCCGCAGAACCCCGGTCCTGCCCTAACACAGTTCAGACATTCTCCAGGAGGGAGAGCTTCCCCTCCCTCAAACTCTCCTTAATGCTCTCCCTTGGACACAGCAAAGGGGGCATAATCTGATCACCGTGAAACTTGCTGAACTGCTTCACTGTGCAGCTCCAGCAAAGTGAGTTTGATTTCTTCAGATCAGTTTGGAATATCTAGAAACAGAGGAACACGAGGGTTTGGACAGAGGCATCAAATCAGAGGCATCATCTTCACAGTAAATCTTGACAGCTTAATGATTATGGGGGGAAAAAAAAGAAGTTTCTCAGTACAATATCTTTTCATTGTGTTTAAGTCACAAAGAAAAACAACACAGAGAAAGCTTAATTGCAGTTATTGTATTATGTTGCAACCACAGCCTGCTTACTTGTGGAGAAAAGCCTTTCAGTCTTCTTCAGTTTTCATGCACCTTCTTCTACAGTACAGCAAGTTGCGATAACAACAGAGGGATGTTTTTTCCCTCACTTTTCGAAAATAATTTCACTTTTTCCTCGTTTCCTCTCAAAGCGTACTCCTCAAGGCAGCAGCTCGAAATACTCACTGGGACATGAGGATGTTAATCCAGCGGTCCTGTACACATCTACTGCATCTACCTTCAAAAACTTCAGTAAATCTATGCCAATGAAATTAAGTCATGGAAGTAGACTGTCAAGAAGGAAGCACAGCTGCTAAGTTTGTTTCATGCTCTCCCCATAGCTCTCTGAGAGACATGGGATTGGGTGAGAGTTTTCTGCTGAAGCGCATATTTTTGTGAAACCACAACTTTTTTTTTCAACCAAAAACTCCCCATACTCCTGAATTCCAACATTTTTAGCCATGCTAGCAGCGTCTCTCTAAGGATGGCTATGTTGTTTCTGGCTGTCAGTTGGCCCATGGATTGTCATGAAATTTTGGAGAGACATTCATGGTCCCCAGAGGATGAAGCCACCTGACTTAAAGGCCCAGTGTGTAGGGTTTAGTGGCATCTAATGGTGAAGTTGCAGTTTGCAACCAGTTTGCTACTGTAGAAAAATGGCGGTGCAACATGGCGATCTCCGTAAAAGGGGACCCGCTCCCTATGTAGATAACAATGGCTTATTCTAAGGTAATGAAAACACAACAATTCTTATTTTCAGGTGATCATACACTAATGAAAATATCCTTATAAAATTTATATTACATTTCTGCCAATAGCTCCTACTACATGTTACATACTGGACCTTTAACTGATCCCCTGATTCTTCCTCTAGCACCATGAGGTTGACATTTTTGGTTTTTAGAGAAATATCTCAACAACTGTTGGATGGATTACCATGAAATTTGCTACAGATATCCATGATGCCCAGGGTGATAAATCCTAATGACTTAGGGCATCCCTTGACTTTTCAGGGGATGCCTGTTCGTCAAAGTTTTCTCTTGGATTGGAACCAAAGATTGCGTTCATGTTTCCAGACAATATGCCCTAATGACTTTGTTGATCCACTGACCTTTTTTCTAGCACCACCAGCAGGTTGGCATTTGTGCTTTTGAGTGAAATGTCTTGACAACTGGATGGGTTGCAATGAAATTTGGTACAGCTATTCATGTCCCCCACAGAATGAATTGTAATAACTTAGGGGATACCTTATTTTTTCTTCTAGCGTCATCATCAGATCAAGTTTATTTATAAAGTGTCTACAGAGGAGAAACACTTTACTGAAAATGATAAACTGTTCCAAAGCTTTGAGGCGGCTACTGCAAATGCACGATCACCCTTACCATCAATCGAGGGACAGCCAGAAGCAGCTGGTCTGAGGATCTGAGAGATCTGGGGTAGGAAAAGAGGCAGAGGAGCTCAGAGATGACTGGGGAGCCAGGCCGTGTAAAGCTTTGAAAACAAATAAGAGAACCTTAAACTTTAACGACACGTGACTAGTAGCCAATGCAGGGATGCCAGTACAGGTGTGATGATGTTGCTCTTCCTGGTACCAGTTAGTAATCTGGCAGCCGCATTCTGCACCAGCTGCAAGCGAGACAAGGATGACTGGCTAATTCCCAGTTCTAATGGGAGGTATAGTTGAGTGCCGTCTGCGTAACAATGGTAGCTGATATTGTATTTTTGGAAGATAGAGCCTAAATGTAGCATGTATAAGGCGAATAATATGGGCCCTAAAATAGAGCCTCTGTGTACTCCACAGGTGATGGAAGCAGACAAGGAGAAGAGAATTCCAGTTTTGACAGAAAAAGATCTGTCCGTTAAGCAGGAGGAAAACCACTGGAGGGCGCAACCCTTGATACCGGCCTGTCACTCCAGATGGTTCAGGAGAACACAATGGTCAACTGTATCGAAGAAGGAGCTATGGTCCAGTAGAATTAGTATGGTACAAATTAACAAGAGACAGCAGTAGATCATTGGAGACTTTAAGTAGTGCTGACTCCATGCTGTGATGTGACCTGAAGGCTGACTGAAATTTCTCCAGAATATTATTAGTTTCTAAAAAAGACAGCAGCTGAGAATAGACTTTTTTTCATGGCATTAGATAAAAATGGCAGCTTAGAATTAGATTGGAAATTATTTAGAACAGTTGCAGCCAGTGTTTTCATTAACAAAAACTGTGACAAAAAATGTTGGTCAACAACCTGTTTTCCAAGACTAGGACGAGAAGTTGACAAGCTAAAAATAGATTTGTGATAATAAAAACTACGACGAAAAGTATGTTTTGTTTTTCATTGACAAGAAGAGACGGGACTGAAATGCAAGATATTTTGCCCCATTTGTGCATCTAGTCTGTCTGTCAAAATATAAACAATGCATCCCTGTCATTGATTGTGTGCCGATTCCCAGAATCGCAGCTGATGCTGTCCCAAACACACTTTATTTATTAATGATTAAGTATGTTTGAAAGGAAAATAGGCTCATCGACCGTTTCACCGTCCAGCACGGACAGAAATCTAGGGGGTGGCAATTGATGATCAGCTAAACTTCAAAAGTCATGTCGCCAGCACCACCCGGTCCTGTAGCTTCATCCTCTACAAATCAGACCTTTCCTATCTGAGCAGTCTACACAAGTCCTAGTCCAGGCTCTTGTCTTGTCCAAACTGGACTATTGCAACGCGCTGCTGGCTGGACTCCCTGCTTGCACAACCAAACCTCTGCAGATGATCCAGAACGCGGCGGCAAGAGTGGTCGTCAATGAACCGAAGAGAGCGCCCGTAACTCCTCTCTTCATCAGGTCACACTGGCGCCCTGTTGTCGCCCGCAAGTTCAGAGCGATGCTCCTGGACTACAAGACCACCACTGGTTCTGCACCATCATATCTTCGCTCGCTAATACAGACCTATGTTCCTGCCAGATCCCTGCGCTCTGCAAACGAACAACACCTGGTGGTACCATGACAAAAAAAATAAAAAATAATAATCACTCTCGTGCACCTTCTCTGGATCCGTTCCACATTGGTGGAATGATCTGCCTGCTCCTACAAGATCAGCAGATTCTGTAGCCACCTTTAAAAAGCACCTGGAAATGCATCTCTTCCGTCAACACCTAACTTCTTCTTCCTTTCTATCTCTTTTCATAAAAATAAAAAAAATAGCTTTGTATACTGTGCTGGGCTTTAACAGACTAGTTTCTGGTGCACTTATGCATTTTGCTACCTTGTGTTGTTATAATTGCTTCCATTGTCTCCCTCATATGTAAGTCGCTTTGGATAAAATCGTCTGCTAAATGACTAAATGTAAATGAAAATACAATGCACTGTAGTAAGGGGAGACATGAGATGCTGTGTGGCTACAAATTAAGTGGGAAGAATATAACCAACCATTCAATTTATGCCACAGTAAGTTAGCTAACTTTAAGTCCTAGTGTAAACTAAGCATATAAATTTGCTAACATTAAGTAAATGTTACTGGGCAGATGGCTATGTCAACTTGTGGCAAATTTGCTAGGAAACCAAACTGGCTTAGCCTGGCTGGAAGCCAGTTTTTCTTGCAAAAAAGTTTTCAGTTTGTGGTAGCAAATGAATGAATGAGTCTGGCTTCCAGGCTAATGTTGGCAAAATGATGTGTTACCTAACGTCAGTTCGCTATCTTCAAAGCTTGTGAGTGCAACATGCAGGGCTTGACAAATAAAATTATTACTTGTCCGAGACAAGTAAACGCTTTGGTCAGACAAGTGAAATGCTTTATCATATATTGTCCTATCACTAGAGTGAAACATTTGGGGTAAAAACGTGTTGGCTTTTCAGACCTGTTCCCTATTGTGTCAGTGTGCATCACCTGTTGCTGCTGTAACGTTTATAGCCTGCGAGTTTATTTATTTATTTGGACAAGAAACTTGTAATTATGCTTGATCCATTTTCACTTACTTGTCCTTACCAGAAAAAGCTTAATGGCAAGCCCTGAACATGCATTGCAACGACTATCTAGTAAAAAAATAGTTTCTACGATTACACCGACATTTATTTGGAAGATACTTCTGTGTGATTTCATAGCTCTAAGGCCAGGTAGGCATATTTATCGACTAATTGTTTCAACACTAATGTGATTTTAATGGTAATATTTGAAAGTAAAACCAACACAACAGCCTGATCAAGCTGTCTTGCATGTATAAAAAGAAACCCATACTGTAACATTGATTCCAATTTCCGATACCTGTATTAGCCTAATTGAATTAGTTTCAAGAGAGAAAACATTTTGACAAAAATGTAATGACTTTCCGTAAACTAAAATGTTTTGGGTTATCGTCGACTAACACTAGACTAAAAGTATGAAGGATAAAAATTAGTAAAATGTGACTAAAACTAATAAGCATTTTTG
The DNA here is from genome assembly GCA_011952105.1 of Coreoperca whiteheadi. Lineage (NCBI taxonomy): Eukaryota > Metazoa > Chordata > Actinopteri > Centrarchiformes > Sinipercidae > Coreoperca > Coreoperca whiteheadi. Next base: position 23,095,063 of record CM022474.1, read on the forward strand.
TCTAAAGACTAAGACTAAATCTAAAAAACCTGCCAAAATTAACACTGGTTGCATCAAGGTTAGGCTTTTTAATAATGGGATGCACTACCATATATTTAAATTAAGAGGGAACAGAACCATTAGATAGACTACTGTTTAGGATGAGTGAAATTGTAGGACCTACACTGTCAAACACACCATAACAGGCGTGTACGATCAATGTCCAGGGGACAAGTAGTCGGCTTAGTGTGTGAGACTATGTCTTCAATATCAGCAAGCTACACATGCTCAAACTTAGTTAGGACAGTTGAGCAAGGAGGGAGGATGGTAGGGTCGTAGGGAGGAGGTGAAACAGCAGCTCGGATGTTATCAATTTTACTTGTGAAAAAGTTTAGAAATTTATCACATGTGGTTGGCACAGGGCAGGCAGTAGCAGCATGGTTAAAGGCTGTATTGATTGTGTCAAATAGTACTTTGGGAGAGTGGGAATTTCTGGAAATAATATCAGCAAAGTATTTTGCCATTGGTGCTTTGACGGATTGCTGGTAATTAACAATACAACATCTTATCATGTTAAAAGAGACTTGAAGCCTGTCTAAATTCTATTTTCTCTCTGCTTTCCCACATAATTGCCCAAGAGCACGAGTGTCATTGTTGAGCCAGGGTTGAGTTTTAGTTTTAGGTTTTCTGATTTTGACCAAGAGGTCTACGCAAGTTGAGGTAAACTGGGTAATTAACTCCTCTGTGCTCAGGCGAGCAGGCCTCAGGCGGGATAGGAAGGATGCTATGCAGGGAATTTGCTAGCCGTAGAAGGGTTTATTGTACGGGAGTAAGAAGCAGGAATTTGGGAACAGTATAAAGCACTGTGCAAAACCTGACGCATTTATAATCTGAGATCCCCATCTCTTCCCACAGCCAGAGAGGAAATGGTCAGACCAAGCGTAAAAAATCGAAATCTAAAGTGTGGCCACAGTTATACAAGCTGTACAAAGTGCAGGTCAGCCCAAAACTTTGGCTTCTGACCAAAAATCTGCAAAACTAAGGACATTCCCATCAGCCTCAGCTGTACTTTGTGTATTGTTAATTAGTAAATGTTAGCATGCCAACAAATTACACTTTGCTAACATAGTGAACATTATAGGCTACGTGCTTAAAATCAGTGCGTTACCATTGTCACTGTGAGCATGTTAGCATGCTGATGTTACTTACCATTTAGCTCAAAGCACATTTTGGAGGTTCCAGTTTCTGGTGCTGTTGAATTGTGTTAATATTATTTTGTCCACCCCATTTAAATCAGTGAGGATAAGCTAAATAACAGAAACAGCTTTCTGTATAATGCAATACAATTCAACAGCACCACAAAGTACATTTTCCAAAATGAATATATTTTTGTATTTATATAATTGAATCCACACCTCTCTGGACAGAAAAACCCAACATTATAATCTTCATGAAGGTAGGATTTATTGCAGCACTTGTGTATTAGTCTGCATTAATTTAAAGTGGACCTAATAAATTGACAAAGTGTATAATCATGACCTAGGCAAGACATTATTTCTGTATAAGCAGGAATACAGGTTTATATCAAGTATTTACACACAGTGAGGAAAAACAGAAGGCATGCAGATCACAGTCACACGCTAAAACGTGGCTAAAGCCAAAAATACATGATCCAATGATCCAAATGTGAACAAAATGATATCTCCACCACCAAAAATGTATGACTGTATGACTTGACCCTACTATCACTCCCAAATAGTTTGACATGTCTGTAAAAAGACTGAAGGTAGGCAACAGAAAAATCTAAGTTAGGGGTGTAAGGGTAAATGTTTTGTCCTACATTGTTTGTTAAAGGATGTTTACCTCATTCAGTAATTTGTTTCGATTTGGTACACCCCATGACCCAAATTATTATCATAGTCTACTACAGTCTAATATGTTCGCAATAAGATCCCAAGTACACTGGCTGGTTGCTAAGACATCATAGGCCCATCCTTCACTCAAAACTTTAAATTAATGGTGATTTTTATTGAAAATTAAATCTCAACATAGCTCTTCATGTAATCCATGTTTGAGCAACCATATTTAAATGGAAAGCCTTGGTGGTCTAATTTTTAGTTATGAAGCCAGTGTTAATTATTTTATAGTCGTTATCAGCATGAACATCTCAGAAACGGTAAATTATTTAGAAAATGTTAATGTGCTCTTCAGCAAACAGAACCGCTCTTGGTATATTGGATTGTGTAATGTGTGGATTTCTTTTTCTGTCTCTTATCCCAGAATCCCAGATCTCAAATGTTCCTCATTACATCAAAAGAAAAAGAAGCCCTTGGAATGTCAAAAAAGATATAAATAGATGGTCTTTGGAAGGAGAGAGACTGAACAAAAGATGGAAGGTGAAAAAGAGTGGGGGAGTTTAAAGTATAGAGAAGATAGAAAATGATAGAAAAGATCTCTCATTCAGCTGGCCGTCTGGCAAGATAAAAAATAATCCTGCTTTGGAAAGGCGTTGAAAGAGTCACAAAGGCTCTCCCTGGTGTATCACGGTACAAAATAACCCCCCCTCCTCTCCTAAGGTATAATTCAATCTCCTTTTGTCTGGCACTGAAGGTACTGTTTGGAGGGCTGGTGGAAAACTAGGCTTACCTGTCTGCTACTGTCTCCGCCACTACTTCTTTTGTAATGTTTTATATTTGTCCGAACAGGAGGCCTACATGTGGGGCACTCAGGACTGAGTTATTCCATCAACAGGACAGCTGTGTGCAATTACTGTACCAGTGTTATATCTGTTTGCAAAAACATGCGGGGCAAAAAGATGACATGACCAGAGCACACTGATCAAATGAAGAAAAACATATCACAACTCTACATTTCATGCAGTGTGGTCATATCACATACTAATATTTATGACATACTTTATTATACTAGTCTACTGTAGGTTGCAGTGCACATTACATGACTGTCGAGAGTAGCGATTTATTTTGTGTGCACCTTAAAGTGATTTTAAAATTGAAGGCTAGTTTCATTCAATGTAAACATGACTTGTTTAACATAATGAACGTGATTGTGATTCATACCAATAATCTAAGCTTATGAACTTTATAGTTTTGAACCAGGATCTTCAGTATTTGAAACAAGGAGCTAGCAAAAAATAAGGCGTGCCCAATTTAGTAGTTTACAGGTGTTATTTCAAACGTGCTGGATGCATATTCAATCAAAATTACATCTTCTGCTGCTATCTAATTATTTTACTATGTATACTGAGCATCTTTAGAAAAAAATGATTTTGGAATTAATTAAGTACTATCTTGTCATTTTCAGGTTGTACTGTAGTTTGAGTGTGCACCCAGCAGCTGTGTCAGTTAGGTAAATATAAGTATCGTACTGAACTCTGTAACTGCAGATCCCCAATATTAAAGGATTCGGATCAGGAGCTCCAAAACAGCTTGATCGGAAAAGCCATCACTTATACCAGCCTACATTTTCCTCACTGAAAATGGTTTGCTCCACAATGTTTCAGAAGTTACACCCTTCGTAACAATACATGTCTCTCTGAAGAATGCTGTGTTACACAAGACTATGAAAGGTTGTTTGTTTTGATAGTTTGAGGAGAGATTGAGATGAAACTTTGGATGCAGCGTCCTGTGTGTTTAGTGAGCCTACAAACTTGAACAAACGACTTTCAGCTGACACAGGAGTGAGTAAATAATAAATGTGTTTTCATTTTTAGATGGCCTATCATTCTCAGCAATGACTTTGTCTCTTCTTACTGTATTTACTTTTGAACTTCCCTCAGGATAGATTCTAATAATCTAGTGACCCATTTCAGTCCATTTCCCTTCTTTTGTGGTCAATGTCAGCCATTTCAGTAGTATTTCAGTACTCATTGTTTGTGTCTCCAGTCTCTACGGCTGAAAGTAGAGCTGCCCTGAGTGCATTAGGGGTTGTGCCATGTGCCTCAGCAGGCGGCGGACAGGCTGAATTAGCAGAAGTAATGCCTGAGGCTGAGCAACAGGGCACTCACTGTTTAATCAGGTTATCTGGAAGTAGGGGCACAGCAGTGTGTCTGCAGGGGTTTAAGGGGGTTTCTGGAAGGACAGCAGGATAGTGACACAACTCTCAGAGTTCAATGATTCTGACCCGAAGGAAGGCTTAAATACAGGGGAAAATGTTTATAACTTTGAGGAAAATTTCTCTGAACTGCTCTGTAAAGAAAGTTTCTTATTATCACTCAATATATTGGAAGTTTGCTTACATTTGAATATGACTCGCAAAAACAAAGTAGTCGTTTGAGAACAGCAGACGCAAATTTGATATAGTGTTTACTGTGTCTCTGACATAGGAAGAGAGTGTTGCAAAGATAGTTAACTAGACAATTATGCATGTGAAATAACAAATAATCAACCACGGGCATTATCAGTGGAGCACAATGTTGTGTGACCCTGTGGCATGAAAGAATTGTGGTTATATTTCTTAAAGGTAAGAGCAATTATGGTGGCCAGAGGTTTGTTTGCTCAGGGAGTAGTTTGTGGTGGTGTTGATGTTGATGGGATGTGTACGTGTGTGCATGTGTGTCTTTTATCTCTTGCCCACATACAGGGACTAAGTGCACATCAGGGCTGTTTTCCTGTGTGCAGGACAGCGTATCCTGCTCTCCAAAGCCCAGGAAATTACAGTCCAGCCAAGCAGAAAACAGGAGTGGGATTTGGACAACAGGCTTCACCTGTCTCAGGCCTCGGGCTCATAAAGTTACACCTACCTTAAATGAGGGAAGCATTAGATTGCTATATGAAACAGTGGTGTATGTCTGTAGAATTGTGCAGGCGTGTATATTTGCGCATTATGGTACAGAACATGCAATATGTATTGTTACTCTTTATGAATCAAAACTCTCCTGGTTTTTTCTTTAATCTTTTACTCATATATTTTTTCTTATTTTCCCCCCATTGGTCTCCTATCTCATCTGCCTTCTCTCGCCTCCCTATGGTCCACAAGTTCTTTCTTTTCTGGTCCTCTTAATACAATTAATTCTTCACACCTTTCCGGAGGCTCACTGCCTCCAAATTATTCATTACATTTGGCTGTTTTGTTAGCAAAAAGAAAATCTGTGTTAATTTAGTTAAAACAATATGGACCACACTCCTAGCAGTAAGCCCTTCAGAGCCACAGTGGAGGAGTCATGTGAACAGTGCCTTCAGTTATACACCTCTCGGGTCCCATGTCTTCCATCGGACCAGCGAAATGCAATTCTTGGTCATTCATAAGCAGTATGTGAATTGATAAAGCTATTAAATTGACATGTTTAATGTGTGGACCATCCATTTATACATTTAAAAGACACCAATCAGAATAAAATTAATCAAATTAGATAGAGCGGATGGCAGGATGTGAGATTATGGGGCAGGAGATAAGATTGTTCCTGCCGGTTTCCATTAGCTGTCACTAAATTGCTGATTATTTCTTTAAACACATTAGAACTTATTTGAATGTAATGTTACAAAGGTTTAAGGTCAGAACATTTCACTTGCCAGTTGGCTTCATTCTCATTCTATTTTATTGACTTGACCGCTCCTTAAAACTTTGCATCGAGAGTCCATGAAGATATACATAAAGATGAGCAAGAGTATCCAGAGACATTCAGCGTATATCTAGATAGAGATATGCACAGAGATTTACATTCAGGGTCAAATGTTTGGGTTTGCACCTACAGTCACAGTTCTTCCACCTCAGCAACATGACGGATTAATCAAAAATCCTCTCTCTCTGACACCTAAGCAGAAGAAAAGAGCCACAGTGGAGCAGGTATAAGCCAAAAGGACAGATAGAAAGGGGAGCAGTGACTGTAAAATCTGATTAAACAACAAAACCGTGTCCATGAGATCTGTGCCTTGTGCTGCGAGGTATGAGGATGAAATCCTGCAGAGTCACCAAATTAGCAAATTGTGGGAATTATGTCTTCTGTATGTCTGCAAAAATGAAAAGCCTGTAGCAATTTAATGCTTACACTGTTAGGAAATTCTAATATATATCTGCGAGAACACTGAAATGCTTTAACTAGCACCTTTGTGCTGTATGTGTACTGTGTGTAAAGAAGGGATTAGTATATATTATCTGACATATTTAGACGAAACGTATGGAGCAACAGTGGAGCAAACTAGTGGTGGGAAAGTAAATTTCAGGGGTTAGGGAGATAGACACCAAGCTGTCAACAGATCCCTTCTTCCCCACTCACACTATAAACTCATGGACTTCACACTACTGTTCCGCTTATATATAAGCCACAGCGAGTAGCTTATTAGTGGTGAACCAGTCAGCTTTTCAATACACATAAATGACAGTTTTGTTGACGTGCACCAGGATGTGCATGGGTCACGTCAAGGTGTGTCTGCTGTGCTTGTAATACAGTTCTTCATGCAACTATTATTCACACATTTTTTACTACATTGTATTATGTATGTGCAAAGATGACTACATTGTCTGGAATGTTTTCGCACGCCACAGCTGGTAGCATCACAGCTGGTGTAAGTTATTTCTTTGCACCATTGTGTTGCTGAATTATGGGGCAGACTTCTGTTTGTGTCCACAGAGTGTCAAACCTTTTCACAGCTTGCAATACTAATACAATGAAATTGGGCTTCAAATTGTGTGTACGATTACTGGAAAACTACTTGCCGTGGTGGTGACGGCCACTTCACCTTTGTTTGATTAAAATCTTGCATGCATAAGTAATTCATCAATATTCTAATCTTTATAGCCTCAAGATGCTTTCTACAAAATCAGAATTAAAAATATCCTTAAAACTGAAGTCACTATAAAGAGACTCAGAAACCACAGCCATTTCACTGGTAGTGATCTGTCAAAGGATGCCACCGCTGGATGTTTATCTGTCAAAAATAGGTAAATATGAGTTCAAATGTTTTGCCTTATTTAAACAGTTTGACAACCTAACAAAACTGTTTTGAGGGGACAGCTTTGCACAGTTTTTGAAAGCTGAGATATTTAAACATCTAAAATTCAAAACAGCTGTCAATTCACAGCTTGGCCTTTGTAGAGTTGAGATAGGGTCCATATGGTTTTCAGTGGGCCCTTCCTTTGTCACTGTGTACTGAGGCTTGACAGACAGAATATAGGGAGCAGAGTATGGTGCCTTTTAGATCTGCTGTCAAAGGACATCACAAGAGTGGATGCTACTTTCTATTGCAAGGCACAAGCTGCAATGGCAGGCTATGAAGCACACAGACCGAAGTCCACTAACCAAAAACCAACTAACACCAAACACTGGGCTTCGAAAAACCTTTAAAAAAATGTCTGATTCTGCAACCACAGACTCTTTGGTTTTCATTAGTATAACTGGCTATTATGGGAACGAAGAGCTTATTGTATGTGGAAATCACACAGAAAGAGACAATTTTTAACTAGAAAATAATGTCCACACCACTATTTTCTAGCTGTATGCTTTTCGTCTACCTCAAATTTCAGCATCTCCAAGGTAGGCACGCACAAAGGACTCACCACACTTGTTGCAATGACCTGCATTACTGGGGGTCATCCCTCTACCTGTGTAAACAAGACTGTTATTTATCACTTCACGTTTTCTCCTTCCTCTTTTCCAAGCCAATTAGAGTTCTTCCCCGCCACTCTCGACCCGACCCAAGCTTGTCATAACCGCAGTGATAAGCCCCGTACTCCTCCGCGGCACCCCGCTCCCGTCCTCTCCATTTTCCATCTCATTAACATTCATTTTCGCCCTAATTGAGCTTAATAAGAAAATAATGTTTGACATTAAATCCTTGTGAACATGTGGCCCAACTGATCACTGTGTCTGTTTGTTCTGCCACAGCAAATGTTTACTTTGTCAGTTTGTTTGTTTGCCTTGCTTGTGGTTCCAGTAATAGCCTACTTAGAATTCCCACTTCCCATCTGTCTTGAGCTGACCCCTTGCTGAAGTTAGACGGTGCTTTTCTTAAATGTGTTTCCCAAGTTTTGCTTAGTTTGTACTTTTGTACTTGCAACAGTGTCTACATGCATATATTTCCAAACTGAGCCTCCCAAACTCTGACAGCTGCATTTAGATAACAAGCCAGTCAACTTTATTGATTTATTTGCTTCAAAGCCGGTGGTGATATTATTTTGATATACAATGACCTTGTGGGGGAGGGTGGAGCATTTCATTGCCAATATCAATCAATCGTCATCATACCGTAAAACAGGGTGGATACGGGAAGAAGGTGGTGGAAGGAAGTGGAGGGCCTGTTCAATACAGTCTTGTTTGTCTGTACAACAGAACATTGATACATTGCTGTATATTGACAAAGACATTTAAGTCCACCCCTTAAATGTACAGGGAGGTAGGCACGACATGGAGGGTCTGTGTTGACTAGTAGCCGCCTTCACAGACACAAGACTAACATATACAGTAACTATACGCACCTGAGCAATGGAGTGTAGTGAGAACAATGGGGTGAATGTTTGCCCGACTTTCACAAACACTCTGCAGCACCGTGTACGACCCTGTGGAATCTCCAGTGCGGGTTTCGAATAAAGTCCTTCGCTGACCTCACCATAAGCTGAATGGGCTCCTAATCTAGTTTCACGACAAGAACTTTTCACCCCGGAGGAAATATAAGACATATATATATATATATATATATATATATATATATATATATATATCTCTTGTCACACTAATGGAGCAATAGTAAAATGTAAAGACAATAAATTGACTCACTGGATTAGTTTAACTGAAGGAGGAGAGACTAAACACAAACACCCTCTCTATTTTTCATTTTCTTCTCACCCGCTGATGTGACCAGGGCTGAGATAAGGTTTGTCAGATGCCTATCATAATGTGCATGTCTGAGTAAAGTAAGTCTGGTATATGCTTATTATATTGTACTGTGTGATCAGACAAAGTGTTGGTTAACCTCGTGCCACCTATTAATAGGGTTGGAAATTGTTTTGATAGTTAATCAGTATTAGAAGTTTCAATCTGCTGAAATAATTGTTGGTTAAACTCTGTGTTTTTCTGAATGTTTATGTGAACACTGTCTTGAATTTTTATTGTCTGACCATAGTGAAGTAGTGAAGTATGTGACTTTAATTAAATTAAAAGTTTCAAACAAAGGAATAGAGTTTTTGGGCGCGAAAAGCCTTCCGCCACACCCAAAACTCTGCCTTCTTTGACTAGCTGACAAAATCAGATTCACCATTGTCTTAGCCTCAGGCTGGCCCTCAAAACCCCTTAAGCTCAACATCTTTGAGATCCTTTATCCTAGTTTTTCTTAGACGTCTTTCTTTTAAGTTTTTCTTTTCCTCGCCTAAAGTCCACTCACAATTTAACCTTTTTCTTAAACAAGCCTTTGAATGCCTCAGTGTTAAACCGAAGACTTGTTTCCTTTTGACTTTATCTTTTTGTACCACTAAGCCTCGCGATTTCTATAGCATGTTATTTCCTTTTTAAAGTTCTCATCTGGCCAACAGAATTACTTAATCGTAGCTGAAGAAGTGAGTGTGGTCATATAAATTTTACTCGACATCCAACCAACTTTGAAAGTTATACATTTCTGAAAGAAGCCTGTTCAACATCTGTGTTCTAAAACAAGAAAGGTTAGAACCGAAGAAACTTTAAATCCTACATGTCCCTGAGAACTGTGCCAGAAACGCCTTGGCCCAGACCTTTGCCGTCAGCCCTGAAATGAGACTGCCAGGCCGGCAGAGACCTCTGAGACCTCATACGTCTTGTCTCTGCCAGCCCTTCAAAAACCCCAGTTTTTGCTGTGATAAAGAGTTTGTGTTGCGTATCATAAATCAATTTCCATTTAGGTGAGTTGATTTCCCCAGCATTACATTAGCGTCTCACAAGTTTTTTTACCATTACTTCACCTCACTGTTGCCAATAAGATCAGGTTTATTTCATCACTTAATATCTGCTATTCATCTGTTGTGTGTGTTATGTTCATTATCATAATGTTACACCTCATTAAACCTTCATTTATTCAGTTATTAGGCATAGCTTTAAATAAATGACCCAGTAAAAAGTTGTCTGTGTGTTTTCTTTGAAGCAGAAACAATGGTCAATCTATCGAAAAGAATTCAGTCCTTCTTAAGAGACTGATTCATTTAATGATCGAGTTATTAATTGATTCGGTTTATTTGTTTTCCCTGTTTGCAGGGTGGTGCCCCATTGAACGAGTGTAATTCTTTAATATTAAAGTAGTTGATTCACTACAGGAGTAAGTGGAGCAAATAGAACAGAATAGTGTTTCCCAAACCTCTACTGGAGCACGCAACCCCTGACCAGCATGTTTCCCATCGAACCCTACTTCAACACAACTGGCTCAAACAGGATTCTATGAGCCATGCATTTACATTCAACAAAGTGAGAAACACACAATCTCATAATGTGTCATTATTATTCATAGTAATGAATAACAAGTAGGGCCTATACAAAATAATTATTATATGTTTTGGAAATAATCCTCTATTCTTCCCATAAGTCAGGTTAGGTGCTGTAGAAATGCAGGGAATTTGCTTTAAATAAAAATAAAAAATTCTTGGCGGGGGACCCCCAGACCCCCCACAAATGATGTATCTGCCCAAATTCGCTCCCCCATTTTAAAACCTAACCAGGCGATCATGCATGTAAACATGACGGCGAGGGGCCGCATACAGATCTATATCCAAAACCTCCACTGTATATATTAAAGAAGTACCTCTAGAGGAAACATGATGGTGTTCTATTTTATCTCTTGATGGATAATAGATTTGACATTCACTGACATTTGTCTTCAAATGTTACTTGAATGATTTATATCATGGTCATCTTACATCTTTGTGTCTCAGTGTGGCCAACATGCCAGAAATCAGCGTCTCAGACCTTAACACACATATACTGATGTGTGAATGAACAAATGGTATATCCAACCTTGCAAAAACTGATTTTGCCACTTGGGAGCAGCAGAAAAAAAAACTGCAAACACAACATCGACTACTGTATCTTAGAAAGTTGTTTGTTATGGCTCCAGTATGTTCAGCAGCTAGATGCTAACGACTGCTGCTCGATGAGAGACTGAACCAAACTGTTAAAGTTACGGCCAGAAAACCAAAACAATTAGTAAAAAGACACTAAATTGCTCTGAATAGAAGTGAGAGGAACTGTAGAGTCAGATGATGAATCTCTGTGGGTTGTTATTATGAGTGGCCCCCTTCACATACAAGTAGTCATGTGAGCTAATGTGATAATTAATACAAATATTGACAGATACATCTACTATTTAAAAAAGTCTTTGCCATAGAAGAGTGAAAGACCCTGAGCTCCTCGTTTCACTTTGCCTATAAAATGTCTTTAGAGTAATGGTGATTTTAATCTACCTCTGAATATTTCATGTTCCATCCCCACACCAGCCATTAGCTACAGTGGGAAAGGAGACACCCTTAATGAATGGGACAGCCTGCGATACAGTCTTCATTCTGCACACAGCGTTGGACCATCGATAAAAAGGCAATGCTGCGTTTGAGAGACCCTTGTTCTGAGTTATGACTGGAACACAGACTTACTATCTCATTATGAGGGTTGAAGAAAAGCAGTGAGAATGTGAAGCCTGTGTGTAAAGATGTGTGCTTTGCACATGCACATGTACAGTATGTGCCAAGAGAGGCATACCATATTGCCTTCAGGTATTACAATTTCCAATCAGGTCAGAAATAATGATGATAATTAGTAATGGCATAATTGGTGTTAGAATCTAATTCATTCCAGGCCATCAAAACAATGGCATATTAGACTGGTCCAGTTGTATCCCTATAATGGAATTATTTATCCAATGACTGAAGCCTTCAATTAAATCTCTGAGCTTTTATGGTCAGACTATGAAGGCAAAATCACACAGAGTGGGATCTTGGAAGGCAGACAGATACACAATCAAGTCAAATGCATTTGATGTGGTTAAAACTGAATCCATAACTTCTTATGGTTAACGTAATGTTATTTTAAGTCATCTGCATGGTGGACTGCTGTTAGATGTTGAGACAAGTCGAATATATTAAATCTCTTTGCTCTTATTCGTAGCTGGCTACTTTTCTGACTGACAGTTTCAATAAAGTCTGTTTCCAGAGCTGTCGCATGAGGAGCATGTGGGTGTTTTCCATCAGTTTTGTGCTGTTGTGTGGCTAGCCAATTTTGAAATAGCTAAATCCAACAAATAACAGGCTCCAACATAATCTTGCATGTAAAAAGAAGCAGCATTTGAGGCAGCAAAGAAGCCAAATGGGAGAGAGACACATCACTCAAAGGTAATGGTTAACATTGATTCAGAAACCTTCACACTGTGGAAACCATGAAGTAAATGAAGATAAGGGATTCAAAGTTGAATCAGTTACTTTGGACAGGTAATGTACTCAGTAATAATAAAATCTGTAGCTAGCTGTTCTAGGCAAGTGTGTATTTGTAAATATATATATTATATTTAGATAATGTTGTCTTTCACGTCACGAACTCTTGTATCATGATAAGTAAGTGACAGTTCAACAGTTTCAAATTATATTAATCAATGAATAATATTCTACAAATCTGTTAGGGCTTTCTGTGTGCGGGTCTTTGTTTCCAGCTCTCCACATGTCTCCTATTTTTCCATATTCCTGCCACCATTATTCTCTTTTCTTTTTTTCCTTAATCTCACTCCCTGCATTTGATTGAACTTTTACTGAACATAGTGAAATCTTCCCCAGACCCTCATTCTCTTCCTCTCCTCATGCTCTTCTCTCTTCTTTGCTGTCCTCTTTTCCAAATCTTTTCCAAGTCTTCTTCCCCAGAGTTTCATGTACCAACTTTTGTTATAGCCAACAAGGACCCAACTTTATTTTACTGAGCTGTCACGACACTTTGAGGATATTAGGAAAACTATTAGATAAGCGTGGTTGCTTTGAAGGTGTGTGATTGTGCTGCTATCTCAATGTGTGTGTCCATAATCTTTGTTTTGTAAATTATAGTAGCAATGCTGACAGAGTGAAAAAAGTATCTGCCTAAAGTCTTAAATGAATATACTGCAAGTACTTGAAAGAGGCACAAGCTTGAAATAACTGAATTCAGAAAGATCTGTCTTAAGAATAGAAACAAGGTTATGTCTTTCTAAACGTGCGTCGTGATGGACCAACAAGGAACCACGCTATCATAGCCATCTCAGTGTTGATGTCACAGCATGAGCCAACTGTCCCCATGAGATCCCGTGAGATCCCGCGAGGTGGGGCATCGCTCCCTCTGGCCCGATAATCTTAATAATATCCTGTAGTGTTTGATGCGCCGTTATTTTCAAATTGTGTAGTGTGAGCATGTTTGAGATGAATGTAAATATCACTTATTGTTATTGCATCATTGGCTTTGGCCTTGGCGCCCTACATTTTGACCGCGAAGCCCCAATACATTTGTATTTATCAAAGGCCACAGCTAAGCAAGTGGGCGTTTGTGCTATGAAACAGTGAAGTGATTATGGCTAAATTAGGGGGTGTGGCACTGTAGTACTGAACGGAGACAGAACACATCACTTCGTTCGGTTCCTTAGCCTGCTTGCTTCTCGTGGTTGTAAATAGAACTTTTGGCCCTAATTCCTTTTCCCCCATTGTAGCAGCGATCCACAGACAGAAGGGAAACGGCAGGGAAGTGAAGGGACAGTCATTGAGAGAGGGAGAGAGAGAGAGAGAGAGAAACAGCTGTTTCTACGCTCCTCCTCCTGCTAATTTTGAGTGATTATTGTGAAGGCTCTGATTAATAAATATAAATAAATATTACTTAATAATAACAGTTTAATTTACTTTTGTGCTCCAGGCTCTGTGGATTTTTCATGCGTTCTGTGACTCTCTCTCTCCCCCTGACCCGCCGGAAGAGCACCCTGTCTGCGTTCCGGGACCTCCTGGTTTACAAATTAAGCACTGAACACAGCCCAGTTGTGGCTGTTTAACATAGGGCTACTTTGTCGTATATTTTTAAACGGTATGTTTTCACTTTTAACATTAAAGAGTCATGGCTTTTGAGGACTAACCCATGTGTTTAGCACATGTAATGCCATCTCGGATGATGCTTTCTTGGGTTGCTGTCTCCCCAAATCCAATAATGAGTAAGACTGAGACGCTAACATTAGCCTAGCATCCGAGACTGGCAAAGTACTAGTTGACAACAAGGCTATTTTTTTGTGTAACCTGTAACTACACAAACTAATAAGTAGTTAGCTAATGATGTGCTCCTTAGCTTTGGAAATAATGTGTAATTAGTACTGGAAGTGGTAATCAGTGTTGCCACAGTTACTTTAAAAAAGTAATCTAATTACTGATTACTCCTTTGAAAAGTAACTTAGTTACTTTACAGATTACTTGATTTTAAAAGTAACTAAGTTAGATTACAAGTTACTTCATTAGTTACATTCAGCCTCTGCCGACAACCCCCCCGCCGCCTCAACATAACAATGACAGTTGGTTTTGCCAACAATCACTTTATTGGAAGAGCATTTTTAACAGTGATTTCCGCGATGTATCTACAAACATTTTAAGTTGAACTTAAAAACTATTTCCTGAAAAAAACTATTTCCCGGTGAGTTTGACCGTGCAGCGCTGCGACTCCAAAGGTTTCTTTAAACTTGATGTAGTGCTTTTGTAGCTACATAACACTTTGTCGCCACAACGAACCTTAATATTGCCAACTTTAGCTGACACAAACTCAAAATAGTGTCTGTATTTCCAGATAGAAAACGCGCATCCTTCTCCTCCCTCCATTGTTGTTTCCGTTTGAGTTGCTGCGTGACACATGTTATTACACGTGACGTGAACTGTCCTCATGCTAAAAACGTGACTTTGCTCCCCGAGATGCGAGAAAAAAGCAAACTTTTTTTTTTTTATTAAGGAAAATGAAAAAACAAATAATACACAGTGACTTGGATAAGTAACTTTAATCTGATTACTGGTTTTAGCTCGTACTCATGGCTCACACCTGGTTCACTGCCATATCGTGGCACGTAAACATGTTACTCCTATTTGCTTTCCAACACCTGTGTAAACCCACATCTTCACAGTGTTATGGGCACAGAGTGGTGTCAACAGAGGGACAGTAAGAAATACTGCTTCTGTTACTGGATCATCATTTCTTTCCATATCCAGGGATGCTCTGGTACTGGATGTCAAATGTGCTTGTAAACAACCTGAATCAGACCGTAACCACAGAAACTCAATGTCCTGGTTACGCCAGCCATGTAATAGTAAGCAACGATACCAGAGCCAGGAAAGACTAAAAGAAATTTGGTGAATTTGTGTTTGCTCCTCTCAGCCTTCCTCTCTGTTCCTCTCACATCTATTTACTTAGTGAGTTTTTACAAAAGCCAGTTAGCTTATCAACAGCTTGCATCCAGCTGAACACCCGCACTCACGTCTGGTTTCAGAAAACAGGATAAGATCAACTGACTGACTTGAAAAGTAGATTTTCTCCTCTCCCTTTCTGTTCTAGGAGAAATGGTTTCGTCAGGCAGACAACCCAGAGGGCACCAAACCGGCAGGAACCTCAAACAGGCTCTAATGTTCTTTTATCAAAGAGGAAACTACCAACTTCTAACTGATAGCATAACTTCAGCCCTGACAACATCCGAAGCCCATCCGCTCCCAAATAACGCTCTCAATATACAGGATGTGTCTAGTCGGGTTACAAAATCAAAGTGCTCCTTCACAAGCCAAACCCTAACCGTTCAGTTATTCTTCCATATGCCAGTATGCAGAACATGCTAAATCTAAAATAGATCCATCAAAGTAAATTCTGTTTGAACTACAGATTCTCATAAGTAACTTGAAATAAGGAAATAATCAGTGAATTACATGAACAATAAATGTGTTCAGGAACCAGAGAAGGAACAGAGTGCCCAGGTGGACAGAAAAGAGAGAAAAGGACATTTACACAAACACAGGAAGCACCAGACCTAACAAAGGCGCACACACACACACACACACACACACACACACACACACACACTGACCTGATAGGAGTCAATGGCCTCCCGGTCCAGTGAGCGGCTGACTGACACATCTCCTGTGTCTATGTCAATGGTGAAGAGACCTTTGGGATCCTGGTCAGCACCGGGGCCTGTCAGTCGGAAGATATGGTTCCCCGACTTCTCTGTTGAAATAACCTGCAGACAAACACACACATACATACACACACATACGTCAACAACCCGAACAATTGTAAGCTTTTCACATTTAATTCTGAGTCATCCTATTCCCTGAAGCAAAGAATTGGTGAATTGCTGCTTCTATTTCTTTCCTTTTTCGAAGCACAGCGTACTGAAAAACACTTTTTATTAGAATTTGTTGATATACATTTGAGCAAAAAGGAGCTTACTGCGCCTTGAATGGTGATGCAAATCCCTGATAGCTAGCAATTAAAATTTTATATCAGAGAAGACTTTGATTTGATTTCATCAGTTGGCAAATTCAACCCATGTAAAATAAGAAAGTTAGTATCATCTCCCTGGAGTCCTGCTGTGACCACTTGTGCATGCATACTAGGATTCCTTTAAGATAAGGAAAGTGGAACAGTTAAATAAATATAAAAATCCATTCCTTAATAATTAAGTGTGAATGTTATGTAGATTAGCGTTTTTGTCGTTAGGCCATGTGAGGAAGATTTAGACTTTTAAGATTTAAAACTGTGAAATGGCCTCATGCAGTAGTGATATTTTTGAAGAGTGCTGCCAAGTTAGTTGGATAACAATCCTATTCTCTCAAACAGGAGCGATCTGACCCAGGGTCTTTTTTGGATATATATACTCACATGAGACTGCCGCAGCCAGAAGCATCCACAGATACCCCAGCAACAGGAGCGGGCAGGTTAAAAAAAAGAAACACACAGAAAACACAGCATGTTAGATTACAATAGCACAGCGGACACAGCAATTAGAACCACAGACTTTGTAAATCTTTGCAAATCCTGAGTTCAGGGCAGATGTTAGAGAGGGAAACATGATAAAAAATAATAAATCAAAAATGCTAAAACTTCAGAAAGTTCTGTAGTTTATAACACAATGCCTACAGACAAATAGCATACATACTTTTTTCGGAGCAGACATTTTGAATGGTCAGCTAGGACCTCTCCTAAGTGGATTGCAGCCATCATTAATATTATTGAATACGCCAGTTCTTTGCCTGCTATGACACATGTCAAAAGGTCTACTGACAAGTCCACTTCAACACCTTGATTTTCTGCAAAGGGATAGATGATTACGTGGTTCAGAAGAACACAATGTACATTCTTTAAAGAATATTTTGCTGTGTTGGAACTATACTTATGTACTTATAACTGGCCGTGGCTTGGTGGCAGAACGGTTGCCTGCCAATCGGAAAGTCAGCGGTTCGATCCTCCAGCCATGCGTCGAAGCATCCTTGAGCAAGATACTGAACCCCAAAATGCTCCCGAAGCTGCGCCTTCGTTTGTGAATGTTCTCATATGTAAGTTGCTTTGGATAAAAGCGTCTGCTAAATTTAATGTATAACTGTCTTGGCGAGTACACTCATGTCTGTACAGTAAATGTGTAGCAGGAGGCTGAAGGCAGTACTCTTTAGCTTAGCAAAAAGCTAAAGACTAGCCTCCAGGCCAAAGGTGAGAAAATCTGCCTAACAGCTACTCCAAAACTCCCTTATTAACACGTCATATTTGTTTGTTTAACCCTTAAAAAAACGTTTTTTAGGGAGGTTATGTGGTAGACTATTTCTCTACCTTTGGACAGAGCCAAGCTAGCTCTCTTTGCACTCTTTATGCTACGCTACGCTAACTGGTTGCTGGCTTCAGCTACATATTAACTGTACACATGACAATGGCATTCATTTTGTCATCAACTCAGTATGGGTCTTTCCCAAAATGTCAAACAAATTCTCTGAAATGGAAACAAAATCACAAGTTTGTTGATTATAACTGACATCTGACAGTATTTTGAGACTGAAGATCTGCCCTTAAAGCGCTTAAGTGTGTGTGTGGTGCGGTGCAGACAGTATGTTAAAGGGCTGACTTTCTGCTTTAAGGTTTTAGATGTTTCTACATGGTTGCCCCATCTGGATGTGAACTCCCTCAAATCAAAGCTGAACGTCAGCACTTTAACCTCGTAATCATGTTTCTATCATTTCATGTCCAATGTGCTGGAGTACAGAGCCAACACCACTACAACGCGTCTAAACTAGAGTCCGACCGATTCATCAGCCTAAGGCAGCTATATATCAGCGTATATGTTATCCGATATGAGCCAAAATAAAACTGTTTTGTTTTAAGTATATTAGGCAGAAAGAAAGGTTAATGTTAACACGCTGGTGTCACTACAGTGCCAAGCAGTGAAAAATCCACATAGAAAAGGTTTATTTTCATTCCAGCTCAAAAACTGAATATAATCGGTCCCATATCGGTAAATCGGTGAATGATTTCCATCTAAAATTGGTATCAGTCTCAAATTCCCATATCATTTGGGCTGTGGTCTAAATGTCCAAATATTTTCAATTGCCAGTGCATGTTGCACCCACATAACACACACAGGGTTGTCACCATTATGACATCCTTCTGGGCCTCAGCACTGTCGCTGTGTGCCAAGGATCTAAACGGTCCCTCTGCACTGCGCCTCATGATCAGAGAGTTGCCATGAGGTCACCTTTAATGAGAGCCTGCTTCAATGGGACGGCAGCTAAAATGAAGGCCTTTCTATTCCCCACTTGAAAGAGCATGGGAGATGAGACTGTAGTGTTACAAGCCTATGCCAGACGAAGCTCAAGCCCTTATAGCCTCTCCAAAGCTCTCTGCCATTTATCTCGATGTCCCGCTTCATCTTTCCCCTCTGTTCCCTCTTGCTCTCGGGCCCTGCTTGTTACTTTCTCTAATATGTCCATCCTTGCTCTTCCACTAGGCGTCCGTTTCTCATTCTCCATTCATCATTTTCCACTTCTCTACACTGTATCCTCTTGCGCCCTCTCCCTCTGCTCTTTTTGTTTGTCATACCAAATGATGAGAGCGAGAAATGTCAAAAAGTGTAACAAAAACACAGCACAAGGCAGTGGATTTGTGGATGGTACCCATATACTAAAAATATCTCCTCTCTTCTGTCCTCTGCTGCTCTTGCTTATCTGTCTTCTTCCCCTTTTCACTTCTTCCCCTGCTCTCCATCTTTCCTTCTTGTTCTTTTATTTTGTAATCCCAGGGATTTTAGTTTTCACTGCAGTAATATAAAGAGGACTTTCTCTCACAACAAATTGTGTTAGAAACCCCTAATCATCAGCAGAGTAAGTCTATCATTGTGTATTTTCCTCATCTTTCTATCCTTGTAAGGACATAAAAAGTGATATACAAAACCTATGCACACACACAGGTGCTGTCATTCAGGACAGAGATATTTCTGAACAGTAATCACAGAGGCAGCCAGCACCTGCTGAGAGTGACAAACTGGGTCAGATGAAGAAAACCAAAAAAAAACGAATGAGGTGCAGGGCCGCCGGCCCGTTGAGCTTCTGGGCACACAGCGACAGTGCTGAGGCCCAGAAGGATGTCATAACGGTGACAACCCTGTGTGTGTTATCGCTGTCTCTTACACACACCTAG
>CM022474.1:23114666-23178893 GCA_011952105.1 Coreoperca whiteheadi
TTTTTTTTTTCTCGTTGTTTCTGTGTTGTTTGGAGGTGGGAGAGGGGGGGGGGGGGGGGGGGGGGGGGGGGGGGGGGGGGGTTGGGGGTGCAGAAGGAGAGGAAAAAGTGAGAGAGGAAGAAGTAGAGAGTGTGGGAAAGGGAGAGATCACTGATAAAGACACAGGAACTTCAGCTGAAGAGTCAGGAGAAGTTTAGTGTGATTAGGAGATGTCTCCGCAGGGGGGGGGAAGTGTGATAATCTGCACCGCACATACACACACACTCCGACTTGCACACATGCTGACATAGAAACGTGCACCCAGTGGCTTTGTCTCCACTGAGTCTGTCTCCCTCTGTGTGTGTGGGAGGACTGATGGGAGAATCTCACCTCTTTCTATCAGTTCTCATTAGCAGCCGAGCAGACATGAAAGACTGTGGGGCTCGTGATACTGCGGGAAGATGACAGGAGGTGTGGCGCAGCTCCGCAACACCAAACACCTCCGAGCACACCGAGAGAATGAGCACCAAAACAACGGATCGGCACCTGAGTGTGCATGTTTGTGTGTGTTGGCTTGTGTGTATTTAAACTTCGATAACACCTCCTGCTGTCTGTGTTCATGTCAGGTGTCAGGAGGGCAACAAACAAAAAAACTTACATGGGTATGTACAAATATGAACACACAGACATCTTCTCAGAAAACTTATGTAACTTTTTACTTGAGTGAAAAAATTCACTTGAGTGTTTTTGTGTCAAAAAATCAAGAGAAAATTCTGCTGTGCAAAGTAAAGTGTGCCAAAGAAAGTGTAAGATCCAAAGAAACACTGAATGATTATCATGCAAATTCTGCATACACACACACACACACACTCACACTCCACATATCCTTGTGTTTTAGAGAGAATGAATAAGGGAGGATTTCAACTCCAGTGTGTATGTGTGTGTATTCAGTAGCATCCCTCAGTGGTGCTTCTGTTATCCCTATCAAGGTCATACGGCCAGCTGTGAATGACAATCACCAGCCATGAAAGGACTCCTGGGACCAGACCAGGCCTTGTGTGTGTGTGTGTGTGTGTCTGTGTGTGTGTGTGTGTGAAACAGAGAGAGAAGAGGCACTGAAGTGATAGACTGACCGTGCCTGTGAGTGTGAGTGTATTATTACGCATGAGATCCTGAGTGTACAAGACTGTGTGTACAGTATGTGTGTGTGTGTGTGTGTATACAAGCATGCCAGGCTTGGACCATTGCTCTGCGTGATTGCCCTGCCACTCCAGCCAGCAAATGAGAGGGACGAGGAGAGATGGAAAGGTCTGGTGAAGACATGGACGGGTAGAACACACCAAGTCCTCAACAAAGGATGATGGGAAAGCAATGGCGCTAATTAACTGGCTCTGAATGGTTAGCCAGGCCTCGCCTAATCATTACCCATTAGCCACTGGGTCCTGATCCAATCACAACAATCAGGGACCCTTGTTGAAAAAAAGAGAAGGGAAGACAAGGGTGTCATTAAGCTTCAAGGCTGTGTTAAGAGGGTCAGCACGGACTGTTGAAATTCTGCTTTTAAAAACAAGTCATAGTTCAGTTCACGGTTTAGCTTTTCTTTGCCTCCTCTTAGTGTTTGTCTTTTTTTTACCTTTCTTTCTAGGCAACAATTGAATGGTGTTTTAATTCACACAGCAACAAAAAGGCTAACTTTGAGAGGAATATGAAAGTATATTTTATCAAAGACTTTTAGTCTAAAACAAAAAGGGGCTATGGCTGCCTGTGTTAGCTTGCTCAGGCAGCAGGATGAGCAATCACTCAGTCTTGTTTAAGCTCACACAA
The DNA here is from genome assembly GCA_011952105.1 of Coreoperca whiteheadi. Lineage (NCBI taxonomy): Eukaryota > Metazoa > Chordata > Actinopteri > Centrarchiformes > Sinipercidae > Coreoperca > Coreoperca whiteheadi. Next base: position 23,116,470 of record CM022474.1, read on the forward strand.
GGACAGCATCTCTTGAGCAGTTCACACCCGACAAATCTGTTTTTTATTGCTTCTCCTCGTTCTTTTTAAGCTCCTCTCATCAAAATGGATTTCACATCTACTCGATGTGTCTGGGGGTCCAGGCATGAATTGGAATTTGCGTCAGACGGTTTTAACTCACCGCCGGCAAGCATCCGCCACAAACGGGCATGATTAACATGCTGAAAGACAGACAGGGAGAAATAGGCAGGAACTTTCTGGTCTTCCTAAGACAATTAAGAGAATCAATTAGACTAAATGACGAGGCCTGCAGGCTGTCTGCTTTCTAACGTTATAACAGCTCACAACACAACTCCCTCACTCCCTGCTTGGAAGATCAGATCCCTGGTATTGAACGGCTGTTTTGGTGAGAGGAGGAACGACAAAAGGAGACAAAGATAGATCAAGTGTGGGGGGTAAAATACAAAGAAAGAAAGTGAGAAATAAAGGAGGGGGGAAAAGAAGAAGGGGACAGACTGACAGGCAGAGCAAAGCAGGAGGCACTCGGCACTGAAACAATGGAACAAAGGTGCCAGACACGTCTCTACTCCTTACTATATTAGCTGGGCTACAGCCAAACCAGACCCCCATTCCTCTCACCAACAGTACTTTATTGGAGCTGTCATGTCAAGTCAGACACGTTGTGTTGATTTGTGAGCTGGACCCTGAGGTAAGAAAGGATAAACACAGGTTGAATAACTGACAGCTCCAGTGCAGCATGGAAAGTTAAGATGGCTTTACAGATTTAAGTGTTTGAGATTTCACGCTGACACATTCAAGATGCTGATTTGTTATTAATGAGGCTGCATGTTTGTGTCTGTTTTGTTGTTAGAGTGCGGCATCTGCACATGTGCCTGTGTGAATTAGTGAATCTGAGTTTGTTATAGGCTTTTTGAAATTAGTAAGCATCCATTAAGGACATGAGATCAGTTTTGTGTAAGGCGCGTTTTGCAGTTATAACCCCAAACTCACCCATCCATCCATCCATTTTTTTATACTGGGGGCTGGAGCCTAAGCACGCACTAGGTGATTGGTGGGTCAGCAATCCATCACGGGGTGAACACACACATTGACAGACAAGTATTCATAACTGTGGGCAATTAAGAGTTGCCAAATAATCTAGCCCGCATCTCTTTTGTGCTTTAACCGGAACAAACCCACACAGACATGAGGAGGACATGCAAACCTCAGACAGAAAGGCCCCCGCAGGTTGTGAGGGCTAGAACACAGCACCTTCTCACTGAGAACGGAGACAATGCTGACACTGAGCCATCACACATAGGAACCGCACAAATCCAAAGCGATACCTGATCTGGTGGGTTGCAGTTCAGTTTGCATGTTTTAACTGCAAACACACTAAATACTGTCAGACAAAGTATCTGAATACTCAGGTCTCATAAGGCCTTAAGATGCACAGTAAAAAAAAGTCAAAAACACGCTAAATCAATTTCACATATGTTCCACATTTACTTTACATCAACTGCTCTTCTGGATCATTACTTTTCTTCTAAATCTAAGAAACAACCAACTACGTCTCAATCACTATGGAGTGCCCTGCAGTTCTCTATTAAATTTGGACCAACCACCTTTACAGCTACAGCTTACGGGATACTGGGCGTGGCCTAAATTTACAATGTGTAATTCCTGTCCACATGCTCTAAACAAATAGGGGGCAGCATTTTACCACTCCCTGTTCCTTCTTCACATTCTGTTGATAACGTAAGTTCATTTTTCGAATGTTCTGAACCAAAATTCTGGCCATATCTCATACATTGTACCTTTAAGTTAGCTAAGTTTGTCATCTATCAAAAATCTGCTAATACGTACTTTACAGTATCCTCCATATACTGTACTTTTCAGCTGGAGTCTGATGTGTACTGTGCAAACAAAACATGTCAACAAACACAAAAATATTCATCACACAAAGAGGGGCTGACAGCCGTCTGTCGAACCAGCAGACTTTGGTCATCACCTGTGATTTGCCTGCCACAACATTTAATAGAATTCCTAGTTTTCTTGACATTAGGAGAACTGCAGTTTGAAACCTCCACGAGATGGATGGAAATCTGTTCAAAATTGGAGCCAGCTGATGGCTTGTCTTTGGACAATCAAACATGAGCCAGATAACACTGACTCTATTAAAACAACATGTCAAATCCTAAACTTTCCACAAAGACAGTACAGTACTGAAGAGCACAAATTCATTTTCCTTGAAGGTTACCTTCAGGAATAAACATTTAAGCTACTTGAGCTATGACTGATTTATCTTCCTGAATACGAGTCTAAAACAAAGTGGTCCTATCAGCAGTGACTGAAGTGGCATGTACTAAGAGACACATTTAAGCATATCAATTTCATTGCATGCTCCAGCTGCGGTGTGAGTTGTTGTGAGCTGTTTATGGGCCCTCAAGGGAGGGCAGGGGGGGAGACCTCTGTATCAAAACAATTCCACAGCTAGCAGGAGGTGTGACATAAACAACAAGGTTCTTACCCTTCCGTTGTGAGTCCTGCTGACAGCCAACCCACCCTCACCCCTCCAGCACGCACACGCACACATGCACACACTCCTGACATGCGCATGCACGCGCACAGTCATACATGTCAAATCGCAGCCCTCGCAATCTCACCTCTCCCCTGCTTCCTACTGATTATCTCACGGAGAGAAGGAGGGAGCATGAAAAATGAATGGCTGCCACATGGAAGTGTTAGGTTGCGCAAGAAGAGGAAAGCTATTGGTGTGGAAAATCAATTTCGCCAAGTAGCAGACATATAGCTTCTATTGGGTAAAATAGCCCACATTAGCCTGTTTTCTCATGCAAAGCTGACTGTGGAGGCAGGGGAGAAGGATGGGCCGGATACAGGGATGTGTGGAGGATGGATGGCATTTGCGACTGGGAAACGGAAGGACAAATAACTGGGGAAAGAGGGGGGACTGTTAATGGAGGGAGAGAGAGAGAAAATAACTCATGTCATGTATGCACTATGCGTCCAACTCCTCACATGAATGTGTAAAAGACCCGCAATGGCTATAGTTGTTATCTGAAACTTCAGCTCAATCCACAGCAGCTCCATAGCACACTGTAGAGATCATTTGTGTCCCCTATGGACCACATTTATCTGCCGACTCTCTGAAATAGCCCTGCAGTTCACCAGGGGAGAAATTTGCACAACCCCCTGTGGACAACGGTCGTCCCCCAAATATATCACCTAATGGTTTGGCACATGCACACTCACTAAGTCCACTGTCCTTCACTACCAACCTGGTATCTCCTGGCCCTCGAATTGCTTCACAGGGAATGCATATTGAGTACAGAGCCGGCATAAGCTGGAGGCCCAGGCTCCGTGCTGTGGTCGTGCTCTCCAGGGTACAATTATCTATTATGTGCAGGGCTCAGTATGGGATATCTTTTTATGTTAGTCTCTGCAGGCATTGAGAGATGTGGTTGATCTCTTAGTGCCCAGTCTTATCTAGAACAAAGCTGCTTGACGCGTAGAGATACAGCAAAGCTTCGTAACACGGGGAGAGATAAACGTAGAGCCTTACACAGGGTCCAAAATGTATGGTTTTTGGTTGACCATTTGGTCTAAGACGACTCAAGTGATATTATTTACCTGCTGCGCAGATTTCTCACCGTAGAAAATTAAACAATGCAGTTGCTTTTGAGGGAAAATTAACTGAAGTGCTATTGACGGAGTTCCAAGTGCTATGTAATGACACACAATTTACAATCTGCCACATAAATAATAAGCTGTGTCACATCATCCACAGGGGTCGAGCTGGACAAGTAAAATCCTTCATCGGTGATAAAACAATGAATAAATCCTTGCAATAAAGTAGCATGCTTTGGAGAATGTCGTGCAGAAAATAGCGCTGGTCTAAAATGCTGATAATTCGGCACAACGATATCTGACAACATGCAGAACTGAGATTCACACCTTTTGCAGTAATGGGAGCAGTAATGTCACAGCTTTCAACGTCTTCTGAGAGTCCTAATGACAGCAGGGCTGATAAAACTTCAGCAAAGAATTAAATTGGGTGTCAAACAGTGGGGCTATACAATTATATTCTTCCCTGTCAGACTTTAATAAGGTAAACTGAGAGTAAGAGGTCTGTCTCCACTAGGAACTTTTGTTTTCATCCACTAATGCAGCTTTTTCCTCCCTGTCTTAAATATGTGGTCCCTAACAAACTGAAAGTATGAACATGAAAGTTCTCCATTTAATTTGGCCATCATTTCATTTTTTTATTTAATCCTGCTGTTTGTTGTATTAAATATACCAGATATTAATAACCACACATTATATCAAATGATTTCTATCTATAAGGTTATTCATTACAAAATGAATTTTAGATAAAAAGATGACAAAGATGCTTTGTTTTAGGCAGGATTTTTGTTATGGCCTAGGATACTAGAATATATACTAGAACTAGAACTATACTAGAACAGGCAACAGAATGTGTTTTACGAATTCTTGTCTTAAGAAGTAATGAACACAAACACTTCATGAAAGCCAATCATCTGATGCAACACCTCAGGAAATATATGCTTCTGCGTTTGCAATGCCCTTCCTGAAGTTGTACTCAGACGTTTGAGCTGATAATAAAACATGGAAACCTATGCCTGTGTTCTTCATGATATTCAGAGCACAGGATCTGACTTCACGTTTCTGAACAGGGCCTCATTTCTCAATAATGACTGGTCTTAGATGTAAAAAGTGTCCCTATAAAAGATAAGTGTGATCCTATGAGAGGTTCATTTAGTACCTATGTGTATTTTTGAAAGCAGCACATTGAGATTTTGTTGGTGTAGCTGTCTCTCCTTCAACATGGCCACCTGTACCCACACTCTAAAAAATGCTCACTTTCTGGGGCAGTAGCAAAGCAGCTAAAATAATTGGGAAAGCACCATATTAGTGTTCCAAATTGCACCTTGTTTACAACTTCAAGCAATGAGATGGCAATAAGGAATCAACACTAACAATTATTGATGGTATATATTTCACATATATGGACAATTGGTAATCATTTGCATGGTGCAACTGTTGTCCCCTTTGGAGAAAAATGGGCCTTGCAAATACTCAGTGAAAAGCCTCTTATACATCTAAACTGAAATGTTGTTTAAAGCTCATGCAGAGTCTACAGACGGCTGTTACATCCTCTAATGCACACAGGTTGTGTGTTTTAGGTTACTGGATGCTCACTGTCACTGATGTTGCTGTTGCATGAATTACTTGCCCTTACGCAAAGAAATAATAACTAACCTGAGATTTACAAATGTTGCTTGTTCTTAACTTATGAACTCAACATTATTCATCACCCGTGCCCATAGGTGTTAGGCCAATGTTGTCATCTCGCCTATCCAGAATCGGAGTAAGCGCCCATCCGAAAACATTTTCACCAGGAAATGACCTTTTAAATGTAATTCAGTCTGGTTTTACCACTACATCTGCTGCCACTCTAGTGTTGCATAGATGACATCGTTTCAGCTCTTGACACAAACAACATGTTGCTCTATTTGTGGACTTCAAGCATTTGATAGTGGGTCATAATCCTACACCGGCTCTTCTGTTTGTCTTGATGACTCAGCTGTTTCAAGTTACCTAGCTGCCATGCTAAGGATAAAAAGGTTCCTGAGGGGGCTGTACTGGAACCTCTGTTCTCCTTAATATCAGTTAATAATCAAAATTATTGTTTTTATGTGGCTGAGACAACTTTGTATGTGGTGGTGAGAGCTAAAACAATTATTTCAGTTGCCTTTGACTATGGTAATATTTTTGGGCACGCTACACCATTTATACTTTCATTAGCTGTTTTATATCACAGGGCTCTTAGATTTATAACAGGTGACACAAAACAGACTTAAACAGGAGAAAACACACTGCTTCACTAGGTTTTAATATTGGCTTGTTTTGCTGGTTCCCATTTTCTAAACTCAACTTGGTAAAAGCTCCACTCAGATGGAAAAAATTGCAGGAGGATTTGAAATTGCATTACTAATTTCTGTCATAGGCTGATTGTGAAGCATTAATCGAATCCTTCATCTACTCTATTATATATACCTGTAGTTTTGTCTTTCTTCCAACTAGTTCATTGCTAAAAAACTAAATAAAGACCAATAAGAGGAAAAGACATTACATGATAATTGAATGATATTAAGTAAATCAGCTGTGCAGGTGACACTGAGGTCTACATTGCTGCATCCTGAATACCAACAACATGCACAGAAGAAGTCAAAAACAAGCCAAGACCAACAGCACATTTCTGTCCATTTGTGACAAACAAAAGCCCACCTCTTGTCCTACTATTAATTGGCCAATAATGGAAGCACTATGTTTTATTCATCTCAGAAAGATAATGCTTAAATGGCCAGACAACAGACTAAATAAAATATTCCAATATGCACTCTATGATAAAGTGATTTTTTGAGGCATAAATTGAGCACTGTTCTTATTTAACTTAAGAAATCATTAAACAAAGCAATAAAGCTTCTCCTTTCAGCAAGCAAAGCTATTAGAACAATGCTCCTAATTACATCCACACTAATAACACTATCTGAAAATGATATTCAGCTAGGATTTCCACTATTGTGAAGGTGTGAGATTCACATCAGCACATGTTTCTGAAAGACAAGGCAATCGTTCACTGAACAAATACAAACACACTCATCATCATCATCATCATCATCCGTCAACAACAGCCGAAGGTTATTGCTGTGCTTCCATGAGCCTGGTCATGAGCCCTGTGAATGACATGCACTCTGATCTGGGACAGCAAGTCAGTCACTGTCAGGTGGAGATGAAAAGTAACGTATCTTCCGCATAGATTAGTCCTTGGCACAGCTGCAGGCACTGAACGTTTTGTTCAAGCAGGAGAAAGGCAGACCTTTTGACTGAGTGACATAAGTTATAAATGGCTACAGGTTCATGGAGTTTTTATATGGAGTTTGACAGAAACTCAGCCTCAGCCTTTGATGGAAATGTTCCCTGTGTTTTCTATATTAGTCTGAGATAATATAAGCTCTCAGTTAAGTTTAGGTTTAAGCTAACATGTTTAGTTTACATCTTATCATGATAACCGCATGGTGTCAAAGAGATATAAGCTCAAATGAAGTCCCACTCAGCCAAGAAACATTTCATTCAAATGATTATAGGCTTGTCAGACTACATATGATTGGATATAATAGGAAAGAATTGCTTCCTAGCTTTGAAGTCAATGCAAAAAGACTTTAAACACTGGAAATAAAGAATGATTCGGTGAAGGCAAAGGCCTTTCTAAAACATCTAGTTCCATAACAATTGTTGGCAATGACTTTAGGGACCCATTTGATAAGGGTCTATGATTTGATGTGTAATCATAATCACAGAACCACCACTTAACTTCTCTTTTCACATTCTAATATTCCTGTATATAGCTACAGTCCCCATCTTTATATTTCCCTATAAATGGTCTATAAAGCTATGTAACAGATTAGGGAGCGCCATACCGCTCTCTTTTTGGGGGGCTAAATAAGACCATGGTGAAAATTCATTAAAGAAATGACCAAACTGTCACAGACCATAAAAATAAGAGATGAGTTTGAAATAGTGTTCATGAAATAGTGCCAAGACTTTGATGCTGTTTGCGAAATCAAGCCCACCTATAGGACCATGTGTTACTTACCCTGCCAATGATCCTGGGGAAGGGAGCTCTCTGGTTCTCAGTTATGATCATTGGAGGGACCAGCAGAGATCTCTTCGATCTGTACGGCAGCGTCTGGCCAAGACCCAGGATATCCTAAAACACAAAGAAGAGAAACCACATTGTTAAACTCTGAAATAATGATCCTTTATATTTTAAGTCTTGCCTAGTCACATTGTAGAGTATTCCCCCGTGTGGTGACACCGCTTCTAATTCTTACACCAACCCTAGCTTATCCAAAATGACTTGTTAGCGCCTTGCTAGCAATTACTTTAAACCCCACCGACGACGCATAAACACATACAGCAAGCAGGCAAGTATGCATTTTGAAAAATGTTTAAACAAGCAACTCTTGGAGTGAGTCCCAATTTTGATTGCAGAGTGGTATGTGCTATATAACAAGGAATGCAAAGAGGCTGAGCACCTGCAGCTGGCAGGCACGAGCCACATGCTTTACACGTTGGGAGAGGGGAGGATTCTCTGGGGAAAGATGAAATAATTGTAATCTATATTCTTTAATTCTTTATTCAGCCCGTGTGTTAGGACTGGAGAGAGAAGTAAAAAATCCAAAGCGTTACAGCAAGAGCAAAAAAGACAAAAACAGATGGTAAAAATGAAGAAATGAGAGATGACAATTGTGTTGTTCATGCAGATAGAGCCAATCTGAAATGTTACTTTTGCTCTTGAGAACACAATAGCATAATTTAATTTCATCTTCCACCCTCCTGCCGTTGTAACAAAGATGTGTTTGTTACGGTATAATATAACGAGAGATTTCCCCCTCTCTTCTTCACTTAGAGATCACTGATACAGTTAGGGACCCTGTGCTTGGATGTTGATGAAAATGATAACTGTCACTGACACTATGAACAGGAAGCTGGGATCCTGGCTGCTAACATGGAGGTGATGACCCACTGGGGAGAAACGTCTGCTGACTCCCTGCACAGCTGGACACGAGCCGAGGAGCGACAACAAATACACACACAGTCACACACAAATGCTCTGCCATACCCATACAAATATGTCCAGAAAGCATGCTTATGCTCAATTAGACAAATGTATTATAACGAATAATAGAAATATAACATTATATTGGCCATCTACAGAGCCCCGGAAGGGACACAGAGAGAAAAAAAATGTTTATATTGAGGCCACAAAATGCTATTGCGTGGCCACAAGTTACAATTCGTTCCCACATTTTAGTTAACTTGTGGCCACGAGATAAATGTATATAGAGAGAACCGCTTAAAGGCTTAAACAGCTGATGTGCAAAGAGAGATCTCTCTCATTCGCCTTCATGGCAGGAAGAAAAGGCCGCAGCCAGGGCTTAAAGGGTAATATTTAACTTATGTCTTCTGTCATTCTCTTATTCCCCTTACTTTACACCTCACAGCAAAGCTAGTACACTTGTGACCGCTTCCTCCCCAGTGCTGAAAATCTACAGATGACGTAATTCTGAATATTAAGTAGCCATGTGCTTCTGAGAGCATGGTTCATTATTATTCAGAATACCCTCCCTCTAGCTGTCAATCATAAACAGCTGTTTATCTTCTAACACATTTCTAATGGCTCCCATTCAGGGCCGAAACCCACGTACGCTGGCCTATCACTGGAAAGTGTAGTAGCCCACTGAGCTGTCAGCTGGAGAAGCGTCTCCGCTCATGCGTCGGAACACCCAGAATAACTACCGGCTACACTGACCACGAAACATAATGCAGAGCAGGGAGCGGATACTGCAACACTACGCTTCCACTGTAATCTGTGAAACTGGCTACACCGTGACCGCAGCGTTCGAATATTAGAAGAATTGTTAAAATTAATATTTGTTTTCTCTGTGTCCATACCGAAAACACATCAACTGTATACAAATGTATGTCTATCAGGACCTACTACACGGTGATACAATTAAAGCTTCACAAGCATGGCAGCACTGTTCAGTGATGCATCCTGATCTCCCAAAATAATCCTAAATCAGGTCAGAGGGAAAGCCATTACCCGCATAGAGAGCTAATCTGCCACCTGCTTCCAAGAGAAGGCAACCCAAGGACAATAGCAGAACAGGACGGTGAGAATCCCTTTTTCGGCATAAAAGCTACAGAGACCTTTATCTGCTAGCTTCCAGCATCATTTTGTCGGGTACAGTTTTTCTTAGATGGCGATCATACTGCAAGGATATGGGTATAAGGGTAAGTAGGAACGTACTGCTGTTCAAGCTAATGATCAGAAGTAATGTATACAATATACAGAGACTACAGCAGGTAACACTTTTTTTGTTTCTTGTAGAGCCTCCATCCTTCACTCAAAACAAGCGCACTATATTTGGCTTGTTTCGAGCACCCTTGGTTCTGGAAGGTTAGCTGAGCTTAAAAACATACCTGCATATGTCATTTTGGTCTGTTCAGATGCTAATGCGGTCCTTGCCTGCTAACAACACACTGTCTGCCCATGGCTTGTAAGCTACAGTTGTCAGTGAGAGTTTGTTTACTTTGTCTCTCTTTTCCCTGCCAGGGCTCAGCCTGCCAGCTGCTGCCAATCAAATCACACCTGACATTATTGTCCACAGCAAAAAAGGGACGACTAAATGTGACTTCAGGTGGACCTTCTTAACACTAATCGGGTCTGCCCCATGCAACCACAGTCAATGCTCCACACAAAGGCAGTCACAGCTTAAATGTTGAGCAAAACAGCAGAACAATGACAGTGAAAGAAAAAACACAGCAACATGCCCAGTAGTTGAGCTCTGGTTAAAATGACAACACAGTTTCAATATGAAAGGGAAAATACCGACCTAAGGTTTTTTTGGTTTCATTTGCAATGCAAATAGTCTCTTTTGTCCTTCATCTTTTGTAGCCTACTTTACAACACTTTATTGACAGTGTGCACTGCACACAGATGTGGCTGTGTGTGTGCGTGTGTGTGCACGGGACTATTTGCATGTTTACTGTTCACACTGCTGTTCTTGGCTGACAGGGACTCTGGCACCACTCTCACCCCTGTCAGAATGACGGAAAGAGAGCAGGTAAGAGGGAAAAACTGAGCCATTTGTTTACAGCACAGTGCCGACACCGAGACAGAGAGGGCAACGCCAAACACTCTCACACCCACTAGCTGCCTCGCCACTCCACCCCTCCCAGCTGCAAAGGTCAGAGAGAACACAATGAAACAGTAATCATAAACACAACCGGACCGGAACAACAACAAAAAAAAAAAACAAGCGGTCTCTGAAATGGTCACTCTTAACAAACCCACTGCGGCATGACCTTCCGAAGACAGAAATCTAAAACGGGACCTGAAGCAGTTAAACAGAACACTGCACAAAAATGTGAGAGATTACATGACTTATTTTGTGTCTAAAGAGCACAGTCAGTGGTGTGGTATGCGACCGGTTCACAAGCAAGTTTAAGCACTGCCTGTATCTGAGGCCCAGGGATGAGCGCATCAATCCCATCATGCACAGGTCTCAGCTGTGTGATATTTGTAAAGGAGTGGAAGAAGAGCTGGGAGGCAAGCAGGCGCCATGAGGTAATTTTAGTGGCTGGATGTGGGGACTGGTGACAGGGGTTAGGGCTAAGACAGATCATGCTGTCAAATCCACATCTTCACTGAGCGGAGATACAGTGGATATGGAGAGGGAGTGATGGCGTTTTAAAACCTAGCAATGTTCGGCAGGTGGATCAGGACGGCGAGACGCACTGACAGACGCGTGCAGCTGGATACAGACCTTTGTCCTGCTCGTCAAGGATGACTCACCACAGGGTATTCTGGAAAAGCCCTACTTTCTTCCCTCTCACCTTTTTACCTGCGACTTTGCAGCTGTCCCTCGTTCTTTTCTCTCACTTAGCAATAGGTTTTTCGTCACACTTTCGCTCGTTTCTCTCACAGTCTGCATGTGTGATGAATAGCGTTCTTACAGCTTGGTGACACCGTAAGAGAAAGAAGCCATGAATCTTTAATGTGTCCTGTTCATAAATTATTGCTGCACCATCAACCCTGATCCAGCCTTAATACATTTTGCTTCTGTCTCTCAAATGATCATTAGGGCATTTCAGTGTACTGCATTGAAAGTGTCACGACAAGAAAAAAAAAAGCCTTTTTAAGAAGATTAGAATATTTAATCAGTAGAGGTAACAGAGAGGAGGGCATATACTCTCCATGGCCTTATATTTACAGCATTTACATGTTTTAACCTTTATTTATTCAGGGACGTTTCACTCAGGAAGCCTCTCTTTTGCAGGAACGCCCTGATCACATTCGCACAGTTCCACACATTCACACCTGGAAGCTGCCCAGTACAACCACAGTCTGACCTGCTGGCCACTGAGCAGCTCCACTGGAGCGGTTGGAGTTAAGGGCCTTTGCTCAAGGGCACCTCAGTGGTGGTAATGAGGGAGGGCCAGGCGCTGCTTTTTGCCTTTCTCCATCCAGATTTATCCTGCCGGACCGGGGATCGAACGAATGACCTCTCGGGTCACAAGCTCGCTTCTCATGCATATATACTGTACTACACTATGTGTGTATGCTTGTGTGTGTGTCCCTGCGTGTGTGAGGGAGAGAAAGATGGAGCCTTTGTCATTGTCATCTAAGCGCAGACTTACTGTGACACTAAAGTCACGTCCTTGTCCGTTCTGCCATTTTCACTCTCAATGCTATATTGAGAAGTGCCATTACTCACGTCTGACAATGTGCTGGAGACCTGCTGAGAAATGGCTAATATCAAGGCCAGCATCGGCCAGTGGTGGCAGGGATGTACAGCTACGTATGTCTATGTGGAATTAACTCTTAGATATGCAGCCAGGTCAGGCAATCAGTCAGATCTCCGAATACACAGTGAAGTTCACTTATGTTAGGATCAGCGGTATGTATAAATACAAAACAATGAAACTCGACTGATAACATGTCCCTGAATGTTGGTGTTGATGGCACAATGTGTCACATTTTGTCACAAGTATAATCAACAAAGCATAAAGACTTTTCATCAGAATATAGCGAGACACTGATGACTAATGCTTATTTCAAATATTCAATTAGCTGAACTAATTCACCTGCAAATAGTGGTGTGCACTGACAATAATCCAGACATAACTGTTTCAGAACAAGCTCATCTTAAAATTAAGCCATTCAAAACTCCCCATGTTAGACATAAAGTGAACCTAGTTGCACAAACATTGTGCACAATAAATGTTTAGTCCTATAAATTGTCTTCAGAATGCATGCTTCATGTATTAGAGCACACTGCAGTGCCGTATGCAATGCCATCGTGCAACTCATATGTCCTCTTCAAATTCGTACAGCAACTATTAAAACCATCAGTGTTCTTATGGGGAAAAAAAGCACATCTAAGTCAGTTTGTGTGAATTGGGCAAAACAAAGTGTTTTTCGAATCCTGACCACCGTGATTTGAGTTTATCAGCCCCTAGCTTTGTAGAGGGGCATTTAGTTTTATTTATAAACTCGTTTTTCACCCCCACAGGAATAATGTAATAGCTGTTTTGATTATGAAGAAACTTTTCCCGTTTCTTCTTCTTGAAACCCATTTCTAAAATAATGTCTTTGTTATCCTCTGCTGACCTGAAAAAGTCATCCATGTGATGATCCATGTTTCCCTTGACTTCCGTCACAGTCAGACTTTTCTCTCATCTGCAGCTGGTGCAGCACCCAGAAGGGAGGCTTTTAACTAAATCTAAGAGACCTGAGCATCATTTTCATAATCTAATTTTAGCTTCTCTACTTCAGTTGTCACCTAATTTTAGTATTTACTCCAAAGTTTTAGCAATACAAGTTATATCCCTTAACCTTTAAGACTCCTATAAGTCGAATTGTAGCCAGACCACACAAAGCAAGACACTGTTCAAGGCTGAAAATGAACACTGTTGGCTGTTCGCATTCATCCTTGTGAACAGTATGAATATCTTGATGGAAATGGAGCTGGACTATTCAGGGCTCCAGAATAACCTTTTACATTGGTGGCACTGGTGCACCAAAATTTTCCATTTAGGTGTACCAGCACATCATTTACGTGCACCCAATAATGCATTTTAAGTGTTACCTTTTTTGGGGGGGGATAAAATACAAGGTAGAATTATTTATCATGTTACCACAGAGGGCTGTATAATGAGATTTGAGTAGTATTTGCCTTTATGCTACTCACAAAACAGACGTTATATAGGCTAATATTTGAAAGAATAGATTCATACATTACCCTATTTCTCGTAAGTTATTTCACCATTTTATTTCTACTTAGTTCTCCACCTTATTTTAGCGTTTACTCACAAACTACTTTAATCTGCTCACGTTGCTTTTCCCTTCAGTTGTCTTTTTCTTTTCTCTACACGCACACACCTACACCTCTGGACTCCCGCACACACACAGCGAGGGGAGATTGTCCACTCATTCATCGATCGCTAATGGCATCAGGGTTTTTTTTTTCTCCATCCCTGCTAAATTTCAGGCCCTGACTATTATCTGAAGATAAGATGGGGATGGGGAGTACTAATTGATGGGCTGTGCCTGAAAATGGTTTGAAATAATATCTGAAAAAAGTACCACCAGTTGAAAAATGATGGAGTGTGTTGGTTATTCTTTTCAGTCATAATCAAAACACCATTAGGCAGAGGGTCTTACAAAATGCAGTTCAAGTGCTCGTACCTTAAATGCCAATGTAGTGAAACTGTCTTCACTGTCATCTTCATTGCCAAATGCCTTTTCATATGCTTCAGGTTGCGCAGCCTGATTTTAATGTTTTACCTGATGTGACAAAGCATTTTTACAATTAGCACAGCTTTTTAGAATTGTGCCCGCTGACAATTTGAAGGTGAAGGTTTGTTTTGCTGCTCTTGTAAATTAACATGACGGTAAGCCTTTTGGATTCCTCTCCAGTACTCACTCCCACGCATAAAAGCTAACAGTCAGCAGATATATTAAACATTTTAGCAAAAGATGGAGGGTTAGGAGGACCCAATGTAAAGAAAGACAGACAATAGACAAAGGCAGTAAACAGAATTAACAAATGACAGCTACTGAACAAGCTAAGGGGAGATAGTGTGAGTGGGATGGAGACAGAGAGACGAAGATTATTTGTATTGTGTTGTATAATGTGTGATGTTGTGCTGTGGTTGCAATATGTCACATCTTAGTCATCCCCTGAAAGCCCTATTGAACATTGAAAGCTTGGTTAGAGAAAATCTATTTGCTCTTGCAGGATGAGGATTTTGCTCAGGATGCAATATTACATTTCATTCAGTGCGCTAAAATGGATGAAACATAACAAAAGCAAAATAAATAGGCTTTTGGACTTGGAGATTATTTTGCCTCTTATCACTTGTTACATTTGAATGGTGCCTGTTTATGCCCCCCGAAGGTAAGAAAATGTTCTGCACAACTGTTGTTCTGCACGACACAACCAAAACAACACCGAATAATACTCACAAAAAAGTCCATATCTTGGAGCATACATTTGTTAAATTGAAATGCATTCTTCCATTAATTCACATATTGATCGGTTGCAAAAAAAAGGGGGGGGAATAAATTACTCTTTGAATTCAGAGTTTTGCTCATAATAGGAATCATTCATCAGCCGCCTCTCGCCCTCTGGGCCTGTTGTTACAGCAAACTAACAGCTCGCGCTGACGAATTAAAAACTGATTCTCTCCACCTTCGCTCACGGCACTTATCAATTATCAACAGCCAATATTTTCTGCCACAATACCATTAGTAATGCCAATAAATCCACCATGGAATGTTTCCGCTCTGTGTTAGAGAGGAAACAAAGGGAAGCTTATTGGCCAAATACAACATCTAACTTCGACAGGAGCATAACACAGAGATTTCATCACTAAAACACAATTTCAAGAAGAAGCCCACTCTATGGTACAATCATTGAAGAACAGGGAAGAGGCATGAAGGCAGCTTGACTACCATGAGTACCAACTCAGAGTGGTGATTTAAAGCTCAGCATCCCAGTGCAGTCAGTGTCGACAGCAGAGTCATTCCACAAGTCAAACCCCTCGATTACTGAAACAAGCTTTAAATATGCCATGAGTTGGTTACAGATTCTTTAGAAGCTGCTGCTGCTGTGAACTTGTGTTTGATGGGCCACTTGAGACCGTGCAGAGGCGTGGGGTGGGGGAGTTCGGGGGGACTAAAGGATATGGACAGAGAAAGGGACAATAGATTTTCTGATGATATGAGTCCCAGGGCTTGAGGAGCTTCAGCAGATTAATTGATATTGAGAGCTTTTAACCACCGTGCCTCACTAGAGGACTCTCCCTCTCTTATATCCTTCTATTAGCTTAAGGATGTCTTCCTCTCTGCAAAGCTCCATCAATCTTTTTTCATCTTTGTTTCTCTATACCCTTTGCCTAATTCATGCACTTCGTAGCTGTGTGTGCTCTGCAATTAACATTCGAGTAAATCTACTTTAGGATAAACACAAACATTAAAGCATTTATCCACAGGAAAGATGAAATGCTTAATCTGAGATATTAAGCTCCCCTGCTACAGCTTGATGGCATCTTACAGCAGGAATTCAAGGAAAGGCATAAGGTAAAAGATCAAATGCTGAAAACTGTGGTGATAGTGCGCTGTATGTTCCAACTATCAGGGGTTTTGTTGTTGCAGAGAAACTTGTTGTACCACCTCTGGAAGGACAATTCCGGCGAAAGACTTCCTGGGTCTAATAACAATGAATCTTGTTTACAATCTGTTTGATCTTCTAACCACTCGTGTTTTTTGCTCAGCTAGACTCCATTGCAGGGATGTCACCATGGTCTCAGATCTCAATAATAACTGCAGTCAGTACGTTTTTGTTTTTTGGGGGGGGCATCCTTGTTGTTAGCAAAATGACCACAATCTGTCCCCCATGTTAACCTGCTCTGTGCTTTGTCTCGTTGTGGCGCTTCACATTGCAGCTTTTAATAATCGCCACCACCGCAGAACATATGAGACATACTGGTTTTGATCTGCCTGTGGGAAGATTGGACATGTAAGAGTCTGTCCAGTCTGTCCACTCTTGATTAAAAGCTCTGTTTCCGCTGTCTACTTTTCTATTTTTAGAGCATGCCATGTGAAATTGCTTCTCCAACTCGTCTCGTCTCTAGCCTACTCTCCCTGTGTGTGTGTGTGTGTGTGTGTGTGTGTGTGTGTGTGTGTGTGTGTGTGTGTGTGTGTAGCCTACCTCACTCACTGACTCGACCTCAGCGCCTTAAAGGCTAGAAAAGCTGTGCCAGTTAAAAAAGAAACACTCCATCAAAATGTAATAATTGTCCACAATTTACAGATATTCTCCACAGCAAACGGGGGGAAAAGAGAAAGTTAATCTTAATTTATCATATTAGAATGTTAACATTTGCAAATAAGCAGCAAACAGTAAGTAAAGCTGAGGCTGATGGGAATTAGTTTTGCAGATATGTGGTCATAAACCAAAGTATTGGAGAAAATAAAAGCTACCGGGGCACCCTGTCTGTTTAATGGAAAGCTATTAAATAGAAATTTCAATGTGAACCAAAAGTGGCGGACCAGCCATGCCTCTTGCATGGCTTACAAATGTAACTCGTATTCTCCTACTTTAAAGAAATGCCATGTGAAAGTGATCCACAAACAAAAATGTCTTATAGAACGCAAGCACACACACACACACACGCAGAGGAGAGACCATACGGTCACATTAGTCACTAGAAACTTCACTTCCCACATATAACTTGCCAAAAGACTAATTCACTTATATCCTCAATGACTTGCCAAGGTAACACCCATGGACTAGCTAACCAAATAAACGATGGTGAGAGGCACAAACAAATGAGAGCCACATCATGGCGGAAGGCATGGAGACATTCATTAAGCCTGCGGCTGGAAGAATGGTAGCAGCAGGACTCTGAGCACTGCAGCAGGAAGACAGATGATCTGTACCTGCAGTCCCCGGAAACTTTTCCTAATCAACTTAGTTTGGCCTAAACAGAGGGGGAATGTAAGTTTATGGAGGATATGAATGAGGGAAAATGGTGTTTATTCAGGTGCACAGAGCTTTATAAGGCGGTCAATTTGCTGGCTACCTAAACAAATTTCTGTAGATTACACAAACAGAAGGACACATTTGCAGAGAAAGAAAGCAATGTGTTTGGCTGCAGGCTTACTAGCCAAATTCCCATATAATTGGAACTGGCCAGTGTAATTCTTCAAACACCAAACCCTGTTGCAAAAGCATTGCAGCAGTTTATGTAGCCCTGTAGAAGAGGGTTTCCTTTCCTCTTCCCCTTCATGTGACCTCATTCATGAATGATGATTAAAAACATGAGAAGAGGGAAATGTATGCACATTTGGGTCTTCATCAAAGTTTAAGTGGCTCCGATTTATTCGTATATTCAAGAAGACATTGCACCAGACTGATTTAGAGCATGTGTGAAGCATATGTGAAACCCACGGTGGACCCCTTTACGAGTCTTTCACTTTCACCGGTATATTGCAAAGTGTTTAGCACCTTTTCAAGGGCTAAACATTTTTAAGTGTCAGTAATCTAGACTGTCTATCATCAAACATTAAGTCCATTGGCCTGCGTACAGATTTAGTGCTGGGCTCAGTTGTTGTTGCCATCTGCAACAGTGCTGGAAACTGACACATCTCTTGTGATGGCAACGATATGCTCATAGGTTTGGCAGAGCGCAGCAGCAGCTGTTCTCCTGGCCTCCTCCAGTGACTTTCCAATGTTCCTCTTTAGTAAATCGAAACCCTTTCTTTTAACTTCTTATATGGTTCTCTTGGTGGATGTAACATTAGTCACCTTCTCTGTGTTCTCCCTCCATATCGTCTTTTACTGAGGCTGTAATGCCTCTGCTTGTTTTAAAACAGAAGGCTATTTTTCTGTACATTTTTCTTTAATTACCTTTATATCTGCATGAGTCAAGTTATTTTTCAATTTCTTTAAATGTCCATTTGGCTTCAAAGATTATGGATGTGGGTTTTTCTCAACTGCCTAATATGGCATCTCTGAGGTGTTTACAATTATGTTAATTGATGATAATTAAGGTCGCATGAGCGTGCCTCACATGTTTGAGTGCTTAGAATTAGCCAGCGTATGCGTGTGACTGACAACAGATGCCTCTTAACATTTGATGAATTCGGTTTTTAAAGTTTTTAATTCTCAATTACGATCACTAATGCTTGAATGTTTTGTGAGTGACACCCAGTGCCTGTGTTTACATCTCCAAGCAAGCTTTCCACGCTCAACTCGCCATCTTGCCTCCACATTTAAAGGAATAGTTGGACAGTTTGGGAAATAAACGTATTTGTTCTCTTAGATGAGAAGATTGATACCACGTTCATGTCTGTACAGGAAATTTGAAGCTACTGAACTGCAGGATTTAGCTGGCTTAGGACTTTTTAACCAATATGGGTCAGTACATATAGAGACTGGCCAGGGCTTGCAGTTTGTGAACAGTACATAAAATGCACAATAATGCAATTAAAATGAAGAATCACATCAATATTAGATATGGTTAGTGGTGTTCTAACGTCTGGAGAGTAATCCTCATTACTAAAGTGACAAACAAGAAATGCAGCCTAAATAATAATTGAATTAGCACAAACAGTAATGCAACTAACTCTCAGTAATTAGCAGTGGGGGAAATCTAGCACAAGCTGAAAAAAATCTCTCATCAAAAATAATACCGGGTGTGTAAAATACTGCCCCTGGCCGAGAAATAGTCCAGCACATAAACACCTGCAACACTGTAATGTGTCGTGTTTACACTTTATTTATGTACGGATTCAACAAACGAGATATAACGTGTTAATTAATGAGCTTTAGAGGTGCTGGTAGGCAGATTTTTTTACCTTTAGACAGAGCCAGCCCACCTGTTTCCCTCTGTTCCCGGTCTTTGTGCTAAGCTAACCTGCTGCTGTATTCATATTTCCGGTACAGCTATAAGAGTGGTATCAACCATGTCTAAATCTAAATCGTGGCATGGAAACAAATAAATGTATTCCCCAAAATATCAAAGAAAAAAACAGCTTGTAAATCCATAACTCACCCAGAGGCATTGTTATTTAATCACTGCTACATTATGTCCAGTTATGCTACATTACAGTAACCTTTAATGAAGTATAACCTTTTCAATCTTGAAGAAGTGTAAATAAAGAAACTGATTAAACACACACACGCACACCAGCAGCAATTTCCACTAACCCTGAGAGTGCTTGGCGACTGAACCGGCAGTCCAGTGACTTCCACCTGTGCCATGTCATCTGCGCGTGCACTGAGCCCGTGGATGAACAGGACCGGCCCGCTGTAGAGGACATCTCGCTGAGGAACCAGATTCAGATCCCCGTCCACGTGGAAGCTGGCGTCCGACACCTCAAACTTCACGTCCTCGTTCCCCGCGCAGTCATCAAACTCGACTGGAAGAAGCACACAGAATGGGTAGATGTTATGCCTTTCACCACGAGCAAATTGCAACAACAGATATGTCAAGAAGAATCAGCCATATGAAACACAGTCACTGAGGTATATGCTGCACAGTGAAGAAAAGAACCTGCGGGGTTGCCAAAACGATCCACAAAAATGAGTAATTCTCAGATATAAACAGATGCCCTGAAGATAAACAGATAGCCTGAAGAAAGAGTAGGATGTTCTGAAAGGCTCTGTCAGCTAGGCGACAATAAAAGTCAGTGATCTCTGTTCAGACAAGCCTGCTGCAGTATTTATGACCCATTGCATTATATGCTACGCATTGCAGACTCATTCAGTTGTCTGGCTTGCTGTTGCAGGACTGTTGCATTTACTATAGAGAATGCAGCGGCACCCAAGTTGCCAGACTGGATGAGAAAAAATGATTTGAGGTGCAGGAGAAGAAAAGTGTCACCTTTGAGCTACGTGCATGTGACGCGTGTACATGTGAGCTTGTCCTGCCTGACCGAGGGAGATACCGCCGAGGACTCTACGAGGCTTTATCCCTTCTGATCATGTTCATCCTCGCTTTATCTCTCTCACACACTTCCCTCGGTGTCGCGACAGGATCCCCATGTCCTCCCCCACCCTCAGCCCTGACAATCCTCCCCTCCCTCATCCTTCACCTGCTCTTTACCTCGGCCTCCCGTGACGCTTCCTACTGTTGTGGACCGTGGAGGGAGGGGTCACAGAGGTGGCCTGCGTGCGTGGATGTGTACACATGTTGTGGATTAATAAAGCAGGTGCAACAGGAATACTATGGTACTGTACGACTCTCAGCGTGGCTCTGAAGGTGCAGGGAAATTGTGTCTGACTCAGACATATGGTGGCTTATTTACAGTGAGTCTTCATTATTTCTTTTTCACTTCTGTTTGGGTTCAGGAATTGCTTGCAATTGGAAACATGGCGTACATGATATTCCATATGGCCATTCCATTCTCCACTCCTCTGCGACAAGGACAGGCCTGTCAAGACAATATCCTACATGATTCATCAATTATGGATGCGATGCTTTCAGCTTAACGTAACACAGAGATCTCTGTGGAAGCTCATGACCAGAAGAAAAGGTCTGGAAATCTCTCTCATCCCTGAGTTGTGTTCACATTGGGGACTGGGAGGCCTTCTTTCTGAGGAAGAAATGGGTTCAGGTTTGAGCACATATTTATCAAGTTTCTCGGAGCAGCTTTTGGATCAGTGATTCCTCTCTGAAGATAAAGCACAGCTCCCATCTCCAGCGCAAAGGCCGTGCACTTTCTCTGCTGAAGCAGCTCATTAAAAGTTGAAACCAATATACTGTAACGTCCTTGATGTCGAGCTGGTGATTCCTCACTAACTTATAAATAAAATGTGTTTTAATCATTGTCATACAAATACATTTGCACAGACCATAATAAAAACCTGCATTTGATTCAGTTTTCCTATGGATAATGAAGGCTCAACAAATATACCAATTGAGTAAATTTTTTGGATCTGATTGAGCTGTCATTTTTAGTATATTGTTTGGGCGCATTACTTTTTCTTTGAGCTAAATGTTCTTCACAGTTAAAATGAAATCAAACCCAATGTCTCATAGTATATATGGTCAGCATTGTTTCAACAATAGCCATTTAATGTACATTCTGTAACGACCTCTCTATACAGAAGTCTTTCTTGTTAGTGGCGGAGCCCAGATTCAGATTACCTGCGTATACTAACGAGGAATTAACAAGAAAAAATCCAAGCATGTAATCCAGCGTTACTGATTTGAATTTGAGCTCATTGATATCAGTCTCAGTTGTTGTTTACTCTCAGTATCAGAGCTGTATTAGCCTATTGCTAATGCAAACCCTACATTTCTTACCACTGCTTCACATTAAAAACACTGAACTGGTATAACAAGGGGTGTATTGTGAATAAGCCACAGGAAACGCAATGTATTTGTCACTGAGGTTAGCACTGACAGCAACTGCTCAACAAAAATGTACCAACAAAACAAGACAAGGTCATTTTCTGCATTTTATGACAGCAGATCAGTTTAAGTATTGCACGGAGTAATGGAACAAGAAGGAGCAGCCACAGTCAGCTGTGAGATGAAGAGCTGCATGTTTATTTGAAACAGTAACTACCTTTTGATTTTAGGAATGATGTGTTGACTAGGAAGCACAACTCTCACTGTCCTGTAACTGTTATTCTTCATGTTTCTTAATAACTGGAGATGCAATGTAGCTGGGATTTACACCAATTTACTGGAAGACTCTACCGCCTACTTTCTTGCCCTCTAGTTTCTACCTACTCTTCCACCCTCCCCACCATTTAACCTTGTCTGAAATAAACTCGTTAATCCGTACACGTCCATCTCCCATCATGCCAGCACCAAGTAAAATGGGAAAAGTCCATGGTTAGTACTGCCTGACTATAAAATCAATAGACTGAAGTCTATCAAAGCACTCACTTGGTACACTTAACCTTTGTGACTGTTTAGTCGGCTTCTTTTATCTCTCTCACTGCAGACATTTTAAAATCTCCCCTCTGGACAGAATCGTTTTCTGCCATCTGGATGTGGGTAAGAAGAGAATACAGGAGTGAAGAATAGAAGAGGGGAGAAAATAAGAAGGGAAAGGAAAAATGAAGAAGAAAATGACAGGAAAGGCTACAATGGACACTGAGGGAGAGCTACAAAGTCAACAACCTACTCTCCAGGGAAACAAGGCTCCATCTCAATATTATAAATTTAAAGTCACTTCTAAGCCAAAGCATGAAAGATGTGTTCATTTCCATTCCCATTACAAGCCTCTGATTTATTTCAATAGCATGGGCGTGCTCTTTAGAGTCTGCAAATTGCAGTGCCAAACAGTGTCAGTGGCATTTCAAAGGCAGCCAGAGAGTGTTTGATGGTATTCTAATGTTGTCAGGTTTGGGGGGGGATTTCAGAAGAGAGCATGGTGAGCTGGCGGCTTTGAAGTCAGGCCACAATGACAGAACGCAACTTACCCCTTACCACCAGCACCACAGCACACCCACTCTCTTTCTTCAGAGCGGTGGCTCAGGGTTGAAATAACTGTGCACAACACGGATTAGGGTCGCCAAAATCCCTCACTGATGACTCAAGAGGAGAAGGCGGGTGGGGGGGGGGGGTTCTACATTTTCCTCAAGTTTGACATTCAAGTTCCTTTCAGGCCAAAACCTCCCATGGAGCATGTGAGTGGCAAAAGTTCCAGAAACTCGGTCACCAAGGGCCATTCCATCAGCTTTCTTGGCACCAAAAACAACACTTCAAAGTTCTCATTGCAGCTTTTAGCGAGAACAAAATACACACCACAGTTTTTAAGGGGATTGTATAACTGACAATTCAATTCCGACACTTAATTGAATAACTGAATTTACAGAACAAACAAACCATCCCATCTACAACCATGTTTACACAGTTTGTGTATTACAAATTACAGGCAACTGCCAACCATTGATTTTTTGGTCAGATATCTCACATAAAATCCCTCCATGAAGTTATATATCTTTCTCTGTATACTCAAAAGAATAAATATACATTTTCTTCAATCATCATGTCAGTTATCTTCTAAACGTGATAAAATTTTCAAACAAGAATAATGAAAACAAAACACTCGACACACAAAACTACAGTCTTGATTTTCTGCCTCTCAATGATGAAGCAACATATTTTGACATCTAAAATGATCCAAGCGTATTTGCATTGGCTCCATTGTCTTTGTCAGCCACATAAATTGGATTTTTCCCCCCTCCCTCCTCTGTCAGGTACTAAAGTTTTCCTTTGAGGTGTTTTGAAGACAATTTTCTGTCTTGTAACTAAATGTCAAGTCTCCATGATGGGAGAGATGGGAATCAGAGGAGTAATCTCAAAGGTGGCAGCACGGGTGTGTTTGAGCTGATAGCTGCCGTGTCTAACCAGACAGAGTGTGCTCAGCCTCATAAAAAAGGCTCAGGAGAACACCATTCTCAAATAATCACCTGGCATTAGAGAGGGAGCAGCTTTTGAAAATGTATTTACACCCTGAATTGCATTTTACCCCAGAGTTTCCTATTACAGAGCATTGTGTAAGACCCATTATTACGATCCACTAGTAACAAGGCTTGGGCTTTTCAGCTACAAAGATAACGGTTTGAAGGATTTTGCCAAGTAAGGGGGTCCTGATGGCAGAATCTTTCATCTTGGGTTTAACAGATGATTAAGATCCCCCACCTCTACCTTTACTGCCATTCCAACCAATCCCATCATGTCACATGTGGGATTGCCAACCATCAGGTTCAGCAGAAAAGTGTGTAGAACCTGAGTTGTATTTTCCATGTCAGTCACAGCAGGGGAAGTGTGGTCTGTGCATACTAACATTTGTGTGTGTGTGTGTGTGTGTGTGTGTGTGTGTGTGTGTGAGTGTGTGTTTCAGGGCCCTTGCTCATACTTGGATGTATGACACTGTACACTGCACTGGTGACTAAAGCCAATTAAAGTACAGTTACTTTCTGATCTGTGGCAGCATCACAGAACAACAAAGAGTTCTCACGTGGACTGTTAAAGGTCAGCCAAGCATGCCAGCTAACTGGAAAATCTATCATCTCAACACATCTAAGCTGCCCCTCCAATTCCACAATATCGTGTTGCCCCGGTGCCTGACTAACACACATACATGTTTCGAGTTTGGAGTATGTTTTGTTTGTTTTTTTGTGTGGACTATGTGGGTGTTCCAACATAACGCTTGATCAAAGTTCTTCTAAAGCATAATCTGTGATCCAAAACAAAGTGTAAACAAAAGGGAAAACTCAACCACCAAAATTCAAAACACATGGAACCGAAACATGCAACCCCTCATAAATTGTTTTATTTATCATCTCATTGCTTTATCTATTATCTTTATTTTGGTTTTTGATTTTTATTATATCTATGTATTGATGTATAAACCTTTATTAAAACTAAAACTAGACTACATCCAAATCCAAATTAACGTTTTTGGGTAACACAGCAGTTATACAGCACAGTTTATAATAGTAGTATCTATAATATATTTCAATTATGGTCAGCTGAGAACAAAAATCCCAAAATAATTGAAGTGTCTGTGTCACTCTCAGGTATACAGTATACGTCCATAATTGCGTTTTACTTCACACCACTCTGATTCACCCAACCAGGTTATGTTTACAGTACCGCTAATACTGGGTATATGCTTCTCCAGGCTGCACGTAAGTGAATACACGAGTTATTGATCGGACACCTTTGCGTGTGTTTCTTTTATACTTGTATGGATTGGAAGCTCGCCCACTAGCGAGCAGTGTCACGGCTAGCACACCGCAATGTAACGAAAACATGGACGACATCAGGAAACGGAAATCAATTTCACACAGCTGACAGGGAAAATAAACCGCGGCTTGCTTGACATACAGGTCCACTCTACGTTTGCACGTCGGCTCCTCTGCGGGGCACTGTAACCTACGGTTACCCATAACACCCTTCTCTGTTTAGGTTCGCAAAGACGCTAACGTGTATCACAGAAGCACAGACCGCATTACAATTTTTTCTCAGAAAATCTTCATCAAAATATCTGCTCGTGACAATTAAAGCATGATAAAACCTTTTTTATGGTTCTGTTTGGGCACTCACAGCACTTGGTTAAGGTTAGGGAACAATCCCGATCTTTGTTAAACATTAAAAAAAGTCAACAGTGACTTTAAGCAAAAGAGCCACGACATGTTTACGTTACTAACATGTAACTGAAAGCACGGTCGTCCCTAGCCTTGACCAAAGTGCTTTTATTGCCTAAACCTACAAGTGGGACTCAGAATGCAAACCCCCACATGGTTCGACCAACATCAACGCCGACCACTTCCCTGCCAATTGCATACCATACAAAACCGTAGCACCTCCTTCAATCTTAAAAACACTTTGCGAGGGAACATAATCCAGACAGCAAACACGATTCCAGACAAAAAGTAACAGCTGAAACAAATGAGTAGTATGTAAACATAATTTCTAGGTCATAGGGTTGCTTCACCCATCACCTGCTGTGCACACATGAGTCTCCACTCACACAAAGACCTGACAAAATAATAAATGCTGTATTTATCTCGGAAACCAGATGGACACTTGTGTTATTTTTCCCATATATCTGTTTGACAGTGGGTTAATTACTGTGTACAGCAAAAATAACCGTGAAGAATAACAGCTCTTAAAATCTTATCTTTGATGGTATTGTCTGTTAAAAAGGAAGTGTCTGCATTTAAAATTCTTAAAAGAAAAGTATTTAAGTAACATACATGTTTGTTACTTTGGATGAGAGCAGGAAAAAGTTTTTATCTACTTATTTTTGGAGACACAGTCCCTTTTAGCTGTTTGACAAATCCCTGTTTGTTTTTTTTAATTGTTCTCTGTCATGGTGTACAATGCATTTCAGCTAACAGAAAACAGCTAGCTAATTATAACGCATGATGTGCCCCCTGAGTGGTTTTACAAATAACAGGGCTATAAAATGTCACTGTCAACTTATGATCCCAGAAAAATATTTCTATTGTTAGTGTTTTATTTTTTATTTTAAGCTACAATAAAAACTGTCAGAACAGTTGAGAAGTTATACTGTGCCGCACTGACATTCTTAAAATTATTTACTTGAGGTTCAGAGATTGTGTTGAATCACCAGCTTAGAAATGTGCAAAAGCTGATTATGATAAGCTGGCACTTACAAAATAGATCAGTCACAAGCAGCTTAGCAGCTGAGTTGAAGTCATTCTACAAACTGTGCACAGTTGAAGCTATGTGGCACCACAGCAGGCTCATTTGAATCCCAATCACCATCTTTTACCATGTACATGAAAAGGTTTTGTTTGGCGTTTGGCTACTTTGGTAGCGATCTGATGGTTTAGTTTCTCACACTTATCACAGTCAAATACCGGAGATGGTTAATTCTGTACTGTGTACGTCTGCTGTCTGTTTCTCTTTCTGCGACTGTAAATCAGTAAAAAAAGACACAAAAGAGAAATGAGAGAGTGATCGAGCGAAAGAGAGAAATTATGGTGAAATAATGAGGCTCAGGATGATCCTCTCCTTGTTATCGCCCCGAGTTACAGCACGTCCACCTTACCAGGCCAGGAATACCAGTACACACACAAGCCCACAATTTCCACAAATAATGAACCTCATACTAGTCCCATACTATTTTATCTCATTTAAAGCTGTCACCAGAGGTCTTATTGGGCATAACTGATGCTCAATCAGCACCACATTAACTGACTAATGGTCACATACAGTCCAACGGCTACACCAGTGCTTAGTGTTAGACTTACTTGTGTTGAAATCTTATCTTAGCCAAGGCTGCCACACATCTTCCCGCTCTCATCATTATTTAACATTTAAACAAGACAAGGAGTGAACAGCGACGCAAGCGGCTCTGCGAGGCTGTACTTAGGCACAGCGCTAAATGCTAAGGTCAGCATGCTAACATGCTCACAATCACAATGCTAACATGTACATGGTGCATTATAATGTCCACCATGTTCACCAACTTAGCGTGTTTGCATGCTAACATTTTCTAATTTGCATTATTCTAATGTCATTAGTTTTGCAGGTCTTTGGTCATAAAGCAAAGTATTGGATACATTAACGAGATGGAAAGTCAGGGGATCGCCAAAGTCATTACAATTCAACCTGATGGGGAATTAAATGTTTCTACAAACTCCCATGGCAATCTAGTTGTTGAGACATATCACTTAAAAGCACAAACGTCAACCTCATGGGATCACCATTAGGATTCATCCTCTGGAGACCATCCCTAGCATGGCTAAAAATGCCACTGAGGGAAACACACTCAGGGAACATAAAGTAGACTGCCGCTTGCAGTACGCCTCAGCCCATTTTGGCCAGATGTTATGTTGCATGTGACAGGTACAGGTGGATTTGCAGCTGCATCCCAAAAGCAGGGCTGCAGAAATCAGCATTGCTCTGGATGCTACGGCCTCACTGCCTGAGCCAGGCCATGCTAAATTGCTGTGGGTAATTTCTAAACAGTATACATTTCCAATCACAAGAGGTGCTGCGCTTTAACTGCATGCAGCATTAAATTACTGCAGTGTAATTCATCCACCTGATAGGAGGAGCAGAATGGGAAATTCTACTTAACTATGTAGCCTATCTCTGCTTTCGGTTTTCTCCCAGTTTTATTTAATTTGGATACTGGCGATCATAATATTCAGCCTTGACAAAACAAGGCAAACAAGAAAGAACCTTGGGCTTATTAGATTTTAACAAGGTTTTCTGAGCATCTTTTCTCTGCCATAATTGCAATGTGTATTTCCCCCGACGGGATGCAGCACTTTTGTTTCTAATCACCCGCGTTCATCAGGATGCAAAATAAGTCAGAGACTCCTCTCCGTCGCTCACTCGCAGTCACAAATTCAAACAAAAGACAAAACCCACAAAATCAAACCCTCATTATTACCAGCAGCGCTTCAGGTCTTAGGCAGATAATGCACTTCTCACATTTCTGACAGGAATAGCATGCATCTTACATAAGCCGTGATTTAAGTGTTGCATGTGTTCTGGTGCATGATTTAAGTGAGTGAACCTATCAGCGTTTCTCAGTGACTGCTGTAAAGCAAGTAGGAAGTTAAGCATAAGCAAACAATATTCACTTAAATCCAATTAATTAATTCATGCATTCCATCAGTAGGCTAGTCAGCCCAACATGGAAAGATATACTGTTCAAGGTTTTTCACAGTAAATGACGTGCATACATAACACTGACAGCAACAGTAAACATCCTGCTGTCTCCGCACAAGCTGGAAATGTTTAGGCCTACAGGCTTGGTCTTTGAAGTTGCCTGTTTCAAGGTTACACCTGCTTAAATATGAATTCATTTAAATTCCTATTTGAAAACCCATCATTGCACTCCTCACCCGATTTTTATGTGAAAATATAAATGGAAATGTATCAGCGTATCTACGCGATTGAGATCCCCTGAAGCCTAGCTTGACAAGGTTAACCACAGCAACAGATCTGAGGGGAGTGAGTGGGGTTTATTTCGAGCACCATAACAAACTTCAATCAGCCTGTGTTTGTTTGTCAGTGGCAGGGCAAAGCGTTTTATTGCAGAGGGCCGGGGCAGGGATGGATGCCAGCAGATGATAGTATGATAGCCTGGCAGAAGGGAGACACACAGAATCATTGCTACAGTCAACTATAAAGACACATCAAATGGTCAATCAGTTGCAGAACTATGTTGTAGCTGTGCACCCCTGCATAGGAGCATCATCAGTAAACCAGATGTTAAGAGATAATATTCAGTGCATCAGGCACTTGATTTCAGCAAATAAGACAACTGAAGATCTAGTCAGTCATTCATCTGCACCACCAGGCAGCCAAGTACAATGACCTCAAACTGCTCTGCCAAACGTCTAGAGGGACTGTGAGTCATCTCAGCCAAAACTGCCTACCGTTCCATTAATGTATCCGCAAACCAGCCAGTCAACCAGCCACTTAGGCTAACGAAACGGTGATGGATATCGGAACACGTCCCCTGATCAATATACTACGGCTAAACTACCATCAGTGGATTTGGACATCAAGGCACGTCAAATCTCTCGAGGGCTCGCAGGAGGACACGGGACATGTCGTTTATCATTTTGAATCCAATTTATATCCAAAATATATTCTAGAGGTCAGAAGTCATTCTACATCCTTTGAAACATATGATTGCTATTGACTGACCATCTGGCGCTACAGGAGCAATAGAGGAAGCTCTGAGTCATGGAAAGAGTGTCAGTGACCACTCGTTGACTATTGCAGCAGTGCTGTGCTCTAAGTTGACTTCTAAATGTACTGGAGCTATAAATATTACATCTTGTTTCTGCTTCTTCCACATGCTGACCACTGAAAGCCAAAAGAGTTTTAGGCTGATTCCCATTTTAAGTCATGTGAATGCATGAATGATGCATGCCTGTAGCCCAGTCCCAGCGTCCACACTAACAGACCTTGACGCTCTTCCCAGAAAGTCCGGCATGGCTCAGGGCTGTCCTGCTGTGTTAGTGCTTGAGGGCTGCCTCGTGGACCTTTTGAGCCTCATATGCACACTTTCCTCAAGTCTGCAGTGCTGCAGACTTTGCTTGAGGGATTTACCTACATTTTAGTGAGTTCTGATGTTAAAACTGTGATGAAAAAATAAACATAGTTCACCGAACTCACAGGTTTGCATGTACATACTGTAGCAGCAAGTACCGTGTCTGCTTCTTTGCGCTATCGAAACCTTATTATGATTCCGCTCATCTGATCAAACTACAATTCTAACAATCTAAGAATATTCTATTATTATAATTATGAAGTAAGAAACAAACATTGCACTTGGAGTATAAGCCTTGGAAGTTCATTGTCCATAGATATGCCTCTGCTCTGGATAATGTGATTTCACTAAGTGCCATCACATTCCTTATACTGTATGTGCAGCCATTGCAGCCTACTGCACTTGCATGTGTTAAGTGCTATATAAATAAATTATTATTATAATTACTATAATTGCTGAGCTACCAGGTTCTTTCACTCTGCTAGGGCTCAATGCTTGGGGCTTACGCTCACAGTATACTACGGTTGAAAATGAAACTGACGCCCTCTCACAGGTAATGTGACTAAAAACAAACAAACAAATGTCGAAAAGCCACGCCTTGGGCTTTTAAGTTAGATCAGGCTTCCTGTCAGAACTTGTTTTTACAATGGGTTGCTTGACCCCAATGAACCTACACCCACAATTCAAACTCTTGTGATTAGTTGGGGTTTCTAACATGTGGACTTGCAACACGACTTTCCGTTCAGCGTGCTGTTTATACTGTGTTATTTCCGCATCGGCTACATGGACCAATGTGACACCAAGAGGAACCAATCCATCCAGAACACAAGGATCTACCTGCTGTTGTGGTGTTTTATATAATACAGGCTTAAAAATAAAATGTAATTTTCAGTATGTGGTATACTAAATGAAAGAGAGTATTTATAACCAACCTGGTACAGATTTGTGCACCAGCAAACCACACACTAATGCACCTGTACACCTATCAGGTTAATTAACTTGTGTATGCTGATTCATGAATTATGATAACATACCATCTTGTTTTCTGGGTGCACAAATCTCTACCGGGTTGCTTATAAATAATCTCTTTCATTCAATATCATTAGCACAGCCACAGTTTGTGTTATCTTCATTTTGGTTTTCAGTGTCAGGATTATTTCAGCCATCATCGACTCCTCCCTTTGGCATGGGAGGACAGACACCTGTAGCATATTCGTGGCTGTTTTTAAAAGTCCATTCTGACCAAAGCAGAGGAGGGGATATTTGCCAACCCATTTAACAGTCAAGCTGAAAAAAAAAAAAAAGCTGAAAACTTCCTGCCAACTGGAGTAACACCCGAGCATGTCAATCAAACAACTATGCGCTACGGACACACACATACAGTCCAACACACACAAATCCATAAGCAAACGTAATTTCACACACAAGCTGACATCCAGCGACGCACAGGCACCCAGCAAGGCATTCAAGCATTCAGGCAGATCGATAGGCTTTCAGGAAGCCAGTAACACCCAGGTTGAGCCCCTGAGGCTCTAACCAAGTTACTCAGCACTTTCCCCGGCCACTCAAGAGGAGCCATGCTGGGCTCTGGGCCAAGAGCCAAAGACAGGAAAGTAGCATACGGGGGAGAACTAAACTTTTGACACAAAGTAATGCTGTCACTTCTATGGCAGCAGCTATCATCATCTCATTAGTGAGTGAGTTCACAGTTCACTTGAAATGTCTGGTTGAAGGTCTTGTTGAGGTGTGGCCTTTGTTGGTGCAGCCAAAGGTGCCAGGGTTTTGGGGGTTTGAAAGATAAGTTTTTTTTTTTTTTTTTTTTTTTTTTTTTTACACCATTTATCTGGGTTGCCCCTCTGCATTACAGCGTCAGCACACAGTCAGTGTATTTTAAGACGCCGTTGTTTTCTGTTCCATTTAGTTGTTGTTTCTGTTATGCCCTCATTAAATGTCATACCAGTGCCTGCAACTCACATCGGACCAAAAACTATTTCAGACTCTTTGATTTGATGAGAGGAACTGAAGGGAATGTCAAACACAAATGAAAACATCTAAATGAAAACATCAGGGACAATCCTGAATCTCCATTCAAATTCTCAAATAAAGTGTTTCAGACGTATGGGTTTGCTTTTATGTTTCTTTTAGATGCTGAACATTGTTTGGATTTTTTCAAAAGTATGGCCATAGCAGACAACATGTTTCAGTTGAAATTGAATCTCTATTTGTGATGCACTTAGAGGACAGAAAGAGATGGAGATGCAAGATTGAGGACACTTTAGCATGCTGTAGGATACTCTTTTTTGATATTTTTTTTTATACCAGAACATGACGTGTAGAGGCAGCTGAGGAAGCGTAAAAATAGACTGATACGTTAACTTACTTGACATGTTTGTAATTGAGCATAAAAAGTAACCTGTTTTATATTATCTTTAGTAAGTCACTGAAAACCATGGTAATGATGGTTTTACATCTTGGTGTAAGATAACAGCAATATATTGCAAAGAAACAGACAGACAGATTTCTAGTGTTGCAGTCTAAGCCGCACCGTTTTCAATTTGAAACCCCCGCTATCTTCTAAATGTATCTTAATACAAATACAAAAACTGTTGCTAATTGCACACGTAGATATAAATACAGATAAGTAACCGAGGATAAACACAGGCTATTGATAGAATGTGTCACCCCATCCACTGCTTGTGTTTACACGCACAGGTATCCAAGTAGAAAGAGGAAGACAAAACCAAAAAAAAAAGTCACATTTAGTATGCTGTCGTGAACTTTTGAGTGAGATTATTACACAGTTTATTTTAGGTGAGGTTTGACCCAGAGATGGAGCATGAAAATGTAAAGCAAAGAAGACAGCAGCTCCAACTCTGAATGACACCTGTATTCTCTTTGAAAAATGGAAAACTCAGGGAGTGGCTGGGCGCACATGTTTGCAGTCTTATCATGAAGGAACAGGTATTCTAAAATAGCACAAAACGACGGCCTCTGACTCCCACCAAAATGGAACTTCCCTGCTCATAATTACAGTAAAACATTTTGTAGTGCACGGAGATAAAAAAACACAAGGAATGCATGGAGAGGGGGCTATAAAATAATGAGGTGCAGATACTCGTGTGGTTTGTTTGTGACAATGAAAGAAAGAAATATGTGGCTTCGTTTGATGGCTGTCCTCTGCAGCTGGTACTAACACAACCCATGTTTATGGACTATAAACATAACTCCAAATGGAAAACAAACAACCGCACGCGACCACATACACACACCTAGTTTTACAACTGCAAACTCACACACAAACACACACGTTCCCTAACCTACAACAGACCATGAAAACATAGAGCTCGACCACATTTAGTGCTGGTGATAAAATGACAACCCTAATTATGTGATGAGATGAAATCAGCTTGATAAATCTTTTGATGAAGTATACAGGATAATCACACCGCTTTCAGAATGTATTAGACAAGTGACACCCCAATAAGCTCATCAAATTAAAGAACAAAGGTCTCTCTTTACCAGTATAAACTAAATATCCCCCTAAAAAAGTAAAAATCGCAGAGCTATCAGTGTTATAGGAAACTGTTCCATTGAATTATGTCTCAATATTATCTTGGGTGCGTTCAAGAGACATTTACTCTAATTGAAGCATTTCATTGATCTTTGTTGCACATTAATTATCTCTACGATCACTAAGAAAATAGTATCTTGGGATAATAAAGTTCTAAAGAGTCCAAACAATTCCGATACCATGTGCGTTAAGGACATGAAAACATTTGAGTGATAACCCTTAGGCAGAGCAAGTTTTTCTAATTAACAATTTGAATAATGGCAGACGAGTTTTTATATTGACAGTTGGGGAGAATGTCTTGCTGTATTTGATGCCTACCTGTTCTGATTTCAAATCACTTGGTTCTGCCATATGTTAAAACATCATATGTTAACAGAAATAGTAATAATTATGATAAATATCATTATTATGTGTTAGGGATATACTGCATCATAACATGTTCTGCCAAATCTCCTGGAACTAAATACCTAATGGAAATCAATGCACTCCGCAAAGTGTGTGTACATAATAGTGTATAGAGAACATAGTACAATGGGCGAACTGAACTTTACAACTGTTTTCATCATTAAAAGAAAAAAAACAAAAAACTAATGCAATCTTGCTCATGCTTATAGAAATGGAACCATATCTGATCAGCAGGGTTTCTCAAACCGTCACACCAGGAAAATTCTATTGATGAATTGTACAGTTGTTTGAAACACTGTTATAAGAACTCAGGGAAGCTGCCTAAAATGATCTCGTGAGTGCGGTAAAAAAATGTATTTAAAAAAAAGCCAGCAGAAAACCAGAGCTAAATTTAAAGTACGGTTATTTTCTTCCAAAAGAGCAGACCACGCAGACCCAAAATGACGACATCCTCTTCAGACCAGTCTATCAAGCTAACAACGTTACAGGACAGAGCGGCAGCCATCCAAGAGAACGCTGTACTGAAAACTATTTTAAACATTTAGTATGGTCCAAACAATCAGAACTTCAGCCTTCGAGACTAGAGGAAAGTCTTGTTTACAGGTTAATCAAAGTTTAAACACTGAACATGCAGTTGTACAGCTTATATGAGGAGACAGCTGCATGAGAAGTACACGCAACCGTGCATAAAACCTCCATCTAAACATACCCTCAGTGGAAACAGATTCCACTGAGGGCATGTTACCAATGACCAAAGAGAAGTACCAGTTTATCCTGCAGCGGCATGCCATCCCTTCTGGCTCAAAGTTGTATAGAAAAGGACTCATCTTCATGCAACAAAGGAATGCCAGGTGGGTTTGAAATCCAAAAAACAGTCAGGACTAGTGACTCTTGTGGCTTTCTCTCTTTGGTCCCCAGACCCTACTGAATTATTTGTGAACTACTTGAAAAGGGGAAAAGAAAAACCCACTGTATCATCTCAAGATGCTATCAGGTCTGTTCCACAACAAAGCGGAAATAACGTAGATTCTCAAACCCTGTAAATACTTATGGAATTGATGCCAGTGCAGTAGTAGACTGCAGCTGCATGGCAGTAGGCAAAGGATGGATAAAACATACTGAACAGTCAATTGACAGGGGATATAAAGGGCTGGTTCAGTCAGACACTGACAGTACAGTAAAACTGATTAGAGTAGGTGTTAAGGAAGTAAGACAAACGATGGAGAGAACAATCCTTCAGTCTTACATTACATTAACTGTAATTTTATGGGAAATGTATATTAATGGTATGCTAGCGGTTTGAAGGTTACTTTTCTTTTCCACACTCGTAATGCCCACTCCTTCCCACCCTCCATTCACCCACCTGGTCACCCCCAAACAAATACACGATGATTACAAATCCAAGCAAATTAAAAGAAGCACATCTTTTTAACAACAACATGGTCCTGAGCAGGTTCCCAGCTGGTGCAAACTGCTCCGATTGACTGCGGTCTCTGATCATTCCAGGCCATCACTTTCTTTCAGAATCAAGATGTGCCAATGTCTGGTCAGAATAATGTAATATTAATCTTGACAGTTCATATCTGCTTGCCAAAACCGGCTCCCTAAAGTCCTTCAAAGCTGCAATTAAAAACATCATGTTACTAATTGATGAACACCCTCTTAGTGGACAGCCTGCATTCAAGTAAACATGTGGAGTTTATTTTCATTCCAGGAGTGCTCTGAATGATGTTTGCTAGACCTGCTAGCAGATGTACTGCAATTTGCATCAGAAATGTAAATTTCTTCCCTGTTAAGTAGGTTAGGCAGAGACGACATGAGTATAGGAAGGTAGCAAGAGTGATCTTCTTCAGGGTTTAAGAAGGAAAGAGAGAAACTGGGAGCGACAGAGGACAGACACAGAAGAGACAGCAAGAGAAAGAGAGTATATCAAACGATTGCCAATTGCACCATGATTGCAGATGGGGTTTTGGCAGTACTGTCCCTGTCCCCCTGATGCCCTCTGATTGCAGCCTCTACAGGCAGCCTCTCAGAGCCAGTTTGTGTGCCAGTGGACCAAGATGCCAGTTCACAGCCAGCAGCAGATGTGCTGACAGAAAAGTGAGATATCCATCTGAATGTCATACAAGATGAAAATTATTACTGTAAGTATAATCAAATAAAATACCTTTTAGCATCAATTAAGTCAGCTAATGTAGTTTAACTAGTCAGACTGACAGCATATAACTCAAACATGAGCCAATGTGTTGCCTTGTCGATCTTGACCGCATGCCGTTAGTGGTGAACCTACGGAGAATGATCACTAACCCCATCTGCAATCAAATCCTGACTATGCAGTTCTCCTGAGCTCTACCGAGCATCTAAGTGTCTTTCAGCTCATTCTTTTGGTTTTCCGGCCTGCAAACGTCACTGTTTTGGTTCACTCTCCCTGCTCTCATAGCTTTGTTTTCGGCCGCAGCACGCAGTTGTTTTTAGTGAGCTCTAAAAACACATGGTAAGCTACCCCCCAAATGGCAGACAGATAAAGTTAGAGGCTAGCTAGTGAACACTGTGGAGCATTTAGCTGCTAAGAGTCACATAGTTCCCTCAGGAGTTAGTAATGAGCAAAACAGAGCTAAAAGGAGAGTGAATATTGGACTTTTATTCATCAAGTGACCAGACACACAACTCTAAATGATTGCTAATGTTGCTTCATATCTGTTGGACGTTTAATTAGGCAACTGTTTGCAAACACGTTCGCTATATCACCTTATCAAAGGTGATAAAATGTCAGTGTTGTGTTCACGGCTTTCCGCTGACCCCAATTAAGAAAAAAAATCAGTTACTGCAGTTTTGTAGGATAATTTTGGTTTATCATAACTTGGTTAACTACAGTTATCCAAGTTTTAGCCACAATCTTTATCAAGTTTGATGGAGCAAGAAAAATACATTTTCACATGTTGTAAACCACCCACCAGTTATTATGTACACCACTTTATGTGGAGGTAAAACCTCACAGTTCACATTCATTGTTCTTCCAAATGAGTTTTTAAAACAGCTACGATTGTCTGAACACTTGTGTTTCTTGCCCCCTCAGACTTTTTTTTAGCCATGCCGCCATGATCCCAAATGTCTGATATTAACTCAGGGAGAATAGAAATAATGGCCAAAAAAAACAAGGTTAAGACCCAACATCAGGGCTTTGTCAGTGTATGAATGTGTGTGTGAATGTTGCATGTGTTGTATAGAGCTTTGAGTGGTCGGTACTCTAGAAAAGTGCCATATGAATGCAGTCCATTTAACATTGAAAAACAGACAAATGTTAGACAAAATGCTATCTCATATTAGCTCATTTACCATCGCTCATCATTCCTTTGTATTTTCATGAAATACATTTTTCAGCGAACGTGATTAAAGTTTATCACATTCTGGCTATGCCATTTTGAATTACCCCACAGATATACCACATCAAATAATTCATAATTTCTGCCGCATGAGTTCATTGTAAATCATGTATTAAAAAGCCATACAGCCGCCCACATATGAAATAACTGTTTGTTATTCTAGTCAAACATTCTCATGGCATTTTCTTTTGTCACTGATGATTTGCAGTCTGCCATAAAAGGATTTGCTGCCACTTCAGCTTTACGTTTCACTCCCTCTTATTTCCTCTCCTCTACCATTTAGTCTCCTCTTTCTGCCACATCATTCTCTCCCCCTTCCATCCCAGCCCTTCCAAACTACCATCTACCAGCCTCCAGTCACATGCTGACCCATATAAGTTCGACTGTAGCTGTGAGCCAGATAAGTCCACAGGGACCCCACATGGATTCTTTCTTTATCTTGGTTAACTCCTTACCCACACCATCACCTGTCTCAAACAAATACCATGCCCATGGTACACAGATTGTACATACAATGCTCAGATTTACAAACATACGTACGTAGAAACAGTAACAGTACACACTTACACACTTGCATATCCATTCTAGTAATGGCCTTTCCTGTAATTATAGTCATTTGTCAAAAGCACACCTTGATTTATGGTCAAATTAAAAATACACCGGAAAATAAGCTGCAGGTCCTGGTTACTCCGGCTACAGAAGGTGATTAATGCTACGCCATTACAGGAGCGAGAGTGGCAGGATCAGGATATGCACCCTGCCATGGAGACAGAAGCGAGGGAGAACATCAGTCCATACATCCACAGTCACTCGGATGACAGAGTAGGTGTAGTAGGTGGGTGCTTGGGGTGGCATTGAGTGAGGTTTTGGTGGGCTGAGGGTAAAGTAGGGCAGGTTATATTGCCAAAATTAGTAAGTAGGGCAACAATGTGAGCGACACAGCTGTTCTTAACTCACAGTACAGCTAGACTGTTTATAGCCTTGCTCCATCTCCATGCAGGGAATCTCCTGTATAATTGACTTATTGCTTTAGTTTATGAAAATACCACAAGATAAAAACTAATTTGACTATGGGCCCAAAATACAGTGGCATTTTACTGAGCAACACCAATAAACAGATGGGTAAATATTCTACTATAACTACTATGCTATCTGGTAAATATAATGCCTCTATTCCTGCTATTCACCTTTTACTGGGGAACATCTGGCAGCTGTTTGTCTAAAGTAACAGTGGTGAAATAATGAGGTACTCAATGACATTGCAAAAGGGTTGAAGGGATGTGCTGGTGTTGCAACATAGTGCAGTGAGTAATGCATTCAGTGGGCTGACAAGAAAAGCATGTACAGCATCTGCATGAGCAACAGATACATTTGAATGAAGTGCAGCTGAGAAAGTCAGCAACCTTTAAAGCAACAAATAAATCCCAAAACCCATCTTTCATATGCGGCATGATGGAGTACAGATGAACGGATGGCTAAAAGATGAATACATCGTAAGTGTGGGTAGTACGCATGTGTGTGTGCCTGTGGTGTTTGCAGTGTAACAAATTCCCTGAACAACTTTATTGTGTGCTGTGAGCGGGAAGGACAGTAAACTTTGTCACCTAAACTTAGAAAGCAGAGCCGAGTAGGAGAGAAGCAAAACCAAATCAGATGAGAGAGCTGTTCCATTGGCC
This sequence comes from Coreoperca whiteheadi, assembly GCA_011952105.1. NCBI lineage: Eukaryota > Metazoa > Chordata > Actinopteri > Centrarchiformes > Sinipercidae > Coreoperca > Coreoperca whiteheadi. Next base: position 23,155,686 of record CM022474.1, read on the forward strand.
CAATTTATCTAAAACCACCAGGCTATATCACAATTCAAGTACTTTTAAATTGCCTCGATGATAAAGTGGGAGGCAACACGAGCGAGAGACAAGAATCGTGCCAGCAATGAGGTCTTTGGAGCTCAATGCAGTTAATATGCCTTGGGCCTTGTGCCAGCCAGGAGAGCGCCACGTCCACAGACAGCTGCCGAACATGAGGCAGAAGTCTTACTGATAGCCATGCCAAGCCTGAAGAGGACCTTCTCCTTCAGGTATATTTTAAGTCAAATCTTAAAGAATGCTTAATCGAGGGATGAGAGTGATGATATATAGAGAATGCTAAAGGCTGCCATGTTTTAGGAGTAATCATGTTTGGTGGTGGGATTGCAGAAAAGCCTCAAAAGGGCCATGGTCTTGCTCTGCAGGATACAGATAAGGTGACTCTCCTCATGTCTTCTCGACATTTTATTGGCTGTCAGCACGCTATACCCTATAGCGTCCCAGTACACCATAAAATCAAAACCGTATTTCCACCTAAGGTTTGCATAAATTAACAGAACTTAATGTCTTCTTCTGATGGCCTCTTGCAAAAGGTATACTCCTGGCTATAAATGTTCATGAAGAAGTCCAGTTTCTGCACAGTAACAGCTTTGCTGATATTATGAAGTACCATTATTTCTGACAGCCTGCCAGGTTGGAGACAGCAAACTGCATCAACTTTACTGCCACCTCTGAGAGGGCAGCAGCGAGGCAAGAAACAAACAGCTTGCAAAACTAAGGTGAGCTATAACACCATCTCAAAATCAATACATCTCATATTTCTCTGCATCGCGGCAGAACCCACTGAGAGAAAGAACTAATAAAGTAACTTTTCACGATCAAGAACCTAATTTATCCTTCAGTAAATGTCATTCACGGCCTGGCCTGCCTAATCCGTCTCAACCCTGTAGTTTGGTATTTGAAACACTCTAAAGACGCTTAAATGAATGTTGAAGCCCACATTTGGATTCTCCTTCAGTCCAGAGGCATGGGTCTTTCTGTACAGAATCTTACAGAATGTTTTCTCATGGCAGTGGTTGCTGTTGCAGTGGAACGGAGAAAGCCTCACGTTGAATTGGCAGCACAGCATTTAGAGCGAATAAAGGATCAATTACGTTTCATGAATTGGAGTCCATTTTTCATTTTATTCATTGTTCAGCGGAAAGGGCATTCGTCATCATCGGGTCAAACATCTCTTACACCTGAATAAACTCCTTGGTAAAAAAAAAGCAATTTCCAGGGTTTTCTATTAAGCCTTTTATATTTTGAAATTAATTTCTGCTTTGTTTAGAATGGTTTTCAAATTGAGCCGTCGGCTGTGGGGAATGTGAGGTTAATTGTGTAACACTTCAATATAGCTGTGCAGATGCACAGATTTAAGTTTAAATGTAATCCTTCCAATCATCGCTTGGTACATCCAGATATTTGAATAAAAGTGATTTTCCATGTCAAATGTTACAGAGAAGTGGCTAAACGGTTAACCTCAAGTGTGAATTAGGTCAGTTTCACTGACTGACTGAAAGAGGACACCGTTGACAGCACACGTAACCTAGCAGGGTTAGAGATGGAGCATACCATTTGCCATAAAGGCCATGTATCTTACACACATGCTGTCTGAAAACATGTGTTTACACTGGCCTATATCATTTGTTTTCATGTAAGCAATGACCAGCTGAGTAAGAGGAGAAGGAGCGGTGGAGTGAATGGAGGACAAACAAAACAGAAAGACAAGTGGCAACACCAAGAGCCAGCGAGGAAAAATGTACAATAGTTGTGATGAAGTGACAAACAGAACAGGAGGAGCACCAACTGTGGGAATGACAGGGAAAGGGTGGATGTTTGCAAACTGTATGAGTATGCGTTTGTTTCTCAGATACGGCCATTAGCCGAGATGGATGTCCTTGAACCCGGGTCTGCGCCAACAGGTATCTCTAGCTAACAGACCGCCCCTCCACTGGTAATTACACAGGAAGGTCTACAGCAGGTGGCACAGGGCTGAGCAGAATTTACATAAATCTGCATGTGTCACTGGGCCTGGCTGCAGCCTCTGGCATGCTGTATGAATCACAGCTCACACTCAGCAGACAATTTGTTCAAATTTAACAAAATGAATGGTGGGAAGGTAAAATAGGTGCTCTCTCTGAAATCCATACATATTGGTGAATGCACTGAATTATTTGCGCTACTAAATGCCTTTCCCTTTTCTTTGAAATCAAACACACGTTGCACGCTATGCAGGAAAACGTTGATGTGTACCCACATTGTTGGTTCACTTTGATCGCTGTTGTGAAGCTAACACACTTGCATAATACACCCATCCAAGTATTATAGAGCTGATATACAGTACTGGCATAACCATAGGTACCAATCACACATATTGAATGCTGAAACCATGTGCCTTAGTTGTATCCTTTCTAGTTTTCTTTCACATGTTGTTTTTCATCATTGTGTTATTGTTTTTCAGCATGCCGTTCAGCTTCAGTACCTGCTGAGGCATTGTGTTTGTGCAAGTGCTTTGAATCTTTAAGAGACTCGTAAAATGATCAAAAACCATATAGCATTTCTGTTGTGCATTTATGTGCAACCATAAATCAACATCACAACACCTAAATATTGTATGCATTCAAGCCTCCATCGAAGTGTGTGTCTCAGATATTTTGTTTAAATCCACTATAAGCGTGCACATACATATTTATGTTTATACTGTATGTGTCTGTGTGAACTTGGTGTGTGAGCACTGGCATGCCTATGCTTCTGTCCATAACTCGTGAGCAGTGGGACCCCCCATGGTGAGAGGTGTTTCTGCTGACAGGAGCATATTCAAGGTAATAGAACCACTCTGTCGTCCCAGAGCAGAGCACTAAAGCAGAACTGAGTTCTGTCTCCTACTACACGCACCACTGAACCTCCAGATGACAAAATGCCTCACTGGCTGTCCGAATCAAACACAACAAAGCTGAAAAAGATGAAAAAGAAGAGTGAAGGAAAAAATGCTCCGATTTGCCCTATTTTGCTGTCTAGGTATGAATGCATGTATTCTCAGTTGGAAAATCTGTCTGTAAATGGAGTGCCACTTAAAAAAAAGTCCGTGCCGCGTAAGCACACCTCCACAAGCACTGTATGACACTCCAGCCATAAAAGAAGTAAATGTGTGACTCCTGCGTATAAAGATGCAGCACATTATGTGCATGTCACTGAAGCAGGTAATGATATTCTACCAGTGTCGCCTTTTAATGTGGAAAGCAACACAGTGGGATGATGAAATAAATAAAGAAGTGGCTAAATAATGAGAGAGGAATGAAAAAAAGTTCCACAATAAATGACAGACTGCTTTAACAATCTATAAATTATTCCCATTTGAATTTCCATATTTCCATTGTATTTCATCATATTGTATAAATAAAACAACAACTCAAAAGTGAATGAATTATTGAGCAAATTAATGAGTGAAAACCTCTGTTTAACTACTGTTAGCTGACTGCACCCTGTCGATCTCTGTGGAGAGACGTGGCGGCAGCCATAACTCACCACCCCAGAGGAGCAGACTGCTAGCCAGCAGACATTATTGCTGATCTCTGCGGAGACGGAGTGGAGCTGTGCAGGTAGGCAGTGCCGGAGGGTCCCACAGGAGCAGACAGGACCAATAAGTTGTGGCAGCAATATGGAGTTGAGAGCTGAGAGTCTGTGGGGAACGTGACCGGCCACTGCAGTAACGAAAAGGTAACAGGGCTGCCTCCCCACTGGCTCAGAGGTGGAACTGAGCCTCCATGAGAACGGCCACTCTGCAGTGAACCTCGCGACCTTCCTCACAACTCCCTCTCAAACATCTAATGTTTTGATTATAAACCTGCTGAGATCAAACACACATTTCTGCATAAAAAGGAAAAGACAACTCAGAGGCTTTTGGGGACTGAGTTCTCCAGAAGGCTAAGTTGACTCGAGCATGGTAACTGGTGTATTGGGACTGAAAAGCTCCACCAAAATAGTCGCAAGGCAACCACACATGCATATGAGCATACAACACACGCACAGTTAACTGAGCAGCCCAAAGCTGTCTTCAGGGGAGGAACAAAACAAGGGGGAAAAAAGACTTTTGTAAATATCATCCAATCAAGGAGAATAATTCATTTGCAGACACAAATTATGGTGTTGTTGTTGTTGTTCTAGTTCTAGCTCCTGTTTGTAACAAGAATTCACATGAATTCTAATGAACGTGAAGAACAAAACCACGTATATGCACATACACATATCCACATCATCACCTTCACCTGGAGGGAGCCTGGCTTCGCTCTGCGCAGCTGCCCTGGATATGCTGCTAGTCAAATCCTCAGGAGACAGACAGATAGACTGGGGCTTTATATGCGATTGTGTGTCTGCACACCCACATGCAGATCTGTGTTGTGGAATGGCAGAATTTAAGAGGGAGGGCGAGCAAACCTCAAAGCCAAGCAGAAAACGGTAGATTTCTAAATATCTAAGTTTGTTCTGTCCATTTTTACTGACCTTGTATAAGCGCCTGGCCTTTCTGGAAGGGTCCACTGTACGCCACCTGGTAGTGTTTGACCTGGAAGCCAGGTACACAGCCTCCGTGGCCTCCATCCTCTTGGCCACCCACGTGGGCAACCTGCAACACACAGAACAAAGGACAGGTCAGAATAATACACATTATAGCCTCGAGCCGCTAGCCGCTAGCCTCATGCGGAGACAAAGACTGGGCTACGGAGGTCTGAAAAGCTCACTTTCTAACTCCAAAGAATTGTTTATCATATTCAAACTTTTAGTCTTTAGCAACAACCAGGGCTGACTTAAGTGACATCATATGAGGCAATCCATCAGATTTTGTGTAGCTCTGTCAGGAGCCACAAAAGGCTTTTCTTACACATGCAGTATTACTTACCAAAACCTGTAAACAGACTTTGATGTGAAAATTCAGCAGGGGGAAAAAATCACTTTAACCTCTCTTTTGAAAAACAACTTTGTTTTAAAGGGTGGATGTTCCCATGGAAATGGACTGTAAAGTGCTGTGCCCCAATCAATTCTCAGATAGAGACCAAACATACTCTAGGTAGGAAGAGATAAACAGCAGAGCAAAACTAGCAATTCAGGCTGTATGAATTTTTGACTTTAGTCTGTTTAGTGGGGTGTGTTGCTTCATAGACCGGTGAGAAGATGAAATAAAATCCAGGAAGTCCAGTTTGAATGACATGCCTTTGCGGCTCAGCAAAAGTTAAGCCAGGTTCATCTATTTTTTTGCTGGACAACCCTGCATTACAGTGAGCCTCACTTTTGGCCTTTTTTAAGTTTTATAGACTGGATGTCACAGCTCTGTCCTTGCTGCACACAGTCCTCAGCTTGGCCTCTCATTGAAAGACTGGACCAGTGCAATATGATAGGCAGTGTAAATCCATAGTAAACAACTTGTCTTTTTTTATCCAACCCGTATCTCACCTTATTTGCTACTATGTGGCATCAACTATACAATTCAAAGAACCACTTGTGTGTGTTGCAAAAATGGACATACATGCTAGAGATACTGCAGCTCTGAAACAGAGAAGCTTGTTGATTGTAGCACACCCAATAAACCCAAATGATTTTCTGGAAACACGCCATCCCCACAGCATGTAGGTCAGCTTAGCATTGTGCGCTGAGATTAGTGAAACACTGTAAGGAAGTAGGGAGTAAGGGGGTGAAGCGACCAACTGATCGTTAATAGATCCATCAACATTGTGAAAAGGTTTCCATATTAGACTGAAATCACACTGGACACGGCCACTATGGAGTGGGGAAAGGGGGAGATGATAGACTGGGGGATTTAATGCCTCAAGTGGTCACAGTCAAATTTCTGACAAAATGTATAGCCTTCTCTCTGGTAATTCTCTAGTGATTGGGGAAAATGTCATGTTATTATCTGTAGGCCTAAATGTAGCATTTTGATCAGAATAATTCAGTATCTACAATCAAACATTGTGTCCTTGCAAAACATTCCGAAGAGAATCTGGGAATTTACTGAATTATCCTCACACAGTAGGGTGCTGTAAACACCATACAGTGTGGCATACGTGAGTCACAGCCAAACTGAGCCATCTGTCATCAGTGTCAACCACTGACATCCCACCTGCTCATCCTCGTATTTCTTGACCCCTTTTCTAGTAACTCCCCTAGAGATAACAAGAGTGCTTTGAAAAGGAAAATAGGATGGGATGGATGGATGCTGTCTGTCCCCGAGTTATGATATATATATATATATATATAACATGTTTACATATTCCTCTAATTTTAATGAGGTTTTATACAAGTGAAGTGGTGTTGAGGCATTATTCAGTGAATAATTACGGTGAAATGGCGCTAAATATCATTCTTCATCTAGACAAGAGGATATAACATTTGAAGGAATCTTATCAAAGAAAATTTAAGACTCATCAATTACACACAGTGCCAAGAGTTTCTCATCCACAGCACAAGAGCAGTGCAAAAATCACTCAAAACTGTCTTCTTTGTGAACGGGCCGTTTCAGTGCATGACAAAAGGATACTACGATGAAGGGAAACTTATGTCACTTGTCTATTATTAGATGGTAATTGTCATTATGTTGCTGTCACTTAACTATATATTTAAAACAAAGTTGACAACTAAATATTAATGAATTATGGCTATTCCACTTCATTTTATTAGGAACCTTAAACATTCTCCAGAGTTAATAGGAAAAATCGAAATTACAGACTTGAAATATTTCATTGGGTTTGGAATGACAGTTATATGATGGATCATGTAAGTTACAAGACTTTCACACAGCAGCGTCTAGGCTGTCTATGAGGATCTGTCTGCGTGATGAACAAGCTTTGGCAGACGTTCAGCCATAGAGGTCATTACATGTAATGTCTCTGCAAAGTAATCACTGCACCCAGGGGACTTAGTGCTTTTCCTGCAGGTGTCAAAATGGTAATTCAATTCTATCACAAGACTTCCTGACAAGGTGGGCTACAATGCTTGTTGGTCCATAAACTCAATCAAGTTAAAGGGCCAGAGGCCTGCCGGCAATGCAAGGGTACATGGGACATACATGCAAATACAGAAAAAGACATTACCATATGCACACACACACACACACACACATACACACACACACAGGGATTTGTGCACACAAGCAAGTGGACACCTGCGAACACACCACACACTACACGCATCCCTCAGCAGGATTTAACATCATGAACACCCATTTTAATGTCCATTAAGGGGGGAAATATTACACTCCAGCCCCAGTGACTCACAGCAGGACAGCGGAAGCATTAAGGCAACGCAATGCTAATGACAATGTTGTTAGCAAAGGGGACTATTATTGTGGGCAGTATTCTCCATCAGGAAACCATTTAAGAATGTACTAGAGATGTGAAGGTTGTATCATTCACGCCTAGCAGCATGAATTGAGGCATTTTATCAACAATGTCCATCTGTTTACCGCTCTGAGGAATCCCTTTTACACAAGAATTAATTAAAAATAGAATCTCACAGGATGGAGACGCACATTGCCACTAACTGTGTCTTTTTGTTGCTGAGCAGGTAGTGTACAGGGGTAGAAGTTTAGAGCTTTTGCGCTACAAACAGCTGCCTGCTGTGGGCGAAAATGATGCTATGAGAGCGGTGAGAGTGAACCAAAACAGTAAAGTTGTGGGACGGAGAGCTAAACAATGAGCTGAGACTCTCTATAAAGAGTATAACTTCATTACTATAGTGTATACTATAAAACCGAGGGAGCAGCTGATTCAGGTGATAATTCTCTGTAGGTGCAACACTAACAAAGACTACTTTCACATTGTCATATCATTTTCACACACTGTCATTTAATAATCAAAACTCCTGATTAAGTTCAAATGTAGCCTTGTTATAAAATTTGCGTGTTAAGTGGAGATTTAGCCACCACTATTCAAAACGGGTTGCACCACACAAATTAGTGTGTAAGTAGAGATTATTACGTAGAGTCGTAACAAATTGTTTACATCCAGTATTTAAGTATTTACATCCAGTAACTGCCAGGTGTAACTGCTGTGGAGCTAACTAACTTAGCCAACTGGTAAAGCTAACGTTCACTTGTTAACATATGATCTTTTTTAGATGAAGAGTACAATAAGTAATGAAGTATCTGTATAGTCAATATATCTGAGGTGACATTTGATCAAAAGGTTGTTTAATAATAATATAAAATGGGATTGGGGTTTGGTTGTACTTCCTACTGAATATTTAGTGTGTTGCGTCGATAAATATACTGTAGAGAGTACCACTAAAAGAACTGCATAGCCATCGTTAATAGCTTTAGTTTTAGAGGTTTCCCAACTATACTGAACATAGAAAGCGCTGAAATGCGCATAGTAAACTCAAGGTAATGTGCTCCAACAGCCTCGTTCCCAATTAGACAAATCGAGAGAAAAAAAAAGAAGCCATGGTTTTGAATCGCGACATAGAATTGCAAACTGAAAATGTTCAGTGCAGATAGTGATCAGGAACAGGACTGCCAGCTGTACACCAACACATGCACGCCAAAACTGACACACATGCACAGAAAAACAGGCATGGTGTGTAGTGATTTGTGGGGGACTCAAATCATCTCTTCCTGAACGTCAAAATCTGTTTTCTCCTGAGGGATCCAATGAGAGACATTAATTGATTTCTGTGTTTCAGCTTCAATGTCTTGCCTGTTTGATGTCTCTGTGAAGGCACGACTGTTCTGCAATGATTGGCTCGCTGTGACTTTGCCAGAGCAGAGCGCTACATAGAGGGATTACTACGGCCCGGTCTACGGGAAACAAAGGTTGAGCGAAAACAATATCGATCCGTTAGGAACAATTATCATGCTCAAGCAATGCTGGAGCCACAGAAAATTGTGTATTGTGTACCAGCTTAATGAGATGATTGACACAGAGCCAAAGAGATAAATAAATCTGTAAGCATTTAGTGGGATTATGTGGACAAAGTGAGAGAGAGCAGTGGGACAAACTGCAAATAGACCAGTAATCCAGAAGATAACTGTCAGAGAGAAGGTTCATTTCAATCTGGACCATTTGGACCCAATACTGCTGGACATAAATAAACTCACAGTACACGGGTCCAGCTGGCATCCTGCAACAGTCACAGTAATTTATTGATTACCTGGATCATTTCTCAACCTTTTTGTTAAAGACATAACCCTGCAGCCCTGTCAAATGTACCCTTTTATCGACACCATCTTATTCCAAATGTGTTCATTTGAATGTTATTTAAACTGAATATTATTGAACTATTAATAACATAAAAGTGGATATAATACTTGATGTTAAAATATTCTTTTCATACAATTGAACTGTTGCTGTTTAGGTCTGTCTGGTTAACATGGGGTGGCAGCAGTTGCTATCCATTTCAACTGTTAATACTATTTCAATGACCTGCCCATGTATTTTAGCTAACTGTTTTTTGAAACCCCAGCTCTCTGATGAATCTGTTCACCTATGAGAAAGGCTTCTGTTTCGTGTCTATGGTCATTTGATAACTAGTTTTCACACACTCTTAATCCTACCTTTCTTTAGGTGTTACAGCTGACTCAAATGTAGATTTCTTTGTATCAAATTGTAAACTCTATTCCATCAAATGAGTTTAACTTCTCAACAATATTTCCACGCACCCCCTGAAGAAAGACAGAGAAATGGAAGGGGCCCTGAAGGAGGGAGAAAAAGACGTGTGGGCGGTACGGGTTTCATATAGATCAGTTTGCATGAGGGAGAAATAAATACAGATACCTATTGACAACCACTAGGAGTGCAGGTCTTTAGGTTTATGTTAGCTCTCTAATACAGCCAAGGAATGCTCAATCAGGAGAAAAGATCCATACGCTTTACCTCCAGCATTTAGATAATGCCAGCCTACTATATGGTCCACTCCCAGAAATAAAGTGCAAAAAAGATACATGCCAAGACATTAAAAGAACTTTGGTTTACTCAATTATTGCTCGTCGCTTGAGAGTTTGACATCTGATTCAGTTCAAGTGTTCAAGGACCAGTCAGGTGATTAAGGCAATGACTTGGCAGAGCAAACAGTAAATGTCACCTCTGGTGGAAATCAATACCACCTCAAGAATCCACAGTGCATCTGATAGATAGAGATGGAGAGGGCTACTACGCCTGATATTTGCTGAAGAGGGTAAGGGGGAGAGAGGCTGTGATAGCTGATATAAGTGATGTCTGAGTATGTCTACATGCAGTATGTGTATGTGCAAAAAAAAAAACCTCAATCAGACAGTAGACAGAAGAAGAAAGGTAGACCAAGAAAGGCAAAGGAAAGAAGAGAGCACACATTTCTTTCAGACTCTGTGTCTTTCATGCATTCTAATGTCTTTATTATTTAGATTTATTTCAGTCAGTTCTTTTTTACTGAGCTGTACGCGTCCAAACATTGGACAGTCTGTCTATTTGGATTTATTCTGTAAGTATAAACTGTTCCTGCCTGTTTAGCCTGCAGCTGTCTCTCTTTTTAAATTACAAATGTTATTCAAAAAAAGAAAATTGTAATGTACAGTTTAAGATACGTCTGAAATTCCTGTCAAATTGTTTTCTATGGACCTGAATGTGAATCACTGTGACCTTTATACCTACTTTGAGTCCAGGTAAAACAGATGTATATGTATAAAATAGCGCAATATTGTTTGCATGAGGGTCTTTTTGAGTGTGTACATATACAGTGTGTGTGTGTGTGTGTGTGTCAGTGTGTCTGCCTGCACGTCTGCATGTGTGGATTTGCTAATGAGCCAGCGAGGCAGCCAGCATGCGTGCTTCTTGGGTTTTTTCAGTGTGTGTGTGTTTGCAAATGTACGTCTCTGTGTCTCCGCATGCATGCTGGATCGTTTGCCAGCGACCCAACCAGACAGCCAGCCTGACATTTCATCCAGCCACTGTCTCTCCTTCCCTGCTCTTCATTTACCTTTCCCCCTCAATCTTGCATTGCCTCCATTTCCATCAAGGTAAATGTCAGTGCACACACCGCAGTATAGGTCTGGCTGACCCATCCAGGCCTGGCTACATCTGCAGCCAGAAATGAAGCCAGAAAGCCAGCGGAGAGAGAGAGAGCGAGAGAGAAAGAGAGAGAGAGAAAGAGAATCAATCAGGCTGGGCCACAGACACCTGCAGCTGGCAGGTTAGCCAGGCATGGAGCACCTGAGTCATGAAACCATCTGGTTCCCAGCCCGGGCTGCCGAACCCTGGCCACACCTGTTGGGCCTGTAAAACAACACTGGAGCGGTAAACACAAGGCCACGCCATAAAGGAGGAGCAGCCGAGCGAGGAAGGAGAGGAGGAAAAAAGCACCCTTGCTGCTGGTGGGTGGTTGTTGTCACTGTGTGACTGCAACATTCAGAAAGTAATAAAAGGAGAAAGCTAAGAAACAAGGGAAAGGCAGAGGCAGAAAAGCAGTGAAATGTACACAAAGAAATAAAGGATGCAGAGGCAGATACACAGGGAGAAGACAAGCTATTCTAATGGGCTAATCCAAACAAAAATACTGTACTGTAAGAAATGTGCTAACCCATTGTTAAACTTGAGTCATTGAAAGTACAGTGACCCCAAGCTTGGCCAAAAGGACAACCTATGAGATGAGTTGGATGTGTGGTTGAAATTATGCATGAATATTTATCAAATGTTACATTACAATCTACTAAACAACCCACTAATCTCACTCAAAGTTAAGCATGGGTTTGGCCAGAAGGTATCATTATTTTTAATTCCATTAATTCAGGAGGAAGTCTCTACATCCTCATGAATAAATTGTATTTTTGTACATTCAGAGGTTATTTGGTTCTGAGAAATAAACACAATTTGATTTATCAACTGAAAAAAGATTCACAGTGCAAACCTGTAAAGTTCAATCAACAGATCCTGGAGTTCAACTAAACTAAACAGAAAGCTGCGATGCTGTAAAACCAAAAATGCTTCACATTGAGGGCAAGTGCAGTGGGGTTGCAGGAAAATGCATGTATTTACCAAACTATACATCCCTGCTAGAGCCAAGCTCAGGTAACAGCAAGCACACTTCCCTGGCACCTCTAAACACCCTGTTGAGGAGCAGGGAACAACAGAGAATTGGCCTGGTGACTCATTCAAAGCATCTGAAGAGCTTCCTGGCACTGGCTACCACATAATGAGGACTTACACCACAGCACTATTCAAATTATGTGACTTTCTAACTTTTAGTGTTACATTTTATTCAAGCAGACAGGTCCCATTGCAATGCAAATCATAAATCCCTGCGGGGGGGGGTCTAGGGGCAGATATGTCCTCGCAGTCAGACTGCTCAAATCCCTTTTCTAGTTGGCAAGCTTGTCAATACTTCCACCTCACACACCTCTCACTTCACCGCACAGGAACGGGTAGAGAGGTGCGAAGTGAGGGACTGAAAAACAACAAGAGCGTCAGCTGCAGGCACCAGCTGCTATCCAGCAGAATTCATTTGAATGCACTTTATTTCTTCCCTGTTGGGATTTGGCATGTCAATCTGAGCACGTTCAGTTTATCTAGATGGCATGTTCATTCACCTTGAAAGGGGTATTTTGTCTAATAGCCTCAGTAAGTAAACTTGAAAAACTGTGGGTTTTTTTAAATAAATATACAAGTGACTTTCCCCTTTCTCCTACAAGTGTCTTTGTTTGAGTTTGTTTTGACTAAACAACAGCGATAGCAAAGATTTCCCAATGAACCTCCTGGCCATGGCAGTGACAGATGGAAATCCAATGCAATGCACAGGCTGCAGAAGCTAAAATGGTGCCCCATTGACAGGGAGGTTACACCTTTTCAGGTGTTGTCAGTGAGAGGCAACTTAAGAATGGTGATGCTATCACACTTTGCTGTCAAAGACTGCAAATTGCAATACAATTCAAGTTTGAATGTCTCTAATCAGGAGCTCGCTCCTAAACACAAGCCTATCAGAGGCTGGCATCAGTCAGTGATGCACTGGGGTGAATGAGAAGAGATAAAGAATGGGAACGTGTGGGGACGTATATTCACGAAGCCTGTGTTATCACTCAGCCTGTGTCTAAAGCTATTGTTGGGCAGCAGGTGGGCTGCACACACATATTGGTCGGGGTGGTCGTTAGAAGTAAAGGATTGAGCTCTGTGTTTGTTTCTTCTCACGGTTTATCTGTCGTTATCAGTTTACCTTTCTCCTCTCTAGCTGACCCCCATTCATCAAAGGTATCGGGCTGCTGCTGATTCTCTCTCTTCAAGCACTCCTCGCTCCACCTTGAATTGACCTGCACCAAAACCTTCCCTCCTTCTGGTTTTTCCTTGTTTCTGAGCCAAAGCAAGATTCCACCTCTAATCCCTTCCCTAATTTCCTTCCTTACACTTCCTGATGAAATTCCGTTTGCCCTCTCCTTCCCCTCCTATTACTCATCTCTGGTTCCTCCTGTTTAAAAATGGCTGTTTTGCTGATATTCCTCCCAGTCCTCTATCCCCTCTCTCTATTGCAACTTGTGAATGTGTATGATTCAGTTAGACAGCTTACTAATCATGCCTATCTCCAACAGCCCAGCAAAGGTTAATCAACACCTCAATTAAAACTTGTTTTGATTACAATCCACTAAGAGGAGGCTGAGACAATCAGCACACCATCCACATGTGGACTACATTTGAAAGACAACTGGCCTCAGTCAAGAACATGCCTGTATTCTTATCCTAAACTTCTCTCACTTTTTCTGTGAGGCTTGCTCGTATGAATGCTCCAAGTCATGATCACTGGCAACACTTTACTTTGTCTTCTAACAAAGTGATAACTGAGGGGTACTGAGGGGTGAAATATCACCAGCATCAGTGAGAACACCCTGAGTAAGCCATTAATAAAGTAACCAAGCTGACACTACACGGGACATTATGCAGTATGCAAATGAATACTTCTCATTATGTCCTCACATCTATCTGTCTGATGTGACTTGTCTCCCACTCTCTCCCTCCTTCTTTTCTGTGTTCTACATATTACTCTCTTCACCCTGGTCTTTCACTGTCGTTGTCACTCACTCCATTACTTTCCTGCAGTGACGGGGCACAGCCATACGCTCACATTCCTCTCACACACTGGAAAGTCGGTGGGATTTTATTATTTGGACATTGAAGTGCCCCAAAATGCGTCTGTTACGCGTGGCATAACTTGACCAGAAAGCTTAAGACTCCTCAAGCTTGAGGCTCTGCTGGAAGCAGCATATTTAGCCATATTGGATTATGAACATACTGATCATAAGGATAGACAGTAGAGAGGTGGATTGTGCTGCATGAGAGTAGTTTGAGAAGTTTCTCTGGAAGATTTTATTCTTTATTTCCGTAGCATGAAAACTTGTCGACAGCGGATTCCATTGTAACCGACGTCAGGTCAAACCCACAGGCGCATAAGAAGCAATATAAACACTTTTTACAAGCCCAGGCGGTGTAAATAGATTTTGGGATCACTAAAAGGACTAACTCTGCATTGTCTGGTTTACATGTGTTACAGGATGCAAAATCATTAAAACTGAATCAATACTTGCCTAAAATGCTTCCCTATTCTCTGCAAAGAAATTCCTTCCTTTTAAAAATGCACAATACATAGACTCTCTGAGAAAGGATGTTTAAAAACACTATAGCTAAGAAATGCTATATTAATATACACCATTTTTCTTTCTCACTGCACCTGAGGGATTTCATCTCATCTACATTTTTCTGAACATTTAGACATTATGAGGGATTGTATCATGGAGAATTTTTGTCTCGCTTGTCTTGCAAACAAAAAAGCAAAGAAACAATCAGGCACAATTATCGGCAGCGAAAAGCAATTCGCACAAGAACCAGTGGTACACGTCACGCTTCATAGAACAGATATGGAAAAGACAGACAATTCAAGTGTGAGTGGAGACATATCCAGAAGGGATTTATGTATGGTATACTATTCTATTTTCAGCCTTGGAAACTAAACATGTCTGTACAAAACAAAGTCTCTATGAAACTGAAATTTCCCAATAATCTACTTCCTTTTAAAAATATATTCAAAGACTTCAGGCCTCATAAGCCTACAAGAACGGACATTGTGCTTCACAAAGTCAATTTAAAAACATTTGATTATTTTGATGCAAGGTCAGAGGTGAGCTCCTAACCTGATTTACGGAGGTATTGGAAAGTACATTTTCAAATTCAGCCGTACATCCAATCCCATTTGATCCTGACAAAAGTATAATATCAATTTGGAATCATATTCCAGGCTGCTTAGAAGCTGTGGGCTCTGCTCCGTTGCAGAAGTGGATAGATTATTCTCATGCAGGCAATGCGGTCTGGCCCCATTGCCCTTGGAAGACATAAAACAATATGGATAAATATGCTATACTGGGTCTCATGCTGCTCTGTTTGCCACTGCTGCTGAGTGACTCCAGTTTCACTCAATCGAGGAGATACAGATATTTGACTCGGGAGACACTATACCAAGGCATTGCTTGTCATTTTCCTTTTTATCAGCTGCAAGGGTTAGGGTTTGTTTTTTTTCCCGCCGCGGTGTACCTTGCAGCGGAAAGCCCCAGGAGCTGCTAGACATCTTCGGCATCAGCACCAAGCACATTGCCAACGCCGTGTGTCAGACCTTTGCAAACGAAGAACTGCGCAGTCTGATCTCATGCTTGCTGCTCTGTTGCATCACAACCAACTTTCGGCCTTTAGCGAATATTTCTGCTTTTGATTTGAGCCTGTAAAATTAGTTTTTGCACTTAGCAGCGAATTTAAAAGGTAAACAGGGTGATTGGAACATTAAAAGAAGAGAGAAATGTGTGTTTATGGACTGACTGAACTGCTCATTAAACCTCATTTAACGACAAGGGAGTTTTTAAGCAGTTTCCTTTTTACAACATATTGTTTGTGTGTCACTAGCTGTGGTGTGGAAATGCGTGTGCTGTGTGAACTTTGATGAAGCGACTTGGGGCCAGAGGGTCATCTATACCTGCCTTAGATAGGAGAGCTGCATCATTCTAGACCCACAGCACAGTTTTCCATCAAAAACGCGTCCCTCAGTGCTGTTCCCTCCCTTCCTCCCTCTATCTGTCTTTTTGCTCCTCTTCTAACTAGGAGGGGAGAGGAGAGGAGAGGAGAGGAGAGGAGACGAGAGGAGAGGAGAGGAGAGGAGACGAGAGGAGAGGAGAGGAGAGGAGGCCCCATCAGTCCCCTCCAGCCACTGATCTCGATCACACAGGCCTGGCAGCTATTGTCACAAGCCTGCAGCCATGGATATCACCCTTAGTGACAACCAGAGGTGTTTTTCCCCTCTCTCATTCTCTGTCTTCCTGCCTTTCATCTGCAGGCACTTAAGTGATTTGGTCCCTTTGACTATATTACCCTTACAACATCAATGAACACAAGTGATTTCGTTTCGACTGGGCTAAGGAAAGTGAATGATCACATCTCGCGGTGTTTTAAAGAACCTATAGGTAAAAATAGCCTCAATAAACCAATGTAGCCACAACCCCTGTCGGCTTGAGCAGTTTTTGTCTACATGCACAGAAACGTAGCTTGACGTTAACTTGATCCAGGATATAATTTGGATAATCGGTGTTTGTTGCCAACTTGTTCCAGTTGTACGACAATACAAGTAATGACACAAAGATTGATTTAATTGAGCGAAGAAAACAATTTCTTAGCAGTGGATCCTGTACTGGTGTCTCTAGTATATCAACATTCATATTTCAATATCTCATCTGCCATTACTAAAGGAAGGCACATTGTTTTAAATACTAAAGTGAATCTCTTTTCCTCTGTCAGCAGTTAAATTTAACAGCTACCTTCAAATTTGACTTCTTAAGCTATTAATTAAAGGGGGTACATGATAGAGTTTTGCACTTCTATAAAGTTGAGGAACTCACAAGAGGTGAGCATTGGTCAAAATCAAGGCAACAGAGGCCGAGATTTCCGGATTGTTTATTCTCAAAGACACTGGATCCTACGTTTCCCATAATGCAACCAACAGCATCATTTCGTTTGACTAGCCCTGACTGAGAAATGCCTACAGCTTTCAAACTCCATGCCCTAATTTTGCAATGCATGCTTTAGCCTCCAGTTCCATCATGCATCACATTTCTCATTTCATGTCTTATTTCACAAAATGATTTGTGTTTGATTTACAGTTTCCGCTTTGGGTTAGGGGCTGTAGAAAAATAACAGCACAACCGTTAAACAGATGTTTTGCAATGTACCAACAAATCATTTAGAATTTATGAGTAAAATGTGAGTTTAGTTGATTAAACATTTATTAAGCCAATTAACATTTGGTAATGATATTCTGGCAACATTATTCATCACTTTTGAGTCAAATGTGAAATTTTTACAAATGAATCCCTACTGAGTATATTATGTTGATTAACTTATTCATGTTACTTATAAATACTGCAAAGGTTTGCAATAGCATATGAATTGTTAAGTGTTAACTGTACATATAATATAATATACAGATGAAAAGGCTCATATTGTATTCTTCTGGGATGAACTAGACTAGAGTATTATCGTGTAGGATTTTGATGCTCTTCTAATAGCTAATAGATATATTTGAGTCAGTGTATTTGGTGTCATTGGGCTGCTCTAATTGCTTGTTAGTCCTTTCTCTCTTGCGTTAGGACTATCTTTAATCAGATGGTGTAATGAATAGAAATATCCTTGTGACACAGCAAGGAGACTACCACAAAATCTTTTTATGTTATGTTCCCTTTTGATTCCAGAAGCGCTCCTGAGACGGCTCTATGGACGATTAGATCGTGCAATTAGCCCTGAGGCAAAATAATGGAAATTATTTCATATAAAATGAAAAGAGGCAGCAATTTCTGTCTGTGTATGTGGAAATCAGAATATGGATAAAAACACTTTGTATTAACAAGTAATTTAATCTTTCTATTCAGCATTAACTAAGTGAAGTAAAATGTATTTTGAAATCATGTCACAAGAGTCAAGTTAACTATAGTATTATTGTTATTATATTATAGTATGTAAGAAAACTCACGAAACTAATTACTTTTAGAATATTGTAACAACCAGAGAAATTATGTCATTATATTGGCTGGTGTATCACCAGTAACACATTTCTTAAAAACTATTTTCCATTATTGCTCTGTAGGAAAGAAAAACCCAATAAAACAAATTCTCGTAAGTATTACAGAATGAACGTGTCCTTGGTTGGATTCCCTGAAGTGGAGCCGGCGTACTCTGTTGAGTGTTTACAAAGTGGTCTCGAGATTCACTGCCAAAAGGTTCAGAGGTGGTACTTTCTAAATGTCTTCCATTTGCTTCTTTTTAATGAATAATCCATAAGTGTTTGATTTGATGATAACTCATGAGCTTTTTAGAATTTGTCTTTTGCTGATGGCAGGGCTATGCCAATAAATATGACTGAGCTTTAATGAATGCTGTAGTTCTCCCAGTTGTGCTCCAACAAGAGAGAAGGGAGGCTTTCATGAGTGTCGCCCACTCATCTTCCAATTTGCCACTGAATAAGTTGTTGTATTAACAAAGTATGATGAATGCACAACTGTTTAAATATTCATGTCCTACATAATGTCTCTATTACTCTATCCCTCTGCGCTGGTACGCGCGCAGCTACTGTACGGAGCCAGGACTAAAAGTGTGTTAAAGAGTTAACAGAAAAACAGGGAATATTTCCCTATCCACTGGGGATGGTAATGTCTCCATAATCGTATATTATGTATCTTCTCTTATGTGTACTTCGCAGTTCAATGCAGAAACAAATTAGCTTGAGTAGGGCAGAGATTTGACTATTTTTCATTTTTAATCACACATAATTCAATTCCATAAAAGTCCCATGAATGCATTTACTTTTTAACGTGATTTTCTGCTTCTGTGTAATGTACTGGATGATCATTACAACCCCAATCACCACTCCAGTGGTAAATGTTATTTTCATCCCACTGCACCTGTATTAGCACAGCATACTGTGACGTTCAAACATAAATAGCAGTGTTTCTACATCCCTTTTTCAGAGGATCAAAGCAATAAATGTTACTGCAGTCCCCTCCCCTCTTACACAGTAGTAAATATTGAATATGCTGGACATACTGCAGTGCTGCTGTATGGAAATAATTGTAACAGAGTAGTAAATGTTTCCTCGGCCCCCTCCCACCCCGCTGACCTTCCCGGTGTCTCTGGCCCTGAGATGGGATGTTAATGCCTGTGTCTGGACGGCTGCCATGCTGCAGCCTGTGCTCTAATGGATTGATAAAAAAGCTCTGAGCACAGAATCAATCATGATATAAACCTGGAGTGAAGCTTGTTAAACTCTAAGGAAAGTTCCTCTACCCTAATGCCCCTAATCTTCAGCCATTTGCTGTCCGACAGAAAGATTGCGGTTGTTACCCTCCTCCTGCCATGCATCAGGAGGCCAGAAGCATTTCAGGTGATGGACCTGAGGTGGATCTGGGGAAAGTAGGGAGTTTGTTCGACATGTTCCATGCTAGAGAAATGGGATATCCAAAGAGAAGCTATATGATGGATTTCATTCATTGTTTTATAGTAATATCTGTATGTCAGACTGTATTACGCATTGCTTAGTAATACATAACTTTGTAACTCACTCCAGTAATGTGATTCAGTAACAGTTTGGTTTTTTTTTATTCAGCAATTACATTACAGTTAATAATTCCAGTAACACTGTTACTTTGACATACAGGGTCAGCTGTTTCGCTCTCTTTCCGGGAATTTGATGGTTGGTTAATGTCCAATTGGTCTCTCTGCGTTCAGTGGGCGGGCGTGCTAGCTTGGTGCAGGGGACAGAGGTGGGGGGGCGGGAGTTTAGCCTCTACTAAAAGAGGAGAAGCTCAACTCACGGTAATTTGAAAGTTGTGCTATTCACATGTCATGTGTTCTTAGCTGGTATGCTCATGTTAACCACTGGTTACATTCCTGCATTCAGGAGTCAACTAGGTTTTTTTGGAGTTGGAGGGGGCTTCTTGAGAGCTGTGGGCAGGCAGCGAGGCTAAGACGGCTGATTGATGGTCAGCAGATCCCTCCAAAATGTAGGCTGCCTGCTTGTTCAACCACAATATCTTGTTTTCCATTTCTACACGTGTTACATAGCCTACAAAAGATGTGACCTGTGAGTGTGGAGGATTTGGAGTTGTTTATAGGCTCCTTTGGCGGAGCTGGGGAAAGTAATGAAAGTAATGTAACGACCAATGTCATGTAATAATAAAGTCATGATATTTTCAAGTAACTTGCCCAACACTGTTTTAAGTGTCATAGCTTTATTTCTACATCTGTATTCCTTTCTGCCTGTCTGTCAGTTGGTCATCTGTCTGCCATCATACCTACATGTGGAGTCAAAGCAGCTGACAGGTAGAAGGCTCTCTGCTTCAGCAGTGACATGAATACCAACCAGAAAAGCAAAAGAACAGGAGCAGTAAAGGTGTGGATGTTCTGCAGTTTGACAAAGTGCCGCAGAGGGATGATAACTCGCACTTTGATGCCTCCTAACGAATACGCAGCAAAGTGACCCTCCTTACAAAAGGTGTAAATAATGAAAATGTTATATCCGATAAAATCCCAATGTGTCTAACATCTGTATGCATTTGAACACAACCTGAAAGGCACTTTCCTCATCGACTGCTGATAAGGCAGCTCGCGGTTAAGGGCTTTATATATTTTCCATTGTGAATGTCTATCAGCCAGGTTTGGTCATGGCTGAGGCCCCTGCATATGAATGTTATCATGATCATGTTGTATTTTAAACTGATTTCATGGATTGAATTCGTATCATCTGACTCAGGAAGGACAATTTCCCTGAGATCCAGCCTGCATGAAATATGTTAAATGGTGGAAAAATTAAATTAATGAGCACTACCTGGACCAGAGTACACGGAAAGCACATAATAAGATGGTGTTCAGAATGCAGTCAGATAAATAAATACAGTTTTTAAGCAGCTTAATGATTTTACAGCTCAAGCGGAGTCAAGCTTGAGTCAACAAAGACGTTCAAAGCACAAGGAAGTGGTGAATACATACAAAGGCTTTATGAAGTTATTATGTTACATTTATGGTGGCTAAAGCTCCCCAGTAGTAGTTTCCATCTGTGCCAAGCGTCTCAGTGTCCCTCTTCACACGGTTGTCTTCTCTACAATTCCAACATCAGTAACCTAACAACTACAAAGAGAGTCTTAATTGATTAGCGCTCTAAATTAAAATGAGATTGGGCAAGATACTTTTCCATCCACTCTTTTCTATTAATTGAAATCTATTTCAGAACAGCTCCAGAGCTTACACTCTATTTCTCCAGCAACCTATTATTTCTAAGGTTATATCATTTTTTCTCTGCCAATGGCTCACACCCTGACCACCGTCTGCAGCCCCCATTTCAGTCAAGCAATTCCCTTAAACATCCTTTCAAAATTCACATCCCAATGACAGGGTGAAGAGTGGAGAATGGTTAAATAGTCGTGCTGAGCTTTTGCCTCTATAAGCCATCAGACCTTCCTGTAGTTATTCCAATGCTCTGCCTTTAAGCAGCGCGCTCACTGACCCTAATTCCATACCGCTCTGGCGCCATTCTGAAAACTGAATGTAACCAATTCCAGGGAGCAAATTGAGGGGCTATCAATTGTACTGGAGGGGCATTTTGTCACTATGCATGTCAGAGCGGAGATAGAGTGAGGGCAAGCGTGGGAGACGGGGAGGAGGGGGGGCTGTGAAACGAGGGGGTTAGTTTGGCAACATTTCCGTGGGTCAGACGCTATTCCATTGCTTGACAATAAATCTGATTTAATATGTGTTTTGCTGCAGGTCCTGCTCAGGTGCAAGTCGGTACAGAGAGCGAAAGAGAGAAGAAAAAGAGGGAGGGTGGGAGGGAGGGAGAAAGGCAGGTGAGGCGGAGTGGTATAAATAAAAAGTGAAAGGAGAGGAAGCAGAATAGGATATTGGGGGCATTGTTGTATTAAATCAGAATAATAAAGCTGTGCATGCACAAACAGTATCTAATAGAGACGTCTGGGAGCTGGAGAGCCACAGTTCCCCACCAAATGGTATCGGCAGTCCACAGTGATGCTGACACAAGGACACAGCTGCAGCAGCCAGTTTTAATCAACACATAGCAATGCAACTCCCACTCAGAGAGCAAAGTGGCTTATACCGTAAAAAGCCGCTCTCTTCTGCGGCTGCAGAAGCTTAAAGTGTTGCTGTGAAATAACGAGCTCCACCACTGGTTTAAAGTGTGTTGTAACCTGTTGTAATGGTGTCAAACTCCCTATAGCAAGCTTGTCAAGGAGTAGCACACAGCTCGGCCGCTGCCTATGCTAATCGCTCCCATCGCAAACGCTCTGAGAGTTTTATATTACTGCTTTAAACTATATATCCTGAGCTCCACAACACATTGTGTGCTTAGATGATTTACTAGTAGGTGACACAGTATAATAGCCTCACTGTGTTTTGGAGCGAGGAGAGGAGACATATAAACAACCGCTATTAGCTCCCATCATTGAACACACGTACACTTAAAAACAGCCTGTGATCAAAGCAGAGGTGTATTATTATCTCACTGGATCCCCCAACGGTATATGTATACAGCACCCTAATTCACATGGCAGAAGAGGCATCTTAACAGGACCTGCATGCATAACACTGACTATTTGCCATACGAATAATGGATGATGTCAAAACAATTGGGTATATGGCAAAGCAAATGATGACTTTTTGCAGTTACTTTGATGTCCTCTACATGTACAGTATATGCTCCATGTGAGTAGATTACCACCAGTTCCTAATGCTATAAGTTGGGCACCAGATATATATATATATATATATATATATGTAAATGTAAATGGACTGTACTTGTATAGCGCCTTTCTAGTCGGCCGACTACTCAAAGCGCTTTCACACTACATATCACATTTACCCAGACACACACATTCATACACTGATGGCAGGAGCTAACTGCCCATCAGTACAAATTAAACTAACCACTCACACACATTCACACACCAAAGGCGCAGCTTCGGGAGCAATTTGGGGTTCAGTATCTTGCTCAAGGATGCTTCGACATATGGTTGGGGGAAGCCAGGATCGAGCCGCCGACCTTCCGATTGGTAGACGACCCGCTCTGACACCAAGCCACAGCCGCCCCGGCTATATATATATATATATATATATATATATATATATATATATATATATATATATATATATAAAA
>CM022474.1:23181782-23224325 GCA_011952105.1 Coreoperca whiteheadi
GGGGGGGTCTGGCACTTGCTCCTCTGACAACCGTGTTATTGAAGGGTGGGGGCGTAATTAGAGGGCGCGTCAGTGAGTACAGAATGTGGAACATCATTAACAAGCTCACATTGTTGAAGTGGGGACTGTAATTAAAGGGTTCCCAGAGCAGTGGGAGAGGGCTTTGATTGGAGGAGTAGAGGGACAAAGTGATTTCGCTCATCTACCAGTAGTGGCTGTTGTGACCTTCACACCAATTGGCAGTAGACGGTGTGTGTAGACAGCGTGCATGTGTTTCTATCTGTGTGTGCGTGCCTATTGTATGAGCTTGTCTGCATGCATGTGTATGTATTTTGACTTGATGAGAAAGATACAAGGTCAATTAGACACCGGAGTCTACAATCTATGACATTGTTCATCTGAATAGGAAAGAGACGGGGGGGGATCAGTGATGGAACAACCAATTCACTGTTCACCATAAGGAAAAAGGTCAGAGGAGAAAAAAATGTCCAATAAAAAGGCAGGAAAGACAGTTATATTCAAGCCCCTGAGGGCCAGAAACAGAGCACAAGGCTGAACTGTGAATCCTTTGCCTATCCCCTCTGGAGAATTTTGTAACTATTGAATGCATGCAAAGTGATTTACCATAGTTCCTTTCCTCTCGCCTTGTAACTATTTTTACGTGTAGCATGGGCAGTGCTTGCCTTAGCCAATCATTCAGCTCTCCAGACATGTTCCGATCTTTTTGGGGTTAAGAGTCAGTCTGAAATTCGTACATAGTTTTCCCTGCCTGTGAAACAAGGATCTCTGTCTGTATCGGAAGCTTGACCCAATGCTCCAAAGACCAAGAAAAACACGATGAGTCACCCAGCAGATATCAGGTCAGAGCTACAAGTCTGGATGTCTGGCCGGGTTTGTTTCCCCTGGAGGAGTTTTGGAAATCAGAGGGATGTTACTGCCCTGCACTGCTGATATAGAAAAACTTAACAAAACGTGTTTTAAAAAGCTTGTCAAAATACATCACTGTGAGAGAGGCATAAACATAAAAATCATGGCCTTGTAAAGTACTCTGATGCAATATTTCTAAAACCAGGCTAAGAATTTATGGCAGAGAATGACAACTTGCACATAAAATATTTCCCCAAAGTGGACACTGGATGCTAAATAATAAAGGGAACAATGATTGCAAATTTTACCAACAACTGTGCTTCTCCTCATTAAATAATCCCATTCAGAATCCCTGAGGCAATTTACCCAGGCAGCACTTAGGCCTAACTGCTAGACTCTGTTTTGCTTTGAACAAGATCAACCAGTTTTATTTAATGTATGGAACTTGTTAGGAGCAATAGACAAGGTCTGGGAATACGGACTACCTAATTCAAAGCAAAAAATACCCCCAAAACTGTTGGCTCTGTGCACAAACAACCAGCTGCTGAGTCTTACAGGAATGCTCACCAACTGCTCCCATTACCTAAAAGTAAAACTTTCAGAGTTCTACTCTCACTGAAAATATTAACAAACTACTGGTGAGTTACCACCACAGCTAAGGGCAAACTAATGCAAACAAGATCACAAACAAAACAAAAACACAAACCTCTGTGATCTACAGTAATTTCCCCTTTCAAATAGCAGTGCAAGCTTCAGGGAGATTAAATCCATTGTACATTACTGGTACGCTGTGTGTACTGTATAACCTTTAAAACTCTACACATGGACAAGCAGAAGTGCAAGACATGGGAGAAATGGTTGCTGTGAATGCTTCATTCTTTGGCTACATAGTTAGAAAAATTGTCACGCTCCTCAACGAGATTTTTTCTCTCTGACCGGGGAATGAGTCGACATGTGTGTTTATGTGTCCTTCTGTTGGAGCGTGTGGTGAGAGCCCAAAGTTGTGGCCTTTTCAAAAGACCTTTTCTGTCGTTTGACAAATAGATGACATAAAAATGCTGTCCACATACATACTGTGCTGTCTACACTGTCTCCCACTTTTGCTGTGTGTTGCGGTTTTCAGCATCCACCTCTGAGTGTGAGCAAAGCAGAAACGGACAGATACACAGAGAGACTTATCGGCTGCATAATGGCCGTTCACACAAATAGATAATACCATGACACCCATAGAAATCAAAGCCCTTCAGCCAACACTAGCGCCATTAACACCGCCATTAAAGAGGAGGGATTGATTTATATACCTGCAAAGCCCGACACAACGTCAGTCACATCAACCCTCACAACCTACACATGCAGCCCCGAAGAGCCGTTTGGCAGGCTTTTGAAGGTGGAGGCGATTTTGTAGATTTCTCACACAATATACGCATATATCTCCCAAAAACTGAGCAAAAAAAAAAAAAGTTTTACAAACTTTTCAACAAATGATGCATTTCATTGCTCCTTTCATGTGATCTGGCTTCTAAAAGACGTTGATTGGCCTGGTGCACCAAGTAAAAGAAGGTTTTCAAAGAAACTTCTTTGACAATAATCGGAAAAGGTGCTTCCCATCACTAGGTCCATCTAAGCAGGGAATCTGTGTAGCGTACAGAGGGAAGCTGTGGCTACAGTGGTACGCAAGATACTAAAATAAATAAAAGAACTGCAAATGGACTGTACTTGTATAGCGCCTTTCAAGTCTCCTGACTACTCAAAGCACTTTTACACTACATATCATATTCACCCCATTCATACACTGATGGCAGGAGCTAACTGCCCATCAGTACAAAGCAAACTTTCACACGCACTCACACACCAAAGGCACAGCGCTCGGGAGCAATTTGGGGTTCAGTATCCTGCTCAAGGACACTTCAACACGTGGGCTGGGGAAAGCCGGGATCGAACCGCCGACCTTCCAATTGGTGGACGAGTCGCTCTGCCACAAAGCCACAAATGCCCCGTGGTGAAACTGTGTGATGGTGAAAAAAATAAATAAACAAAACTGCGATTAAGGTTAAACACAACATGCCTGAAAAACAAACAACAGAGGATATTGCTCACTTTGAAAACATCTACTTTGGATTTAAAGTAGAATGTCAACCTTTTCATGAAGGTATGTAACTGAAAAGGTGAAACCATGCATTCACCTGCAAGTGTATGTGAAGTTGCAGCCTCCTTGCAAACATTTAAAACCAATGAATCTGTCAGAGAGGAGAGGAAGCACAAAAACGAAGATGAGGAAACAAGGATAGGAAGAGAGGTACTGTCTATCTTTGCCACGCTGAAACAAAAAAGGTTTAATACCAGAAGCGGTTCTTTGACAGCAGGTATAAAAAACCTGACTAAATGCAATCAGATAGTGTCACTGGCTGACACGTGTTATAACAGTGTGTGCTGTTGTGCCTGCTGTGGTGCAAGAGCAAGCTGCATTTCAGATGAGCAGAGAGAGATGGGAGTTTGAAAATCACATCTGGACGGCCGCATCTCTGGTTGCTCCTTTCACTTCCCTGTAGCATGCTCTACGGTCAAACGAGCTTTCTGTTCTACAGTGAAGGCTAAGTAAATGTAGACTTACTGCACTTGGTTATTCTGTACTTCCCATATTTTCACTATTCTTCAATCACTCCATCTCACAACCACAACCATCATGCTCACCACTGCCCCGTTCTCTTACGCCAACCTATTAACTGTCACCGCCAATGCAAGCCATTTTGCAGACATGACAATCGAGACACACTCGGATAAGCACAACCCTGTGTCTTGTATGTAAACAGCAAATAGAGGTAGTAAGTTTCAGTTTGTGGTGCTGTGACTCCCTGAACTGGTTGGCCCCAGTGTGACACAGTTAATGCTCTACCACGCACTACCTATCAACGTAAAATCATGCATGGAGCCTTTACGTGCAATTAGTGTTTGCAGACAAAAATACATTACAATATATAGAATTGTGAAAGTCTGGTACTACATGAACATCCAAGTACAGACGATGTAGGTAGATGTGCCAGAAGGAGAGATGCAGTGTCCTGCCTGTCTTGGCCAGGTCTTTGTTTTCCATTAGTCAGAGTTATAGCCCCTAAGGCACTCTCTAAGAGCACTTAAGGGTGGTGATAAATACACACAGCCACTAAAACAAAGCTGACTGACAATTCAGGGACAACACACACCTACATCCTCCTTGAATCCAGTCCTGGGCTCCATTGCAGCACCCTGTTCTCAAAAGCTCTCACCGGCTTCATAGAAATGGTCTGTATGTCACTTCTTTTCTTCCCCCATGGCAAATCAAGGGACAGATTTCCAGCATGAAGGTCCCTGCATTAAAAGTTGAGCTATCATGTCAAAAAAGATGACTGATGGCTTTATACTGACAAATCAACCACTTGGGGACCCATGATGTCATCTGAAAAAATTGCCCTGGATGATTGCGCCTCTGTTAAAGGCGATCATCAACGGTACCAAATGGACGTAATTATACATTTAAATAAGAAGACGAGACCTGGGTCAAACTACTATTTGAAAAGTCTTCAATTATTTGTCTGTGATTCATTGAGCTTGCCTGGCACGTATGTGTAGGCCTCATTAATCTGGTTCTGCAGGCAGGCTCAATCAAACACTCAACTGGGCAACATATTGGAGAGTCGAGTCTGAGTCAATGCCAACAGTCAGGTTGGACTCTTTTCAGTAATACTGTTAGTAGATTGGTTAATTAACAAGTATTTTCACGGCAGTAATGCTGAGAAGTAATGAGCTCTCTTGTCATGTACATATATATAATATATATATATATATATAAAGCCAAAACACAAAATAAGTATGGGCGCCGCCAGCTGAATTCAAATCACCACGTGTCATAAAATGATGAGTCCTGACACTGTTTGACTCGAGATAAATGCTCTCACTTTGTACTCCTACTCTGTGGTTAGTCATCAAAAGAGAGGTAATGAACGTTTAGTTAGATGTTGAAAAATGTAATATTACATTACATTGCTGTCTTTTCACTCAGACATGAGGTACCAGCCGCTCATAGAGGCACAGAAAGAGAACAAATAAAATTCAGGAAAGAGTGGAAATGCCTTTGACGATGGAGTAAATCACATCAAAATAAATCTTTCACTGCTCAATGGGTGAAATTGGATGTGAGAGATGAGTGTTTAGCATTCACCAGGTGAAAGCTGCTGCTATAAAAGAGGGTCTGAGGCAGCAATGGAAAACAAAGAATTCAAGAAAGAGAGAGAGAGAGAGAGAGAGAGAGAGAGAGAGAGAGGGGAACACTGACATGGCTGATATTTATTTATTCTGGTGAGGGAGTATTAAGGTACTAGCACTTTCATGAACAAGCAATCAAATGGTAAAAAACACTTCCTCATTGTTGACATAAATCATAATTATACCACAGACATTACTACAATTCCTGATTCAAGAGCAACTGCAATAGGGAAAATTAAACAAGCTCTGTCGCGATGGAGTACTGTTTAATCATAGGTTATAACTGTTGAACTGAGTGGTTCATTTTAAGTGTACATGAGGTTAATTTTGGTGTGTGATTGTGCATGTGTGTACCTCTGTGTACAGTGCAATGCAATGGGGCTACAACTAATGTAATTGGATGTAACTGAGCTCAGCCAGGCACCAATGAAAGTGGCTAATTAAGCGAACCCTTGACTGTGCACGTGTGTCGTGCTGGGTGGAGGAATGGTGTGTGCCTGTGTCTCTTTCTGCGCTGCCCTTTATTGTCTGATTATGGGAACAGAACAGCCACAGTTGGCTCAGACACAGCCCTCAACAACAGCTCACTAGCTTGTTTGTTTGCTTGTGTTTCTTGTTATATGACCAGGTTCGCACTTTAAAATGCATTACCAGAAACAGTAGGTTTACACATATGAGGAATTTGCTTTGGTGTTTTAAGCGTAGACAATAAACATGATAGGAATATAAACATCCACTTGTTACACTTCTTAATAGCATCTCAATAAGTTACATCATTAGCATGTTCACACAGGACAGGGGAGCTAAACATCCTACCTCAGCCATATCTCACAATCATTTGGTTATTACGCAGGTAGTTTGTAATTTTTAACAAAGGGCCAAAAGGGAGTTCCCCCCTCCCCTCGGCTGGAGGGCGATGGGTTCTCCCTTGTGCCTTTTTTTCAGAAGGTTGCCTATTCTTTCCCCCTTGAACTGATTTTTAGAGACATTTACTAAACTCTGAAATAATGTATAATTATTATGTTATATTGTCGAATAAGCACTCAAGGTGACGCACAAAGATTTGTTTTATTTGACAAAATAAAATGCTGTTGCTACTAGGGCTGAGCAGAGCGGAGCAACAATAAAAATAGAGCGGAGGTGGCGGAAAGACCATCGGCGAGACCCGTAACGTTGTTCTGAAACGTGCGGCGGAGGCAGAGAAATCCGTACGACCCAAGTCATCCAAGGTGTGGGAGCATTTCACACTAAATACATCGAAAACGTCTGTTAATTTCAAGATATGCAAAAGCGACAGGGAGTGAGAGAGAGTGAGTGTGTGTGTGTGTGTGTGTCTGAGTGTGAGAGTTTGTGAGTGTGCGCGTCTCAGAGGTGGGTATAACAAGTTACATTTACTCCGTTACACTTCCTTAAGTAAGTAGTGCTTCTAGTATTACTACTTCTAGAGTAGTTTTACAGCGTCATACTTATTACTTTTACTTGAGTAGATTTGGGAAGAAGAAACACGACTCTTACTCTGCTACATTGCACTCGACTCATTACTTTTTTTGTTTTACATTTTATCTACGCTTTATTTTCGCCAGAGAGATGCCGTCGGTGCATCTACCACATGACTCCGTTTCACCAATCAGATGAAGCATCAATTATCATGTAACTCTGTTTCACCAATCAGACGTAGCGATGCA
This sequence comes from Coreoperca whiteheadi, assembly GCA_011952105.1. NCBI lineage: Eukaryota > Metazoa > Chordata > Actinopteri > Centrarchiformes > Sinipercidae > Coreoperca > Coreoperca whiteheadi. Next base: position 23,188,574 of record CM022474.1, read on the forward strand.
GTCACATGACCGCACACAAACTGTGGCGGCATAGCCTAAAAAAAAAGATTTATTGTTCTGAATGCTCAGGTCCCTTTAAACAAAAATATACATCTTTTTGTGCACTTTATTTACAAAGCCTATATATTTGGCAGATGTAAAGCATACGTGTATGTTTTTTTGTGTTAGTCTATTTGTTTTTTGATTTTTATTACTTTAACAGCTCAGGGATGTTCAAGGAGCAAGCTGTTTGTGCACTTTCTGAAGATTCTTGGCACTGTCAGTTCTGTTTTTGATTAAAGGGTTGGAAATAAATGCTTTTTTTAAATCCGATTAATCAAAAAAATAATCGTTAGTTGCAGCCCTAGTTGCTACACTTTCTCTTTCCCCATCTGCTGAAGAGAATATCGATATTTTTCAGAATTATTTACTTTTGTTGGAACGTTTCTATTTTAATTGGCGCAGCTTTTCAAGCCTTTACGGGACTGGTTTACCGGCCGGGAATCAAGACAGTGAGTGAGGTACACACACACACACACACACACACACACACGGGGGGGGGAGTAAATACGAGTCAGAGAAATAATTTCATGGCATGCTTTAAAAAGAGAAAAGTAGACAGCGGAAACAGAGCTTTTATTCAAGAATGGACAGATCAAATTGCCTACTAAGTGGATTTATGGCAAGTGGAATCACACACTACACAGGCCCGAACTGACAATTTCTGCATGTTCTCTATCAAATAATCCGGTGATTAGCACTGCCTTTTCTATGCACAAAGAAGCTCTTTTTGATACCGAGTCTTGTACAGTGTCTAAACAGAGGAATTGAGGAAGATAAAATATGTCTGTGCCGCCAAAGGCTGGCTGGCAGCATACAGGTTGTAAACCTTAACTGAGTGTTCACATGAGTGACCACAAGTCATTTGAAACGCATCTCGCTGTATCCTGCTGCTTCACACAAGCAGACTTCACAGGACATCTATTGAGATGTCATTGAAATTTAGGACAGCGGCGTTTGTTTTATACTGTAACAGGATGGAAGAGTCACCATCCACAACCTGAAGCGATCTCCTCTGAAAGTTTGTATCTCTGGCAAAATAAAGCACCTTTCAAATTCCTAGCGAGCGAAAGAGAGACTGAGCAGTTACAGCTACTGTCATTTCATCACCTGGGGACCATTCATCAGCTCCCAGTGAGAGACTGAATGAGAGAGAGAGACTCTGAGAGAGGAGCAGGAGGAGGAGGGACAGGGAGCTGACAGGCTGGTGCGGTGGCAGGGGAGTAACAGTCCCAGAAGGTCTGAAAAGCAGTGAGCATCACTGAGCCGGATGCACACACAAATGAGCCGTACCCAAAACACACAGCACACGCACAACAGTGCTGTCAAGCTGTGCCCACAATGCATGTAAATGTGTGTACACACACTCAAGAACACACTTTTCCTTCACCTGTACGAGGCTTTGTGGGGCTGTTACACGGGACCGGGAGCTGCAATTTAAGCTACGCTACGTTGTCTTTTTTTTCCTTCTTTAAAACGTGGGAGCAGGGCACGGATGGCTGTTTGTTCATTCATTCATCACACTCAATAGCACATATACTACTAAAGGTAGGCTGTGCAGGACGTCATGTTTTTTTAGTTAGCCTGGCTGGTTTGGATTTCAATGTGAGAAAAAGAGCCAGAGAGAGAAAGGCAGTAACTGAGGGGAGTGAGGTCGTGTTTCCTGGTTTTTACTCAAGCTTAATGCATCGTTTTCAGCAGAGATGTGGTGCCATCGTTCAGTGGCAAAATTACAGGTGAAAATTGGTAACATTTCCATGGCTCTTTTTTTGTCCTTTTACTACCACTCATTTTGATCCATTTCACCATCTGGACTAACTTCCATAATCTTTGTTCCTGATGACTGATGATGAATTACTTAGTCAAAGCTGAAAGAGCAAAATTGTTGCAAAGGTGAATTTAATTTGCATTAAAAACCAAAATGCGTGGTACCGTTTAGGCAAAAAAGAAATGACAAGATGATGATGAACTAGTGTACTAGTGTGGAGAATTTCCCTGGAAAGCAGGGCATAAAGCATGGTGCTGTGCCTGCTACTTCACTGACAAGACATTTCATACAAGAAATTGGCATAAACACAAACTGTCCTCTGTGGCAGTGAATTGGATCTGTCATCCTCTCAATGGAGTAGGATTGGAAATATAATACAGAAATCACTCAAAATCCTTGTAATTACACACGCAGCCATTTAAGCATGCACAGAGACAGGCAGACACACACATACAGAGCATCTCTTGTGTTTTCTTTTGCAACCACTAGCTTGTTACTCCAGAATGCCAGAACATAAAGTGAAATGAATGCAGAAGAACAAGGTTCAGGTCAGTTCTCTGTTGATTTGAGAGGTCAAATATTCACCCTGTCCTCCAAAACGTGCTCTGCAGCTCAAGGCAAGCTGAGAGAAATTAGATTCAGTTTGAGTGTTTCATGCTAATGGGAGAGCACATCCTCTGTTACATGCAAAAATGGGGTTTCTGCATATAAAGTCATATACAGTACTCTGTCATAAACCCTGACATGCAGAAGCGCCTGCAACAAACACACACACACACACACACACACACACACACGCGTGCGGTCTCTAATATTCATCTCCATTTTGACTGTAATTGGGTTTTTAATTGGATGATACTTTGAATGTCAATTCGCATCAAATGCAACTTTCTTTGACTTTTTATAGCTGAACAAAAGTCCACAAAGTGTAAAAAATGACGTAGAATAAATCTGTCCTCTCAGTGACCGTTTAAGCTTTACAAACACAATCCATTAGTTTTTCTGTTGTGTTTGGAGCTTCTGGATGTGAAAGTCCCTGTTGAACCTCCTTTGCTATCCTCTCTTCTGTTATAGGATTCTGTTCTCTGTGCAAGTGTGTGTGTCTGTGTGTGTTAATGTGCATGCTTGGACGTCATAACCATACTAAACATGTCCATTTTAGAGTCGCATGGTTTGTTTTTGACATGTGTTAACAGGTCCCTGTCTGTTTGAAATCCACACATCTAGGAATATTTCCTGTTCCTTGTATTAGACTAATTTTGAGTTGCTATGAATGAGAGTGTTCATTAAACGCCTAAGTGTTTAAAAAGTTACCTAATGCATGTGTGTGTGCGTGCACGCTCCAGACTGTGTTGTACGTATGTACCATGAAAGTAGGAAAGGAGTAGCCACTGAGCTGCAGGAGATACACAGACAGCCGGGGAAAGCTTCCTTTTTCTCCAAGAAGCACCTCAGTGCAAGTGTGTGTTGCAGTATGTTAATCCAAGTTGGCATGTGCTATGCATCGATAGTGTTCATGTTTAATCTAGGGAAATACATGGGATCATTTTAAAACCTTTCTACACCTCAGGGTAAAACTGGGTTTTTGTATTTTTCCTCCTTGTCTTTTCAGGCTTCCTCTCTTGCTGTTTGCGGCTTTTCTCCTGCCAAGGGATTTTTTGTAACAATAAGAGATAGTGAAAAAATCTAACATTTTTAAATGCGGCTCTTGATATGCCTGGTTCATAGTATGTTGTGCTAAATGCAGTGAACAGTAGTTCATTGTTCTCTCAGAAAATACTGGAATATAAATATGTCTCACAGAGATGGTGAGATTGGCTGCTGATTTTTCATTTCCGTGACCTTCAACCTGACTTGAATAATGTTTTTTGTCACTGCAGAAATATTGTTCCATTTGTTTTGTTTTTACCTCACTAAGACGGTGCCATATATACATCACACATGGCATTTAAATGTGATTAAAAACAAATGCTCAACACAACGCATAACATCCCTCAGCTTTAACTGTGTCGAAAGCATGAATGATGATGACGATGATAGCACTCATACTCTCTTTAAATTTGGTCCACACAATGATCAGTTTGAGCAAAGCCATAGCTAACACAACCTGGTAATGCTTCGGTCATGGACGCAAAATTAAAAATCACCAACACCTCACCTCTATTTTGGAAAAAGGGGCATGTTTGTGAATTAATAAGAACAGCTCACATGTGGTCAACAATGTGTGTTAAAGAGCAGCGCAGGAGCGCAAAGGGTCCCCGCTCGTGCCCATCGCCTGTGCAGGAGAGTGTTTGTTGTCGGAGTGTCGAGCATGTCGAGTCAGATCCAGACAGATATTACAGATATTGGCACTGTGGAGTTCCGAACCCTGTATCTTGGTCCAGAGCAGATGGCTACAGATCCATTCAGCCAAGGCCTTAATAGAGCCACAGCTGCTGGCAGACAAAGTGAATCTCCCTCCATATGCACTTCCTTGGAAAACACAGTGCTGCTCTGTTTGCTCTGCTGTGGGAGTGTGACACAGTCCGCCAGCTATGACTCAGACCGATGATACTTCTCCATTGGTACCAGTCCACACAGGGCAATTTGTTCAAATATATCAAGGCTGACAGTGGACAGGTATGCCCTTGTCTGCTGCTCACATTCAGCCGTGAAGCCGGCATTAACAAGGTGGCAGTGAGTTCAATATTTTCACCTAACAAGAGCTGAGCCTTTTCCTACAATTTCACCTGTGAGAAATACAGCTGTGACTGTGAAGTTCCAGATGCCCTTACTGAACTCATTAATATAGAAGTCAATGCAATTCCCTTTATTGAAAGTGCAAGTACTTTGTGTGACTTTATCGCGCTGCAGGTATTTCATATCATCACTACATCAGTGTAAACTAGAGCCCGACCGATACTGGATGCTTGAGACGGATACCGATTTTAGAGGAGAAACACTCACAAATAAATAGATAAATAAGCATGAGCACTGTTCAATATCAGTCACTTGCGGAAGTAGCAGAAAATCCCATGGAAGTACTCAAGTAAAGATAAAAACTGTATGTTATTTATTTACTTTCCACCATTATATCTCACCAACTGGGTAACAACGTAGCGTGAAGTCAACACTCAACGGACTCAAACCACCACCGCACCGTCGTCTGCTGAGCTGCAGCACGATGGAGAGATGCTCTGACGCTAACCTTTCACTCTGCTACTGACTGACGAACTATAGCTGGCTAGCTACCTCGCTAACACAGCAAACAGTTGTGAAAAGCATGAGTGACGAGAGGGCTATCAGGGACCGGGTTTATTAGTGTTACATTGAAAGGGGAAATGATGGGTTCATTGTTTAACTTTCCAGCAATGTATTTCACAAACTAGTTAGCAGCTTACCGTGAACACACCGCTCTGACTCCAGTGCGTCTTCTCGGCTGCGCACGCGGCCCTCTCCTACAGGAGCTCCTGCGCGGTGCTGAGAGTATTGTAGCCATAGCGACGGCCCACGTTCCCCAGCATGCACTGCCTAGTGCTGAAAGCAGTTTGCCTTCATTTCCAAAATGCAAATGTCGCTTTTTGTTAGTGTTTGTATGTGTCTGTTCAGAACACGGTGGGTTATGTTGGTAGTTGTTAATTTTGTGCTGGTTTATAGTTTTAACCATTAGTGTGTTGGCTGTTACATGTCATGGCATCAGCTGTATTTTACTGGTTTTTTGTGAGTTGCTGAGAGGACCTTCTTACTGCTCACGTGACGCTGCTGCCTGTTGTAGTGATGATCTGTACTGGTGGACGAACTTTCTACTGATGCATACTTTAATGTGGTTCTGTCTTACTATACTGGAAATAAAACAGTTTGATATTGGTATTTGTTGTTAACAATTGTTGTTAACAGTTGTTCAGCCAATGTTGGCAGATAAGTCTGCTGACCAATGAATTGGTTGGCCTCTAAGGTAAACTGCCGTGGTTGTTATTCTGGTATGCAACATCTGCCTTATGTATTTGCAAAAGTGCTTATTGCTGTGATAATGCTAGATTACAATAAAAGCACTTGTCACATTTCAATTAGACTAAAGCATTTGTCTCGACAGGAGACACTTTGATTTAAATCTGCTGCATTGTGGATCATCATCATCATATATATTAGCAAACAGAGGGGCAGAGATTACTTAAAAAATGTCTGCAGTTTCTGATTCTCTGTTTCTAATGCTCTCTTTGTTACTGACACATATTTAATGTGTTCCTAGACATATTTCTGTATTTGTCTGATCACCAAAAATGGGTCCCTTTCCACAGTTTAACCAACAAAAGGGAGTTGGTTTGAAGAATCTGGACTGTCCACATAGTTTGAATGTGAGTAAGTGTGTGTTAGTCCTAGGGTGGACCTTGCTGTGTGGCCAGTGTGTGCTGGCATAAGCTTCAGGCACCCGTATGACCCTGACAAGGATTAAGCAGGTGCAGAAAATGAATGAGTGAGCTCTAGCAGGCCAATGCTTGCAAATCTATGTCAGGAATATGAAGTGTGACTGCCATTATCACCATCCTGACACAGGGGAGTGTTGAATCTACAGTGCAGCTGTTAAGAGGGTGAAAGCACTGGCAAGAGCAAAATCGCATGTCAGAGAGGAGATCTGTAGATTAAAAAGCACACTATCTTGGGAAATGCAAAGGCAGGTCAACCAAGGAAAGACACTGACACTGAGAGAGAGAGGAGAGATTGTCAACTCACTCAGGTGAGGGACAATAAACGTTAACCAACTGGGAAAGCAAGGGCCTCGACATTTCTAATTAATATTAACTGAATCACTTGAGTGCTTTGTTTACTGAGTGGGGGCAACCACGGATCAACAATCCCACTTGCTGCAATGGGGAGTCACAAACACCGCAAACACAAAAATGCATTCCCACGTACATACACACTAACTGCACACACTTGTGTGGATGTACTCTTGGAGATCTAGAGAGAACTCATTAAAGTTACTACCACGTATTTGTGGGAAAGACAGTGTGGAGAGAAACTTATCACCAAACTTCAGTGTCTACATCAAAGTCCAAACAATCCATACGGCGCTAATCTGTCACGGCACACAGCAACCACAACCAAGAGGCTGCCCACATTCAGATACAGACGCACACACACACTTCAAAGTTTGGTATGCTGGTGCTTTCTGCTGCAGACTCATCCCAGGTGCCTCATGGTGGGTGAATGTCCACTAATGGCTCCACTGCTTCAAAGCTGCTTCTGTGAGTTTCTGGGAATGTTTGTATTCAGAAACGCCTGTGTGTTTGGCGGGAGGAGAGTAATCTGAGGGCATCTTGTCATAAAAGATGGACGAAGCAAAGGAGGACTTTTAAGAAGAATGAGACGAACGGGAGAGGACATCAACGACTGATACCAAGTAAACAAAATGTGATGTGGGTGGTGCAAACAAGTACAGAACCGAAGGGGGGCAAGCATATAGAGAATAAAGTGGTGTGAGTGGAAGGGGTGTGTATGTATGTGTGTGTGTGCAGTTTTGCAGGTCTGAGACTAGCATCTTTGTCACATGTCACGCGTTCTCATCACACTTTTCCATCGATATACAGTGCTCTAAAACATACCATTCAGGAAAGAATCTTTAAAACTGCATTGCAAAGTGGGGTGAAAAGGAGCCAAAGGAAAGGAAGTTGGGCTTGCAAAGATAGGTAAAGTATAGTGAAGTGGTGGGGTAGAGATGAGAGGTGTGCAATGATGACTGAAGCAATCATGTGGATGGTATGACATTTACTGCGGGTCGTAGGAAGCGGTCAGGTGAGAAAGATATCAACTAGACTGGATAGTTTGTGGGAAAAAAATAAAGATGGAGAAAATGGTGGAGGGAAAATCGTAGGGTGCTTGAAATCAATAAAGTGGATTTGTGGAGTGAGGATGTCGAGGGATGCAGAAGGGGGTGGAGATGGCACTAAGGACAGATGGTGTTTAAACACCCTCAATGCTGAGAGAGCTGGGGAGTGTGTCAAGAAATCAACAGAGGGAGTATTGGTGTCCAACTTCTGCCATGGTATATACCCATGCCAACTGGAGTATGGCAGCACCCCATGGCACCAGTCTGGACAGGGTACACCATCTGAACAGTATGAGCAATCTGAGGATTAAGCATGCGAAACACAAACACACACACGCTTACACACACATTTATTAAAGTAGTGCTTCTGCTGGGAAAGGACACCACCAAACACAGCCCAGAAAGTCTATTTTCCCCTTAAAAAAAGACCAATCATAAAAAGGAAAAAAGGACAAAATCATGACCTGTTGTTCAACCAAACTGTCCGTCGAATACACAAATACGACATACAGAAACCAGAGAGGAGGCAAAAGCAAAAACTAGGACAGTCGCACTCCCCTGTTGATCTCTCATTCAGTCACACCTTCAAGTCATTCCCACAACATCAGCCACACAGCAGGACTCTCCGCAGCTCAACGCTGCCATGACAATGATCATTACCGATCTGTTTAACAGTGATACTTGTGTCAACAGCGCGCCAGTTCGTGAAGCGCATTGGAACACAACTGTCCTCCAAACAATATAAATCACAACAGCAGTCGAACTCTGCCTAAATGTATGTGGTCTGCCGACTGGAAGCTGTCTGTAAGAGGGAAATTCCAGTTTTTATTCAACCTGACTCTTATTTTTGTAGTTTTGGCCAAAATCTCTATTTGTATTAATGACATTTTACTGAGGATTAAGATACACAAGGGGTCAGACAATCTTACAGGTTATAAACAAACCTCCAGTTTAGCCAACAAAGGCTACCAGTAAAATGAGCTAATCTGCCTGGAAACCCATCTTATTGACTCACTTTCTTGTTCAACTTTGCCGTACTTGCTGCACTCACAGTTTTCCTGTGCAATGAAGTATTTTCCAGTCATTGTGCTGACTTAAGTTAGCCGGCTGCTGTCAAACAATGACAAACTTTTCCCTTAAGCACACTCATTGTGCAGAGACGACCAATTAAAAAAGATTGGATAATAAACTCTTGGACTAATAGAGCACATTAAGTAAAGGTCAGTCGAAACAAAGTGAAAAACTCCAGTTCATCAATAATCTAGTGGTGAGTACCAACACGTGGAAAAATACTTTTTTGTAGAGTTTTGTGTAGAGTTATGCAGTTTCCATCAGCCGAACACGTCCACAAAATGAAATGGATATAATGCATATAATGGATACAATGTTTATGCGGACTGTTTGGTACAAACCCAATATCATGATGGTAGCTGTGAGGCATTTCATCACATTCTTTCTGGCTGCAGGCAACCATGCACGGCCCACCCCTCTAAACAACCCGCTGGAAGGGTTTACCCTCTGATCAAGGTCTCTCACCTGGGAAGCACATCAGGCTGACTGAATTGAATATAGATATGGGTAAATGAATTATGAATTATGAATGGGCATCAATCCAAAATGTGAAAATGCAATAGCTTTTCAAATTAAAATGGATTTTCATGCCATCAGAGAAAGTGATAGCCCTTGGAAACTTTACACAGATGGTGAAGTCCTACAGATGGGCCGACATATAGAGAGGCTGATGGGAAAACTGAAATAGTCACCAAAACCATATGAAATATAACAGTGCAAACTCTGGTGCTGCTTTTTGTGAGTGGTGTAGGTGCTTCGCACGCAGCGAAAAAGCCTGTGGGTGCGTGTGTGTGTGGCAATCTGGGCGGCAATATGACACACATGCGCACACGCAGACACACTTCTGCTATGTGTCAGAGCTATTCCCATGTAGGGACAGCTGAAGTTGATCTCATTAACTTGCCCTTCATTCAAACAGCTAATTACACACAGGCACACAATCACAGCCTTCACAGCACAATCAAGTCCTGACGGAGGGAGAGAAAGAAAGACAGAGGGGGGTAAGAGTGGGAGAGAAGGTCTGCAACAAACACAAAGGAAAAAAGAGAGCGGAGGACATGCTGAGAAAGAAAGCAGATCACAGAAAACAAAGTGAAAGAGAAAAGGGAAAGTGGAGGCTTCATTACTTCTAAGCCTTCAACAAGTATTTTACTTGAGTGTAAGCTGATTTTCCCTCTCACGTACAACAGTGGATTGGCTCCGTGTCAGAATCTTTCTGAAAAGCTATTTGTTTCCAGTATCCCTAATAAAGGAATTAATGTTATGTTAATGACTTTTCAGCCTATTACTGCACTGCTGATGGATCCATCTGTACTTGAAAATGTCTTTTCCTCCAGAACCCTGCCGCATGGTTATTTGTGTCACAGTCTTTGTCAGGTAATTTATGGGAAGACATTAAGCCGTTAATACATTGTGTTACAAAAAAGACGACAGTTTAATGGCATTGCGTAGATGAGCAAACTAGCCATCAATAATGCCGTATAATGAAGCCTGTTGAAGGCCTATTGGGAATGCAAAACAGTGGCTGCTGAAACTTAAAAGAGAATGTTATGAGTTTGTGCATGTTTGTGTGTGCAGAGGGGTGTGCAAATGTCAGATGATACTTTATGTGTGTGTGTGCGTGTGTGTGTGTTTGTACTTTATTCAGAGTAAAAAAAGCAACTGAGGGAAGTTGGAGCAGGAAAGCGGCTGGTGGAAGAGATCGGTGTTACAGAGCAGGGACAGTGTCTAGGCAGCTCACTTGCTTATCACTGTAGAGATCTTGGTTAAATTCCCAGCAGTTCGCGTCAAGGTTTTGATAGCTGGTTCCCTTTTGGAACCACTTGCAGGTTGATAAAATACTCAGACATGATAACCTTAAAGGTTAACGAATCTCCTATTAAATCTTTTATCTACCCTCATTCCTTTTTATTACCAAAAAACATTCAGGTAGCATTGCTTTTGCTACATGAAATGACAAAGTTACCTTGTGGCAGATTTAATCCATGACTAGCTACTTAATTTAATTAATTAATGTAACTGTATTAGTAACTAGCCCAAAGTCCAAATGAAACTTGGTTGTTGTTTGTTAATATGCTCTCAATATCACAGATCAATAAAATGTGATCAAACCACAACATAAGTGGCAGCGGTGCTTTCCGCATGGCTGAAAGCCCCACAATTGACACAAGTGGCAGTGTTGGCGGATGGGAAGCCGGTGAGGGATCATGTACTTGTTGCTGCACTAGTGACTCATTGTTGGTCGGTCCACCTGTGCAGAGAGGGGTTGGGTTCTGGGAGGATAGTGTGAACCTCCTCACATTACACTCTCATTATGGTGAAAATCCTCGCTCGCAGGTGACAAGAAACTGTGGGCAACTCCATCTGCACTGGAGGAAAAACGTGGTAATAAAGCAGTAAGCGGTAACAAGACGCACGGTGCGTTGGCTATTCCAAATTGAGCGCAATGGGGGGAAATTGCAAACCAGGATCGATAAGAGGTAAAGGAGAAAGTTAAGGGAAGTGGTAAGAAATGGCAACATGAAGAGAGGAGGAGACATTACATAAAAGGATTTTAAAAGAAGTGATTCCGGTAGAGAAACTGCTTATTGCTGTCGTCATTCGCCTAGCCTCTCCTGCTGGTTCTCGTCATAGCACCCCTCTGCTCACCCTTTGTCTCTCTCTCCTTCTGTCCTGTGTTGCACTCTGTCTGAGTCTGAGCAGTGCTGCTGTTATGAAACATTCCTCTTTGCTGTAGACTTCAAATCTGAGAATCTACAGTCAGTTCTGTTTCTGCCTTCTTCTGTCTGGGTCTTCATCTCTGTCTCTAGACTGCTTCTATCTCTTTCTCTACCTCTGCATTGGTGCCTGTCTATTTCAGTCAGACAGCAGTACGTGTTTGACACTTAGCTCCTTCGACTCTTAAAGTAAGGTCAGTGCTGGCTGTGTGTCGTGCAGGCAGCACATCAGCATCACATCAGCAGCCTCTTGCACAGAATTAATGACATGATTGTTTCTTGAAATACAGTTTCAGATCATTTGTAGTGATTAACTGAGGAACTCATACTCAAAGGTTTATGTGATAAATAAACTTTAAATTTAGTTTCAATGTCAGCCACAAGATTGCCAGTTACTACAGATGAACTCACAGTTAACAAGTAAAAGCATTAATGTGCTTGAATTTTGACTATTTTTTGAAAGTGGCCTTGACAGTAACGGGACAATGACGCTTGTCATTGTCTGGATTAATTATTAATTAAATGGATTAAAATGGTTACAAAGCCTAGTCAGTAGGCTTTAAATGGCACATTTAAACAAAAAATAACAAAAACAAAGACTTGAAACATGAAAAGACACATCAGGTCACTGTGACAGAGCTCGAGTGGGATCCTGCATGGAGTGTGAAGGACAAATAAAAATTGCTGCTGAGTTGAGTTTGGTGTAGATAAGAGATAACTCTTCTGCAGTAGATCAAGACTTGTGCATTCATATTCACACAAATCCAACTGCAGAATGCAAAAAGCTCAGTTGAATGGCTCAAGGAGGATAAATCTTTATCAAAAGCTACATTTTTTTTTTTTTTTTATTTAATTTACTTATCATGTTATTTGACATTTCAATAGACCTCGGGGGGATTTAATCCCTATACAGGAGTGTCATACTAGGGCTACACTCCGCTACGAGCTACACTTTGCTCCTCGATAGCAGCCTCAGCTCTGTCTGCACCAACCCTGCCCTGCAGTCATTCAGACAACTGGGAATGAAATAAGCTAAGTAGCAGAAGATTAAGACGGATTATAGCTGGTGTAGTAAACCATCTGAATGCTGTCACATCACTCTGGAGATGAAGGCTTATGATGGTATATATGCTATGCTAAGTGTGTATGGACAGTTGAGCATTTATCATGGTAACTACAAACATGGTGAGAGAGTACAGACGTATGATCATACATTAAGTATTATATATAACATGTAAGCAATGCACAACACACTGCACATACTGTTGCAACATCCTCATGAGGAATTGTATGGAAAATTGCTAGATCAGTGCATAGAGACTAATGCACTGTGCGTAATGTTTAAGTGAGTAGTGAATTACAATGGATTCTTCGTCTTCTTTTGAGCCATAACATTTCATTGTAGCAGTCAGGGTCACATCTTTACATGGCGTAATGCATATTAAATCTTGACTATTTGCTAATGATGTTCGTATGTTGAAAATATCAACAAGGAAAACTATTGTTAAAATGATTAATTAATAGAAGTGTTATTTTAATTTTGATACAAGTGTAGGATGTTTGGACACTACGTTGAGGTATTGCGGAAAAACAATATATGGACAACTGCTACTGGTGGTTGACTGTTGTGACCTTTACATAGAAAAGTATGAAGGAGTATAGATACATGCTAAAAAGGGATTTTAGAAATGAAGAAGAAGAAGATTCTTTATTGTCACATACACAATCATACACAGTACAACGTCTAGTGAAATTAAATCTCTGCATTTAACCCATCCTAATTATTAGGGGAGCAATTTGGGGTTCAGTGTCTTGCCCAAGGACACTTCGACATGTGGCTGGGGAGAGCCGGGATCAAACCGACCTTCCGATTGGTGGACGACCCGCTCTGCCACTAAGCCACAGCTGCCCCGCTTCTTAATGACTGAATTAAATGTATTCGGATGAAGCCTTTTTTAGGATCACACTTTGCTGTGTTTGTTCGCCCTAGCAGCGTAAAAACTACTTGAAAATCAGTTACTGTACATCATCTTGCCAGCCGCTTGTTCAATTATATGTTGAAATCTCTTTTTCTTTCTTTTGAAAGTTTTGTATTTCTTGTTTTCTCATGTTCTCTCTGTCTTCATCTCTCAGCTTCTCATTCATCACGTTCTGTGGGTGACAAGCATCCTATACGAAGGTACTGGAATAAATGGCCCCCTGCCCTGCTATCGACAGGCTCTACTCAATTGAATTTAATGCTTGGCTGCCCTTGTGTTTTCTTTCTCAGTCTCGCAAATAAACTCATTTATTCTAATTTTGTGATGTCTCAATTTGCATCTGGGAGTCCTACATCAACGCCACCCTCTTGTCGGGCTGTGTTTGACTAAGGTGGCATCCATTAATTAACCACTTAATTAGAACCAATTAATGTAATAATGCATGGCTTGATTAACAAAATTGCTATAGGCATTTCAAAACAAGGTATCCAGTATCTAACACAAATCGGTTTGGGAAATGGTAGGTAATTATTCCCTGCCATGGTAAGTGATATTAGTGGATAACAATGTGGCAATGTGGCTATATTGAGCTTGAGTAGAAGGAAGCCGGTTATTTTGTCAGTGCAAAGGAAAGAGATGACAAGTCCTGTCTGTATCGTGTTAACAGAAAATGAAACATAGGTAAGACAAGTGGCTGACCGTCTGAACACACTCACATTACAGAACCTCTAAGGATGAAGGACACTGAAAGCCTTTTGCCTTCGGACTTTAATGCTGATAATAGCAGATAAAAAGCTGATATCAACAGCTCTGAGCATACATACAGTACAGTCCATTTGTATACAGAAGCTCTGAGAGGCAAGTGAGAAAGTGATCCATTTTCTAAATCTGATCTGAATTGTTTTCTCTCCTGTGTTTATGACTTAAGAACAGGTGAAAAAAAGAGAAGTCTTTCCATGTTCCTTAATACTTTAAGTTTTGGAAAAAAAATTGGACAAACTCTCCCATTTACTTGAATGAGAAAGTGTGTCCAAACCTTTGACTGGTACTGCATGAACCTTGTGTTTAGAGTGCATGGAGAAATTAAAACTCTCCAGGCCACAACATCATCTCTATTTTTCCATCCGTCTTTTGTATATGGCCCAGAATTAAGAGGTGGCATTTTTCAGACAAAGTACACACAGGAAGGAAAAGCCTTCCTCAGCTAATCCTCCAGTCAGGCTCCTTTCAGTGTGAGCGCACCTATGGGCGACCATTCCCTCAGTCCCCGTCTCCTCCCTCCCTGCAGAGTCCGGCAGACTGCCTCAGAGGCAGATCTACCAAAGATAGATTTGTTGTCCTCACCTGTCCTGTTGCTAGCTGGTTCATACAAATATAGAGGAACACACACATGCACACGCTCGCACACCCCCTCTGCAGCGGAACTCGAGACTTTCCATCCCAATCTCCCCCAGAACATTGCACTCAATAACAGCAAAACCAGAGCTGCAGAACAGAGCACAAACGAGCGAAAGAAAATCCCAGAATCTGAGAGCTCAGTCTGCTGTTGCGAATTTTCTGCCTTCCTGGATCACGGCGTCTGAGCATAGCTGGGCTGCTTCAAAACATACACACAGCAGTGCTCGTACACACAGACAGGTTGGAACACACGCAGAGCACACACCCACAAAGCAGCTGTCAGTCATTCGGCTAAGCTTGCTCAGATACTCCGAAAGAGCAGCCGCTCAGTCAAACTTAAAAAAACTTGTTAGTATCGCCTCCCCTCCAAAGAGCTTCAGGCATTGAGGTTAAAACTACCTTGGAACATATGAGCTATTGATCAGATCTATCAAAGCGGTGTTCTAGACACACAAACACCTCTTATTTGTCCCAGCCAGGCAGGAGATGGAGCAGGAACGATGAGTGAGTTAACCTGCCATTTGCCGCCGCTGCAGCAGAAAACCAATATCATGATGTTGAACAACAAAATCCAAATGTTCCCCAAATATTCTGCTGGACGTGTGTTTTAAAACTGGACAAACCTTTTCCAGAATGGACTTAATCAGCACTTGTGTCAATTAGTTTTTTCTTTAATAAACAGGTGTAAATATTGATTAAAGCACATTCGATTACAACGCTGTTTAGTCCCTGTTTTACGGCTTTCATTAGTGAATATTCTTGGAGCTATTAATTGATACACAGGCAGCATGTGACAGCTTAATACGAGTTAGAGTGCATTCTGAAGCTGAGAGTGGCTTGTTGAAAGTTTGCATAGTGTGTACACATTATTTCACATTGACAAGTGCCAAGCTTCAAAAACCTGCAAATTCATAATCTGTTTATTTGACCTCTGCTTATCTTGTTGTTTTATTTTATTAATTCAAAACCATTCTACTGTGTAATTGTGTAGTCTGAGAGACTTGCTAATGTAATCATAAAAAATGTGCTTTTTGATTAGCTCATGAAAGCACTGCGGTCACAAGCCATTGTAATTTAAAGCTGAACGCCAAAAAATATGATGCCATTCCTGCGCAGCTCAGCTGGGAAGTAGATCATAGCTGTCAAAATCTTCCTCTAGCAGATCAACCATAAAATTAAAACAATAGTTACGTTACGATATTAATAATGGGCCTTTTGGGGACGCAGCACCTCTCGACTGCATTCTTCATTTCGAGATCACACATATACATGCAATTTCGGTGTTTTGATTTTTGTTTAATTCTGGAACAACAGAGCCAAGATGACACTTCACATTTGGTTCTTGATTAATAAAAAGTCCTGTGTTGTATGAAGATCCTCTTTCGAGGACGCGAATACAGAATAGTGCTGAGCTTAGGGGTACTTGTGATCTTAAATATAAACAACAGGAAGCAAAACCTACTGCTGGGCATAAAAATAAAAAGTAAGCTCAATAAAACAGCGTAATTCAACAAACCATAACCTCTCTACAGAACAGTTCTACAGTGACGTTCACCGTTAATACCTCAACCACTGTCACTGAACACCAACTGTAAACCTAAACATAGCATACACCATTATCACATCACTCCTGCCGTTGTTATAGCTGCCTGTGCAGTGGATGGTCGGCTCCTCGGCCTAAATTATGCTAATCTACAGAATGGGCGCTTCATGCAAAGGCTGCATCATCAATAACTCATAAAGCAGCTCATTTCACCTTACTAGAGAGCAACCTCCACGCCTTGCACGCACTCCCTGCAAGGCAGGCGGGAAACAATACAGTGCTGGGGAGCACTTGTTAAAAATATATAGCACTCACTCAAGAATACATAAGCAGGGGCGTTTGTCAGTGGTGCCTGTGTTCATGAATGCATGTATGTATGTTCATGAATGTATGAGTGCATTTATAAATGTGTGCATGTGGATATTCTGTCTGCGTGTTTTGGAGGCAGTGACGCTTTGGCTTAACTCCCCTGCAGGTTCTAGCCACAAATATAGTCCATGCCACATAAAGTACATCATAACAGTGAAGGGGCCAGATAACGATGCAGCTCCTGTCATGTTTCATGCATTCTGATAAGGCAGCCAACAAAAAAAAAAGGGGGGGGGGGTTACGAACAAGGTGAGCGGCCTACAGGGATGACAACTACCACTGAACCATGTTGGTACACAGCCTTCCTCTTAACACGTTCACTGTACCCCAATGTACCACAGATAAGACAGGGGAACATTTTAGGTATGGAAGACACAGATTCTATGTTCCTGCAGCTGTATCTCGCAGGAATCTTTGGAAACAAGGAAGCTAAAAAGAACAATTTTCTGTCAAGGGACTTCTCATGGCTAGCTGTGAGCGTCATTGCTGAATGAAATGCACCAATAATTCCAATTCATTAGCCTTAATTTTAAGGATAAATATAGATTTGGCTAGCAGTCGCTACCAAAATACAGTGGATATTAAGGGGAGTAAATTATGGGAGAGCACCTCTGTTCTGACAGATAGTATTACTCAGTGACGCAGACCACTGAACCATGAATTTGTCCATCTGTTTCTTGCCCCCCACCAGTCGCGTTTCTCTTTTTGATTTGGCTCTCATCTCTCTCAATCTTCTTGTCTCTCAGTTTTCTGTACACCATTTCTATATCTCAATTACTGAGGGCAAAGTAAAAATTCATACGTAATATCACGCTGCTGTGCACTTCACTAATGAAAAGGGGGCCTTGTATAGGAATAATGTGAGTGGCAGGGGGTTTCTTCCTTCCCTCCTTTGTTTCTTGTTTCTGTCTTCTTCCCTCGTTCCTTGCTTCTGTCACACCTGGCATTTTTCTCTCTCTCTCTGCTTGTCATCAGTACCTGGTGCTACACTTATTTACTAAGTGCAGTACAGCGCTCAGTGACTGACTGGTCGCATCCGTAAGACCCTGCATTTCTCGTCTGCCCGCTGGTTATGTGGTTTGTTTCTTTGTGTGCCACCAGCTGAGTGTGAGGTTTCAAGTATGCAACACACTCTCTTGGGAGTTCATGGGAGTTGTTGTTCACCCACCCTGCTCTGTCAAACCCCATTGTGCCAACTGAGATGGCTCTGACTGAGCAGTCTTCAATAATTCATTCTGAATCAAAGCGAGACAAAATGGATTGCAGCAAAAGACATTTCATCCACTTGGAGGGAAATATAATCGAAATTCAAAGTCTTCTACATGAGATGGGAGTTCAGCAGTTAATAGGGTATAGGGCTGTGAATACAAGCTGAAATGAAAATCTGAACAATATATGTGCACTCTGACTCTTAATGTGTTTAACATTCTTATGTCTAGTATATTGTGAATAATGCAACAACCTGTTATTATAGAGAAATTATGTTTTTCAAAGTTAAATTGAGCAGTAACCACATTTTGATGTATTTTTTTATTATTTTATTTTGTAGGACTAAATTGTGTGTATATGTGCATTCATTTGAAAATTGAAACTGTGTGTGAATAAGTGTGAGTGTGGGTGTGGGCGCCGGCAATATTACTCCTGTGGGTCTCCTATATAGCACTGTGCTCCCCCTTACATCTCCTTACCCCCTACCTTTAAGCCCTGCAGCGGCCCAGCTTGGCGGTGCCAGCACGCTCGTTAATCACATAGTGTCAGGCCTTTAATAAGTCCTTGACGGGGGTTTCGCCATGAACGACACTCTTTATCAAAGGTTTACACTGCCACTGTGTCCTGGAGAATGATTGATCCCCCACGCTCAGGTCTGCCCTTCATGCTGACTGACGGAGCGACACCCACTCAGCCAGCAGCAGACAGTGATGCCAGGGGTGCACATACATGTGTGTGACTCAAAACGTGTGTCTCCGTGTGAGGGCGAGAGCGGCGCTGTGCTGGAACCAGGCGGCTATGCCTGGGTGATGGATACTTCTCTCCCTACCAACCAACCCTACATGATCCTGCATCTCCAAATGCAAAACACTCCCATTTTCATGCTGTGATAAAGTGATGTTTTAACCTTGCCTGCCTTTGGCTGGAGAGGAAGCAGCCAATCCACTTAACAAATGAAGTAATATCAGCAATCGGTTGGCCTTGTCGCTTTACTTATGGGCATTATACTGTATGTGAAGCATTATCAGAGCTCTGCTGACCTTGTTATGAGGGAGGTTGGAAATCTGAATAAATTAGATGAAAATCATATCCATCAAATCCAAACTTAGCCTGACCCGTCCTTAAATCTGCTAAAATAAGACATACAATAGATGAATAAAGAAAATGTGTTTGCTATACTGTGCTCCCTCACTTTCCTGGGCATTACGTTAAACTTAACCCAAAGTTTTAGTTTTTTTGTTAGTCAAAGTAGGACAAAATCATATTTAGATCAGATTATGGACAACTGTGGCTAGAGAAACAACATGAATTTACATGTATGTACCAACATACATTTTATTTCTAAAGTCACAACTCCAAACCATTACACACTTCATTTTCTAAACAGTAAGTACACTGTGATGAAAAGGCCGCAATAGGGCTGCATACAGTCAACACCAACCCCATTACCCTACATAGTTTAACAAGTTGAATGAAAAATTGCCTCCTACTACATGCAATGAAAAGCACACTACTGAAAAAAGATCAAGAATGCTCCTTTTAGAATACACTGAGAAGCTGTCAAATGAACATAACAAAGGCCACAACTAATCATAGATATTGTGAGTGTGAGTGTCATGCAGGTCCCACGACTTTAATTAAGTAAATAATACATTTAAACAATAATTTGTACATACTCCGACACACTGAAACCTTTTGCCTAACTGTGGGCCTAGTGAGTTTTTCCGAGTGGTTGAAGCGGATCCTTTTCAGTAAAATAAAACAATCAGTGAGTCTAATGGCTTCATATACAAACATTTCTGGATTAACAGAATGTTTACCTTGACTGATAAGAGACAGTTTTGAAAACGGGAATTAAAGAGATGTTGCAAGGCAAATGACGAGGGAACTCGAAAGGAAAATGCATAGATTCACTTTATAGGAGGGAGACATAGAGGGCAACACAGATAAGGAAGCACAGGTAAAGAAGAAGGATTATTTGACTGCATACTCCCTGATTGGCCATTCATTTCTGAATAGAAAAAACTATGTAGAGATAAAGTGAAAATTCTGAGCTAAGCTTGCCTTTTGCTATAATACATTAACAACAGTGTATCCTCTTTTAACAAGACAGCATGGAGTTCAATAGTATTCTCAAGGTGATCATCACTGATCTAAGAATTATAATTGGGACCTCCACCATTGGGTCCAATAAAAACAAATTGGTTAAACTTCAATGTCGTGATTCATTTGTGTAAAATAATATGTACACAGAATTAACACTATGAAAAAGTAATCGTATAATTAGGAAAAACTTGGCTAATTAATTCCCTTTGGACTCAGATTTTTAAAACAAAGTGCATCCCTTTGGAATATTAAGTACCTTGGCTGACATTACAATTTGGTAAAAATAAAGACCAAAATTAAAAGTCACCTCAAGGTAAATGTATTACTTTTGGTGAACAGGTTTGTCTCTAACCTTCAACACACAAAAATAAAATCAGCACAGGAAAGTACTCAAGACTTTGAGTACCAAGTCTCTGGCATTATTCTGTGGCTCTGAAAAGAGAAATCAAATAAAGGTTGAGGATATCAGTGCCAATTGTACTAGCAGACTTGTTTGTAAATGGCAGTGCGGGGACATGAATGGCTCCGGGAAGTTCTCTGAATGAAATTTAAAGAGAACAATTTGGTATTCCCTGGAAAGACGCCGCAGGCAACACAGCAATTAGGAGACTGACAGTGAGGGCCGACAACCTAACTCTGCAGTTTTTTTTCTGACCTTCACTCTCTGTCTCTCTCAGTTACACATATACAGGACACACATACACAAATAAAAAACCCTCTGCCATGAGGTGGCAGACGCACCATCTGGCGGAATGGGCAGGCAGACACAGAGAAATTGAGAAGGAGGGACTTCGAACAAGTGTGTAATGGTTCAATATTTGCCTGCTCTGCCCATGTGTGGGTGTATTTTGTGGAGAGACTCTCTCTTGGCTGTGAATTCTGTCCATGTGCCCAGCAGATACCCCTCCCTCAGCCCCCACAGGTCTCTGCCACTCGGTCTCTACAGACACTCAGATAGCCATGCATTTTGTTCCAAGGAACAAAAAAAAACGCACCTGTTCACAGAGGCTTCTCAGACCTTTTAGCTGAGACGCGCCTCTGTAATCATATCTGTGACAATAGAGAACCGTAGTATTTTTTTGTCCCCTGACCAATGCTGCAGCTATTGGTTCTGGGACAGATATGAATGCAGGAATGCAACAAACATACAAAATCTAACATGACTGGCGTGCCTCAGCAAGATCGAGTGAAATGTGGAGGTGCAGTGCAAGGAAATGTTGTAACCCACTTAAACCTCCTCGCACAAATAGAACAGTGCCTGATCAAACAATTGCCATTATGCCTTTTCAGCCAAATGGCCACATAAATTGAGTTCTGTCCATTGTGTGCAGGAGGTAGAGTACAGATTGAGCAATGCACATATGGAGAAATAGATGGAAGTGGAAAAGGAAATGGCAGCAGTGATTAAAGCCAGCATCCAAAGGTAAAATAACTACATTCTCCTCTCTCACAATGCTGCCATGCTGGCTACAGTGTTCCTGGTGTTTCAAAAGTGAGGCTGTTCATCTGAGAAAAGCTCTGAAGGCTGGCAAACAAAGGCGCTCTCATTAAATTTGTTGGCATTCAGATATAACATACATTGTAAAAGAGGCAGTCAGAAGATGAGAAAAGAAGGAGAGGAGAGTAAAGGATAGTGATGAAGAGATAATAGCCACATTTCCAAATGTTAGATGTACTTTCACTGAGGTTTTTCTTTACATGTGGAGGTTAATGCCAAATAATTTGGAATAACAAAGAGTGCAGTGTTGTTTTCTGTTTCGATGCTGCAGGGTTACATCACATAGTTCCTCCATTTCTATTTTGTATCCTCAAGCTATTGGTTCCTTTGTTTGTATATTCAGATTTTGGTACTACACACTCAACTTTTCTTGCACGCTGAAGATTTTTTCTGCATAAACGCTGAGAAAGGAATATATTGCAACTATGTCCGCAGCATGGGTTCAGCTGAAATCCAACCAGGCTTTTCCACAATACCCCTTCAAATCAAAGGCAACGCTGAAAAGCATTCTTTGACGATCTCTAAGAATGTCTTAAATTCTGCCCTGAGGGATGCACTCTACACAATGACAAACACTCATGTGTCAGATCACATATAACCAGCCATTCAAAGAATTCCAAAAAAAAAAACCCCCGAACTTCCTGTATCCAGCAACAGTTGGTCAAAATGGGTCTACCAAATATTTCTGCCAGACAGTGACTCTGTTTCTGGTGTTACTGTACTTGTGATGAATAACCCTGCATTAGCGCCTAAAGGCAAATTCCAGCTTGACTTCCAACTCATTTCTCTCTGTTCGTGACTCTATCTCATCTCACACACTCTTCTCTCCATGCTGTTGTCTCTCCAATATGCTGTCATGTCCCCTCTTGGCAGACAGTTTTCATGCATTCTCACATTCACTGGGATGCCTTACTTCCAAGGGAGCAGTTCTGCTGACATTGCCATCGGTTCTGAACATAATTTGCTTTTCACAAGCATATAAAATGGGCTTGCTACAGCACATGTACATGTACTTGAACTGAGTCTTGCAGACTGACCTTTTTGCAGAGGTTTACCCGTTTTATTTGCTTTATAACCATAGGTGTTATGCTGCTGGAGTCCACAAGAACGACGCTCCGCCACTTTTTTTCCAAGTGAGGAAATAGAATATTTGCAGTTCGCATAATCCGGTTATCTGTTATGCGGCGGTCTGTAGCTCCTTCAAATTCCGCTAGCTATATTCTTGTTTTTTCATGTTTCTCCGGCTTTATTGCCGAAACACGTATTACCTGTGACAGAAATACATCATCATCATCACCAGAAAAGGAAACCAGGGTTTGAGTGAAAGAGCAGCGGACCATGAGACGATCCACCCAGCCAGATCAACTTTACTAGGCAAGCACAGCGGGTGCTGTCATCACCCTGGGAGGAGAGGAGGGAGTGCTGGGATAGGTGCCATGCTGGCTCAGTTTGGACTGCTCCTGGCTAATTTCAAGTCTGGAGGAAATGGGACTCAGGCTGGCCAAGCAACGGGAAATCAGATACTGCTGTGCTCACATTATTACAGAGACCTGCTCCATCAGCGTCCCCGATCAGGCGGACTGTGTACCTAGCCGGAGGAGCGCAAGACTCCGACAAGATGAAATGACTGTGGGTTTTCATCGATGATGCTTGGTACTCAACTGCAGGCAAAGTGGACGGACACTGTTTCTCAAATGTTGAGCTTTTTATGTGAAGAAGGAAACCATATTATCATCACTATCTGTATCTGCTGTTTACATTCCATCAGACACAAATCCAAAAAGTGCGCTGCAGAATTATTTCCTGGGTGTATACGTGTGGGCTACGTTTATATGGATATAAATAACTGTATATTTTGTTTAATTTAATGTAATTTATTTTATATGTTACCCTATTCTAATAAATGCAATTATCTGTTATGTTCAATGTGTGTAGCATGAAGGGACTACAAAAGTTTCCTTGTACAACCTTGTGTTGTAAAATTATACAAGTACGTTAGCACAGTGAATTAAAAAATGTTTTGTCCAGTCTATACCTAGCTAACGTTAACTAATAAAGTTGAAAAGGCAGCAAAACATCCTTTCATTTTTTGGAACAGCCAAAAAGGTAAGACGAAGTGAAGGGATGGTAGAGCGAGAGAGAGCGCCGCAAAATGCTGTTTCTAGGCGCCACCCCGGCGTCTCTGTTTGGGTAGTGGAACATAACATGACCAATAGCCTGAGAGATAACAGAGCAGAAGGGTTTCCTTCTATCTCATACAAATCGCCCTGCCTTTATAGTTTAATTTAAGTATATAAGAAATATTTCTCTCCCATAGACTTGGACTGAATTGATTTTAAAAAACAAAAGTGCGCCCGGTATCAATTTTACGGGACAGTTGGGAACCCTAGTTATTGGTTAATGCCACGCTACAACCTACTACATCAATGGTATCACCTAATACTACTTAGCTAGATGTTTGGCTGACTGCCACGTCATATTCTCATTATGATTAACCTATTCGTAAAGTCAGTCTAACATGTGACCGTGTGGTCATTTATAGTGGACTAATGTGTGTAAACCTGCCACAGTACAGTGGTTACATAACCTTTGAAAAGAGCCATAACTTAACTGTGCATGTACACTCATGCGCGCCCATCTTAGATGCGCTCCAGTACGTAAACAAATAGCACTGCTTCTCTTTATAATTAAATCAAGTTTTCAAGATACAGCACATGCGCCTATAAAATGGGTATTCATCAAGCTCAGAGTTGGACTTTGAATGCTGAAAAATCAAATATTCAGTAAGCATATTCCACTAGAGGCAATAAAATGCAGTTGTTAAAGTACAATTTTTCCTTAACACACAGAAGCAATTATTCAAGGTAAAATGTTGTGTTTATGTAGAGTCCCAAAATATTGTTGGACAAACTTTTTGAAGACAAAAACACAATGAGATCTAATTTACCTCATATTGGAATTTTCTGCCATTGCATTGGAATCAAGCATTCTAACTTTAGCCCAAACTTACTCAATTTCACAGCCAGATGCCACCCACTGATCTCGTCTCCCCCCTCTGCTGAACAAACATCTTCCACATACTATATTCATGGCCAATATGCAGATAGAACCTACCTGGTGTGGTGGATGTCTTTTTTACCACCATTAACACCAGGACCCAGCATCCCAACTACCTGTCACCCATATCAACTTAAGGCGGCGCCATGACAGTAGATAGTAATAGCTAATTCAGGGCCTTGGGCGCTTGTCAAACGATAAAGATTGATGGCCACCTGTCACAAAGTTTCAGTGAAATAATGGACAAGAATGACGGTTGCTCGTTAACGATCAAACAAGTCATTAGCCACACATTCCTTTTCACACTGTTAATCTAAGGCTTGACCTAGTCGCCAGTTAGCTCATATATGTAGCGGCTGTTAATGGATGTTCCTGAGATCCTAGCATGTCAAGCGTCAATCGTCCCTGGAGCTGTGGGCTGTCACACTGCCATATGTCAAAACCCTTGATGTACGAGCCACTTTCTCTCTGCTTTAATGCATTTAAATGGAGCTGTGAGTCCGGCAGGACCGGCCCAATTTCAGAACCAGCGGTAAAGGCTCAATCTCATCTACTGCCCTGGTGGACAGAGCGTGTACATAGGAAATGAAATTGAAAATCCATCAGGCGCACCGACATGTACACACACATGCACCAGGCTTTTTTCCTTTCACAAACTTTCTCTGTTACACACACACACAGTCACACACTTACAGAGGGTCATATCTTACATTTCAAAGTGTTATAATAATAACGGATGTGTGATGAGCTGCTGCCTGATGTAGAAAGCTAATCCAAGCAAAAAAATAGATTCACTAGCATAATTGAACTACAGTCAAAGAATTATGAGAGTGAAAGAGCTTCAGACTGCACTCAGTGTAAAGGTATTCTAACCTTAAATTTAATTAAAATCCTTTTTTCTCCCGTAGACTCCTCATAGCATTTGTGCTTTAACTCACAAAGTCAGCCTCACTCACTTAACTTGCAAAGCATTCATCATCTTTTTTTAATAAACATGCTGATGATATGAGCATCAACATCCCCACTGAACGTATGGATATGGATTAGAATGTAAATAGAATGGAATAGGGTGTTCAGTCATGGACTATTATATATATAAGTAAAGGTACTCAGATCACTGTGCAAATATGCACAGATCATGTTACTGAAACATTGAAATTCGAAGCTAATGTTGTTTTGTGTTACGTGGAGTGTCTCATAGAAGTCTCCAATGCTTACGCTTTTGCAGTTAGTTAGGCAGTTTTGTTAAAACCAAAAGACAGCTCCAACAAAACGTGGAGGCAAGATCACATACATTTGTTTTCCAATTCACAGAATCCTTGTACATCCAACCACAGGACAGGCACCATTCTTTAGCAGCAAAACTATTATGCGAACTGGCATTACATCTACTGTATATCCAAGACCAACCATTAGCTTCACCCATAAAGGCTGAAGCAAAACCCAAGAACAAAACCTCTAACTTGAAATGTTTGAAGACGCTCCCTGTTTTCAGCTGATAACAAACGACAAACAACAGAGCTGTCTCCAGACACTGGTTTGCCATAGTGCACGTGTATATACGTGTGTGTGCATGTGAATGCACAGTGAGAAGATCTGCTTTCATTGAAAGAGCACAAACATTTGAGAACCTTTCCCCGTCCTGCCAACACCTGTCTTCCTAAGTGAAGCAGTAGACACATCCACAATGGCAGTGAAGGAGGAGAGAGAGACATCAAGAGCCAATGACATGTTGGTTGGCTCACTGTCACTGAGGAAATGTCAGCAGAGCACACCACTGGTTCCCAGCAAATGTCCTTCTGGCAGGGAGGTTCTGTGAATGTTTGAATGGTTGGTTGACCCTGCATCTGTGCGCTGTGCCTAGTATTGTAATTTCTGTTGTAGTGCACTGCTTAGAGGCCAAGGTCAATCCAGAGATTCAAATGAAATTTCTTATTTTAACACAGGCAGCATGTTTGTGCTACAGAAGGAAGCATTTGCTTTATTTCTTGGGTACGCCCAGGGCTTTGCTCCAAAGCATCCTGCAGTATCAGCCTTGAAGTCATGTTTGTGTAACTAGCAACAGAATTTCACATGGCCTAATTTAACAAAATGAACTAAACTTTTACATGATGACCAGGTGTTAATTTCCATTCCATTTATATCTTACTAAGTTCCTGTCCTGCCCTATTCCTGTTTTATGTATAAGCCACAAATTCTGAATAAAATACAAAGAGATGGACAGATTCAAATATAGGTAATTTGTAGCTAACCCTAATCTAATGTTCATTTTATGGTAACATGCTGCATTTCAAAACTATGGACACCGACCGTGATTTTTATTCCACGCATAAATCCTAAGGCCAGCCTAGAGAGTCAAGAACTGTGTTACAGTGGAAGCCAATTGCTGCAAAGGTCGAGACCAAAACCTCCAGCATGAGCAAAACCAATAGCCACCTCCTAATGATTTGTTTGATTTAGAAGTTCAGAGACCTGTCTCCTGAATCTAAATCACTATTAAGAATCTTAACTGCAATCCTGGATAACAGCTCTCACAAAGGTGACTGTAAATTAACTATCTATGTCTACACAGAATGTTTCAAACCAGAATTGAGTGCGCTCACACAAAAGGGGAGAGCGGCGGCAATGGGCTTGTTCGGATTTGGACCTGTTATAGCGGGAGAAGCCCAGATGTAATTGATAACATCAAGCTAAATCCCACTTAGGCTTTCAGTTTCAAGGTTCTGGTGTTGTGAACGCTGGCATGGCTTATTGCACACACAGAGGCATCATTAATATTATTGGTTACACTTTTCCTGCTAAACCATTTCAAGACCCTGCCAAACCCATAGTTTATTAAGGTTGATTCATACACCTGTTTCCATTTTGCATCCTATTCCAAGGGGTGAAGTACTCTGATTCAACATGCTCTGAGTCAAACAAATATATTATCAATCTTCCACTGTGTAATGTTTATTACCAAAGAGCAACATACAAAACATTCAGGTAGCAGGACTCCTATTTCTAGCTGGAAACTCACCTTTTTCACAGAAGACATTTTGATACGGCACAGTAGGAAAAGCAGAGGTTTTTTTGGCTCAGATCTTCTAACATCACGTATTGGCTGCTTGACAGCTAACTCGGTTCTGTCCATTTCTACAGTAAAGACTACTCTTTCCACACACTGGGAATGATCTCTTCCATGGCAGCAAAACACAACGTACTCAGGCAGAAAAATCCTATAGGTTAGATTGCACTTACTCGATACATTTGGGCTTGACTAACATAAGTTCACAACCTGAACACCCTGATAGAGAGATATTCAATAGCTTAGCAACATTAAGGCTACTGATAACCAACAATACATTCAACATGAGCATGTTGAATGTTGTCTATGCATATGGACTCTAATCTTATCCACATATCAAAACTATGTAACAAAATTATATTAAAAGATTAAGATCAATACACAAATTAATACAAATATAAATGTAGACACAATGTAGAGAACACATATTTGTCACAATAAATTACCTTATGCTACTATACATATCGAATCTAAAACTGAAGGGATGGTTTAACCACATTATAAAAACAAATATTTTCTCACTTAGCCCTGGTAGTACCTAGTCTTGCAGATAGTTTTGGTGACATTTCTGCCACCACTCCAGTACAATGGATTTCTGTTGCAGAATTATTTTAAAAACTTAACAGCAACTTATCTTTCCAAAAACAATGTCCCAATCAATCTGAATAAGACCAGGAACTACTTGATAGTGATGGAAGAGTCCCAACTAATTTTGCTGTTTGCTCAACTAAGTACTTCTCTGGAAATAATTGCTGACTTGTTAATTGTATTTCACTACATGTTACTACGTTATTGTGCTATAAAAAAGGGGTCGGCTACTGTGTTATTTGATTTGTTCTTAATCAGACATAATCCTTTGTTATTGATCAGAGTATGACTGCTGTGAATGTGATCATGGAATCACATTGGCCATTCAAGTGCACTACCTCAAGCTTAGGGATAGGATATCTGTTCAGCGAGCTATGCAGCTGTGGGCCACTGACCAAAGCTGACGAGACTATTCCTTCTTGTGCACTCTAAACTTTCCCCAGAGAGCAAGCCTCCGCTTCCTTAAACAGGGTAAATTGAATTAGGACATTGTAGCAGCTGGCAAGTGTGAAATTGAGCTGAAGTGTACCCCGAGGTTAGGCGTGTGAGATGCAGGATTTAAACACCCCAACAGAACAGAGCAGGATCAAGCTTTGTCTGCAAGCTGAATTCTAAACAAGCAACAAGAAGAGAGATAAGGGACAGCGGGAGCTCACTCAGTTAGGGCAGTAAGGAGGTTTATGTTCGTATGTGGGTGGGTGCGCGTGCATGTGTGCATGCGTGCGTTCAAGTGTGTGCATGTTTGTCGATGTGCACTGGGATTATATCACCACAGGGACAATAAAGTCAGTCGAGTGATATGCAAGCTATCTGGAGAGAATTTCTCAGCAGAAGCCTTAATCTCGTTCCTGTTGCAGCTTACAGTGCCTAAAAACACAAAATCGGAGTCTCAGCTGTTGAGAAAAACACAAACATGGAGAGAAACGATAACATACTCTGTTGGCCTACCTTTTTCATCACAAACACATTGGGTATTCATCTGTCAGTCACAGTTAATGCACCCTGTTTGCTCAATTCAGCTTGTCTGTTTCACTCAAACCAAACTAGATGCATGCACACATCTAGGACCCTCAAGGTGTCAAGATGAAAAAACTCAGAAAAGCTGCAGCAAATCTATGAGAATACTACTAACAATACCAAACTCAAAGAATTAGATAGAGGACTGCTTACTCTTGCCGATCAGGCTCTAACTGCTGAGTTGGTGTTTGGCTGGAGAGAATCATAAAAAATGTTTGGGCCTACTACAGAATGTTTTTGATGTTTCTCCTGCGTGTGCATCCTACTGCATATTTCTTTCTGCTGCCTTTCATGGGTATGAGGCATGGATTTCCATCCATTTAAATATACAGAAGAATCTTGCATCAATCCATCCAGTGTGTGATCTAAATCATCTGCGTGAATGTGCCCTGGACTCACACAATGCCGCTATCCATCACGGCCCTGCTGTGGCCTTCCACTGCAAATCATAACACTGCATACAAACGTCCTCTAAAACCTGCAGCAACTTCCATCTCCTGCGTATCACCTTCCTTTCCCTCTTAACTGTGACTAGTGTTTCCTTGCCTGTCACGCTCCCTTTGCCATCTCCTCTCTGTTCTTTCTCGTATACCCTTTCCTCTCTTCAACTTTTCTCTTGCCCCTTTTGATTCCCTTTTCCTTTCATCCCCCAACATCTTGTTTCACTCTTTCCCTTTGACCCCTGCAGCCACCGCTCTCCCTCCATCTCTTACATCACCATTATTTCCAGCCTTGATGCCAAGTGTTTGCCTTATCCATCACATTTTCTCATCCATTCTTTCCCTCTGGCAACGGACTGTTCCATCAGTCACTGCTCAACACCCGCGTTCAACCCTTCTCACCCCGTCGTTGTGTTGGTTAATTCCATCAGTCACACGCCTCTCACACACCCTCACCAAGCCCAGCCACTTCCATCAGAGCCTTAATCCATTTAAGAGAGAGAGCGGCTTCCTGCTCTGCTGGTGTGACTGCGAGGTGAGGCCACAGAGAGAGGGGAGGGGGGGGGGAAGTCAGGCTTTGTCGGAACAGATATAAATGTCATGCCACAAAGCAAGGACTATAATTAGTATTTTATTGTCAACCTGAGAGGAATATCAGTTGGAACTGAGCCTAAGAGTCAGTCTTGAAGTGGCGTTGAGGCTGGGACCAACAGTAGGGAGGGTAGGGATGGAGATGGAGGCACAGAATATGGACAGCTGAAGGGGCGAAGGTTTGGGCCAACCAACATTAAAGCTAGAACTGTGTTGCTTGAGTAAAACAAAGGCTATGTTGCTATGCACTGCTTAAGCTTGTATGCGTAATTTAACTCCTCAGAATAATTGACAGGCAAGTGTAGCTACAGCTTACTGCTTGCTAATTCACAGTACAACACTAAGAGTCTACAGCCATGCTAGGGGGCTCTGTGAGGCTGTACATGTTTACCATGTTCACCATCCTAGGTTCGTGGTTAGCAAGCTAACATTTTCTAGTTAGCACTCAACTCAATGTGCGGCTGACGCCATGGGAATGTTACTAGTTTTGTCATAAACCAAAGGGGATCACCAAAGTTATTACAACTCATCCTGAGGGGGGACATGAACGTGTCTACCAAATTACATGGAAATCCATCCAATAGTTGTTGAGACATTTCACTCATGGTGGCGAGGTTAGGGGAACACCAAAGTCATTAGGATTCATCCTCTGGAAACATGAATTTCAAAATAATCCATCAAGATATTTCAGTCTGTACTAAAGTGGTGGACTGACCAACTGACCAACATTGCCATTCTAGAACCATGGCTTTAGTATGGCTAAAAAGGCTAAAGCAAGGCTCTGTTGTTGTCACCTCTTGGGTTACTGTTGAACTGTGATGCTATGCCCTTTTACAGTGACTAATTTACTGATTTAGCCAAGCTTGTACAGGCCTTTTAATACCTTAGAATAATTAAGGGCCTGACTGATGCATATTGGCTTAGTCCTTTATGGGTCATTGCACATTGTGAATGCTGGGCCAAATGCTAACTATGATAAATTTGATAACACGTCAAATAAAATGCTTTGGAAAGAAACCCAAAAAAGGCAACAGTTTATTTTTACACAGTCCATGCAAAATGTCCTGCAGTCATACCCATGCTACTATAGGTTGTTGGTATAGAGCCAGTGTTGCACGCATTAAAGTCCCTGACGAAGAAACTTTGGCTCTGCCATAAATCATAGTTTGTGGCATATTAATGCGTGATTGCCGTCTTTTGCATCAACACTATGGTTGCTCCATCTCTCATTCCACTCTCACAGTCATGCAAAATATCCTAAATTTACAGCTTGTGTTATTAAATGCATATGGTGTCTGTATATTGATGTGTAAAAATACTGATATTAACAGACTGTAAAATAACCTGGAGAGAGAGCACCGCTGAAAGCCAGTTGGGGTCTGTTAAATTGGCCACACAAAAGGGGTAAAAAAACTGAGGAGTAAGGCTGTAGGGCTCCGAAATCTATCCTGGGTGGAGAGCACATTTCAACCTGCTGTAATTTTCTGCCTTCCTGTGTGCTCAGGAAAACTTCAACAGCCTCATATAGTCTCATCGTCTCCGAAGGCCCCTGTGGAGGAAGGAAATGCTCCCCAGGCTCTGTGGCTGGGGACCCGCATGGGGAAAATAATAATTATAATGGAGGGGTTGTGATGAAATGGGATAGAGAGAAATGAAACGGAAGACCAGATATAATGAACATGGGACGGGCGTGAGAACCTTTTTTTTCATTAGCTAAAACATGAGCAAGAGTTATTTGTCATCATTTCATTCTCAGCTGTCATCATCTCTGATGCAGTGCAGTCATTTTGATTTAATTCTGCTTTAATCTGATCAGCAGCTGTTCTGCTGTTGTTCTCTCTTTACTTCATTATAGGCTTTCCATCATTACAGTGCTCTCATTATCTTCCCTGTATGAGAGTTGATTCTTTCATTGTTATTGTGATTTTCCAAATATCACTGGAAGGTGCCTGATCTAATGAATTTTGTACTTTAAAACAATCTAAAATATTCTCCTTCATATGTTTACTATTTGCTTCCTCCTGCCTTTCTGCTTTTCATCTCTCCGTTCCTCTCTTGTGATTTTCTGACAGCATCCATCTTGTTTTATTTTTCTCTCTGTCTCTCTCAGACTCCGCCAGCCGAACTCTACAGCTTCCTTAGGTTTCACACATTATTTAACGTCCTATTAGCCTGTCTCTTTCTTTTCATGCCAACCCATTTTATGGGGTTTTTAATCATCTCATCTTCACTCCCTCCCATCGCCCCCTGCTCCTCCTCTCTCGCCTCCACCTCAACTTTATTTCTCTG
Organism: Coreoperca whiteheadi; assembly: GCA_011952105.1. Taxonomy (NCBI): domain Eukaryota; kingdom Metazoa; phylum Chordata; class Actinopteri; order Centrarchiformes; family Sinipercidae; genus Coreoperca; species Coreoperca whiteheadi. Next base: position 23,221,126 of record CM022474.1, read on the forward strand.
TCACCCACACTGGGCTGCTTCCCTTACCTCAGTTGACCTTTTCAGAGAAAGAGAAAAATAGAGAAAGAGAAACTCCATAGAGATACAGAAACATTGCATGCAGCCACTGGAAGGTCCCCCTCATTCTGCTCGTGTACCTAAAATCGCGTCACCCCTCTGACAGTGCCAGTGTGTGTGTTTGTGGAATTTCCATAAGTTGAGAGTCAGTCTCGAGTGGCTGGCCTGGGGGCTAAAGATCAGTAGCACTTCCGCCCTCCCTCTGTTGCCAGCCTCAAGGGGCCCATCCAAACACACATGCATATAGAGACACAATCTCACGCACATGCATGCAAGCTCACACCACTGCTCCGGGGACTGTCATTGCCTCAGGCTTGTCTCTGTCTCCCTTCCTGTTAGTTGGTCTGAGTCCTCATAAGCTAGATTTTCTCTCTCCACCAGCATGCGCTTCATTCTGACAGCATACAGTCTGAGAAAAGCCATGAGACAAAGTCTAGCCGCTCGATGAAAACAAATATACAGGGCGCAACACGAATCAAAACGTGTTTTTCTGACAAACGGCTGACAAAGTGTGGATACTGAGACAAAACACTGATTTAGAGCGCTCTGCTGCAACAGATAGACATTCAAACAAGAGAATGAAGACACATGCACACCATACCAAAGCTTTGTTCTGGTTTTCTGCCTCATTCCCAACTACGACCCATTATTTCCCACCCTCTGAATGCTCCATCAACCTCCCTCCCTCCTTCCTTCTCCTCTTTCTTCCTCTATCTGCCTTGGTCTTCTGGATGCTGCTGTAAAACAAGTGTGATTTGTTAATCCCAGTGGCGTGGCCTGCTATCAGGCAGCCCCTGTTGTTGTGATAAAACTCAGATGAGGGAAAACAATATTAACCATATCAAGGGGATGGGTTGGAAGGGGGTATCAACAGACCCCACAACTTTAATGTTTTGTCTTCCAAAAAGACAGATAACATATAAAAAAACGCGCTCTTGCTCATCTTCCCCTTCCTCTTTCTCTACCTTTTCTCTCTTTCTTATTGAAATCCCATGACTCATTCACAGAAAGCATTGGATTTGACACGTTATATGCCGGCCACTTTATGGATCAGAATGTGGAGAGGCCGAGGTGAGAGCTGAAATCCCTCTGAGAAGAAAAGAAACAAGCAGCAGCTCTGCAGTCAGTGATACCACCTCCCATTTTAGCTGTGCTGCTTGTTATTGTCTCATTACTGCAGTCCAAGCAAGTCCGAGTTTGTCCTCTGCCTGTGACCACCATATAACTAGAAACTGGGGCTGCACCAAACAATTATCTTGTATTGATTAATCTCTAGATTGATTTCTTATTTTCCCAACTGCTTAGTCATTTAGTCTAGAAATAGTAAGAAAATGCCATCACAATTCCCACAGCCCAAGATGACATCTTCAAATGGCTTGCTTTGCCTGAATAACAGTCCAAAACACAAATCGATTTACAATAACATAAAATAAAACAGAAAAAAGGGGCAAAATTGCCGGGGTTTTTTAACCCTCTCGTTCCCAGCTGGCATTCCACCCTCTATTTAAGTGAAGCCTCCACATGAACCGATTGATGTATTTATCTTGACTTTTAATCATCATATCAATAGTTTTGGCCTTTATGAACAAAATGGTCATTCTTAGTTTTAACCCCTCTCTGCATGTTATTATGGCAATCCAAGCAACATGTGCTCATCATAGTTAAGGTGGTGTCCTATTCTCCCTAATGTGGGGAAGAGGCTGTACGGAGTTCACCGAATACTAAGGGTGTAATCAGATATGAAGACATTATTCAGATATCTAAACAGACACGAAAAACACCCACATTTTTGCAGTAATATTCATCTCCCTCTCTCCCAAATCGATTGACACAGCTTGAAACAACCATCTCGTTGCTTCTTCTCAGAGTCACAACTCAGTCAAATATAAACACACTGACATCATACACACCTTGTTACAATCAGCAGAATTCACTTTTTAAAGTGGTGTCAAGATCTCTGATACCCATCACGGATAAATTCCATTTGAGTAGGCAAGGCAACTTTTCAGATTTTTGTCAATAGCTTTCTCATTTTTTGCATCCTACCATTATACAACCGCTAGATTTGAAAGCAAATCAATGCAATATGGCCCAGTGCATATTTTTTTTCCCCCTAAACTCACTCATTTTTTTTCACTATTGATTGTCACCAGACCATTAACAGTTACACAGCTTTTATTTAGACCCAGTTTAAGCTTCCATTTTTTTCAGATACATGGATAAAATATTATATTATTTTGTTGGCAGCTTAATTTATATATATATTTATGTATCTAGAGGTCAGCAGAAAATTAAGCAGACAATTTCCACACTCACTTCTAGTATAATCTGAATACAGATACAAATACAGATGTTTTTGTGACAGATAAAGATAGTAGTTTTGCAATACACCCCTACTAAATAGTTGCCTTTGTTATTTATTGGTTATGATAATTTGTTAAACTTCACATTCTAGTTGTTGACCATTGAACCCTATGAAGTCAGAAAGGTTAGTGACATTTTTTGACTTGAGTTAAATCCGAGTAAATGCTACTTTTAAATGCTACATTTGTTGTTCAAACCTTTTTGTTATTTGTTGGTAATGATGCCGTTGTGAGTCCACAGTTGCTGTCAGTTTTACTAGATTTCACTAGACCGATTTCAAATGTCAGAATTGCTGACAATTTCCTAATTCTTACAAAATGTAAGCCTATTTTGTAACAGAATTCTTCTATGTGAACTGCACTTATACACAGAACGCAATGAGGGGGATGAGGGGGGACGTCATCCCCCTTGTTAGCATTGCCTTGAATGCTCATAAAGTTTTTGCTGTTCTAATTTACGTTTTAAAATAAAACAAATATTTGTGCTGCAAATTGAGTGTTCATTTGGCAATATAATGTAACAATTACACATTATTTTAGAGTTTAGTACATGCCCCTAAAATCAGTTCAAATGGCAAAAAATAGGCTACCTTCTGAAAAAAAGGCACAAGGCAGTCCCCCCCCTCCCCATGCTGCTTATACAAATGATCCGTCATAAATCTTGAAAGCAATTATTCACATCAGAAATGTACAATACATCCATATTTGAACCTAATGAGAGACCTAGAGGGGCAGATAATGGAAGTCAAAGAATTTGGCCTGGGATCAAAAGGGTTATAC
>CM022474.1:23224350-23515674 GCA_011952105.1 Coreoperca whiteheadi
GTTCTTCTCCCGAACAAACACACCTGCACCGCGGGCTTCAGACGAAGAGAACACTGCAGAGCGCAGTCAGGATGCAGCGGCCCAGTCTGAAGAGCAGTGAAACGGCCTACACGTGAGTCACTGTATTTGTATACATGTAATAGTTGCTAATTGTAAAAAAAAAAAAAGTTTTCTATTTCGCGGATTTCACTTATCGCGGGTCATTTTCGGAACGTAACCCCCGCGATAAACGAGGGATTACTGTAAAGGCAATTGACTAATCAACTAATTGTGTTTTTTGGCACTACTCAAAAAACTGTATTTAGTAAAGAATTGTAAAGGGCCATGCAACATGAACATAATTACAACAAAGGAGGATACAAATGAACACACATACAGTATAGTATTAATTTACCTAATGTCATTGAACCAGGTAAGTGAACTACAGTCCTGCCAGTTCAGTTAGTTATCAGTGCGCAGATAGAGCCAAGGTGAGAGAAAAAGGGCAGCCTGGACGAGTTGCTGAATGATGTGCAATGGTCTGAGTTAATCTCTCTCTTTCTTTCTCTTACTGCACACACACACACACACACACACACACACACACACACACACACAGGCTCAACCTGTTTCCCAGTTGTCTGCTATTGTCAGCTACCAAAGGCAGGCCTTAATTCCCTCCAATCACAACTACAAAGCCCAATCTCTCCACCCAGAGAGAGATCCAGCAGGATAAAAAAGATTGCCTCAAACCATTCTCTTTCCACACTCACCATAATAGCACACACATGGCCAAGTCTTAAGCCTCCGCTCACCAGCCGACCAAAAAATGAGAAATAGGAACCCACCCACACTTGCAAACACATACGCACGCCAGTTTATTGTTTGTCAGTTTTCATTTCCTTCGTTATTTACTCTCCCTGTAATACAACAGAGTGAAAATTAAATAATGGAATGCTTTATATGTTATTTCTCTCCTTTCCGCTTTAAAGTTATTGAAAACTTCTTCTTGTCACCATTGTTTACCACTTGGCTTAAGCGAAAATTGCATCCAAGCCTCTCTCTTCCAAATCCTTTTTCCATTTCTGTTTTTCTCAGTTAGTAATAGACCAAGACGTAAGGTGGCTCCTGTGCAGGAAATGCAACAGGAGCCAGAAAGCTGCATGAACAATATGCTGTGCCTATTTTTGTAACTCTTCATGTCTTTCTTAATAGGTGATGAGCTGATGCTGTCAGATTTGACCGACATCCTTTAAGTGCTTCCTTGGTTTAAAAAAGAGTAATGGAGACATGGGTGCCACAGATGAATATAAAGAAATGGGGCTATAAAAAGTAGAGCCAGAGAAATCATCAAAATAATGAGCTGGATGGATTTTTTTCTCAAGTCCTTGCTGCAAGCTCTGCCTTCAACACTTCTGCTCCAGTGCTGTGTTCAGCCAGCCTGCAGCGCCCTGGCTAATGCCTGTTTACAGACAGATGATTCAACCTGAATCCAAATCTCTCTCCAAATCTCTGCAGCCACGGCTCGTAATATGATAATAAAAGGGGTGTTTAGAGAACACAATGGCTGCTACTAGAGCACAACTGAGACTGGGATAATGATGGAGGAAAATGTTTGAGCTTCAGGAACAGAGCCACATTTGTACACCAAACTCATGTACAAGAGATTTTGACTCCAGCATTTAGAGGTTTCTGTTCGGCCATATAGGGACATGGAAGATAAGTCAGATTTAGTAAACAAGGCCATTTCATTTTTGGATGTGGGAATCCTTCCATATCAGGCATTGGAGGGTTGTCATGCAAGGGAATCCAGGATATCACACAGCTGGTTGTCAGTGTGGGTAGATATGATGGAAAGAGATAAAATTGGAACATTCATGTGAAGTCGAAAATCTACCAGTACAGACTGGGACCAGTTTAAATCACACAGGTCATGAAAAATGTGATTTAAACTGTATTCTGAAATGGTTTGAAGCTGTACTCATCAATATTTTTATTTCAACAGTGGGTCAAATGACTATGTGTAACGTTTGAGTTCATAGTAACCAATCTGCAAAGAATTATTACCCGACTCTGCATTTCCCCTCAGGTCTACTGAGTGTTAAGTGTTTGCTTTTGCAGCCTGTAACTTTACTGTTTTGATTCAGTCTCACCGGTCTCATCATTTAAAGTTGCAACTAGCAGCTGTTTTCATAAACCCTATATGCAACCTGCCAACAACCAAACAGTGGAGAGACAAAAGTGATGCAGAGCTGAGCAAGGAAGTTTATTCTTTAGGCAGCAGGATGTTTTTTCACTGGTGGGTTAGCTGTACAAACTGGATAATGTCAAGTAGACAACATATCCAAATTTAAAGAGTAACTTAAAATCTTATTTTTGCTGACCTCTAGTGGTTTAACTTCTCACCGTGCAGCTGTGATGTACAGGTGTACTCCAGGACCCTGTGACATTACTGTCGGGTTAGGGTTTACAGGTGCAACAAAGCACACTTCTGACCACAGTCACAGCAGGGCAGCAGAAAACTGCTTATCAACCTGGTGTTAAAGGTGGGGTATGCGCTTCTAATCCAATATTCAGCGACTATCTCCTCACCGTCCGCTAGCTGTCCGTTCAGTGTGTGCACTGAAAAAAACTCCGGTGTTTGTACACAGCCCTGGCTCTGTAAATGGAATACAAACAAAGTGGCTCGGATCGAGTCACACAACACTATTCCAGGCCATGATTTGTGTGTCAGGTAACGTTAAATCACTTGCGTTAACGTTAAATTGGTCTCCGTAAAAGAGGGTAACTTTCAAATTTGTGGTTGCCATGTGTGACAATGAATGTGCAGCAAGACAACTGACAGTGTTTCATACAGAAGCAACAAAGACTGCATAAAAGGCTGGGTCCAACTATGTATGGATTTTTGTGTGTGAAGTGGTGTCCAGTTTGGGGTTGATTCTGAATCCTCATGACATGATGTTATGCACTACGCAGAGGCGTTGTGGTCATATGCATTTAGACCTGACATTTTGTTCCAAATGCTCCGCACGTATTAAATAACAGGTGAAAACAGACCAAAGATTAGATGAGAGACAGTCGCAGGTGGAAGGCAGTGAAGAAATAGATGGGAAGAGAATATAGGTAGTTGCTTTAGAGACCCCGATTTGTCATTCTACGCAGTGGCCTGTGCATGCTCTCGCCAAATAAATATTCATGTCAAGTGGAAAGGGTCGTTCGCTCTCGTCCTCCCACCATTGGAAAAAGCCTGGGTAAATCTCCACGTGAGAAATGACTCTGTCAGGACCCATTTCAGAGCCACAACTCAGCGACCCTGTCCACCCACCGTCCACACATCAGCGCTGCCACAAAGGCTCCATCTTCGTAATTCCCCTATCTCTTTCCTTTCTCCCGACCTGCTTTCACTTTCCCTCCATTCTCCACCTGCCTCACCTTTTCTAACATTCTACCATCATTACCCCCACTCTCCAGTCTCTACTAGTCTCCTTCTCTTTTGTTCACTCTACATCTGTCTCTTCCATTCTGCATCTTTACCCACATCGAGGCTGAAGCCGGACAGGTGCTGGACAGACTGGTGATTTAGTGAGGTGAATGCAGAGTAGCTCCATGGTATGCAATATAACTTCTTATAAGGTTCTTGATCTTTTGCACAGGAGAGCAAGAGAAAGGTGTTTCAAGTTTTTGCACTGAGAGGTAAGAGTTGAGTTGCAGAAAGAGAGAAGAACAGAGAATCAGAGCAAGGGAGAAAATGAGAGAGAGACAAAGATAATTTGAGCGAAATTAATAGCTGAATGAAACAGAAAGGAAAATAGGGAATGAGATGCCTGGAGGACTTGACTGACCTTTCCAAGTTAGAGTTGGGGTATCATGGATAAAGTCCAACCCGATAACTTAAAAGCCAAGCTGAGTTAAACTGAGCTGAGTTGTAGGAGTAGCTTTCATACCAGGCTGAAAAACTCTATCTTTGTACTGTTAAATAAGGGACCCAGAAACGCTTTTGGCTTTGCAGTAGAACTCCAGCCCACATGGACGAACCAGTCAGAATAAATGGAAACAAAGAGTGCAAGTCACAGTTTGGTTACTACATAAAATGCTAATTATTTTGAATAAGCCATTTGCATTCCTTTATCGCTTTGTAACAAAAGTCTTCAAAGTAAGGATTGTACTATTATTTGATCAAATTCCTCCTTTGGCATGTGGCAGCATCAGCTCCTGGAATCTACCAAACCTTGATGACAACATTAAAGATTTAAAACATGTGATGACTAGTAAATGATATGTAGATCAAGTGAGCAGACCAAGAGCATGGTTGTCTGAGTGTGTAAAAACGTGTGTCCTGAACCTGCGCAGCTGAAACAGGCTTCGCTCTAGCTCTCAGCTCCTTGTGGAGTGGAGATGGAGAGCAGGGGAGACGTCCAGCTCTCATCCAGAGACACTCATTAGTGATGCAAGCGTGTGTATCCAATTAACAAAGCATGAATGCATGTGTGAAAATGCGTATGTGTCTTAGAGTGAGTAGTGTGGGATGGGAACAAATGTGAGGTGTATGTCTGAGTGTCTTAATACCTCTTCTCATGGGCAACTGATAAAAAAAATGGACATCATGTATAACCCAAATGTATGTGATCTTTCATTTAAACAATATGGCCATTTCTAGAAGATATACTGCAGATAAAATACTGTATATCCAATTTATTAATTATGGTTGGTATATAGAAACCACATGATGAGTTTAAAGAATATGGAACATGTACGGGGCCAACAAAAGGCAAGGATGGTCTAAAATATCAGACCTTGTGTGTTTTGAAAATCATTGGCAGCAGCTGAAGAATTGAGCAATATGTTCTTATTTTAGGTTTTTGTTATGTTTAAGTGTCCGTCATATGAAACAACAACAGATATACTAGCTGGCAGTGTCATCAGACTTTTGACTACTTATGTGCAGGAAGCTGGCCAATAAACAGTGGCAGAATCATATTTTTGACCAACAATGCTAGGATCTACTGTAGGTCAAAAGCAGTGGTAGCTCAAGGGTATTTTGACTGCATTGGCATAGCTATCTGGAGGAGTTGGGGGAACCTAAATACTTTGAGGTTTGAGTATATAAGCATTTCTAATTCATAAAATGTAACACTTTTACTCACATGTCTAAAACGTTTTTTCCTTAAAAAATGGACAAAAGGGTGACTTGCCCACAGTGGATGCTTAAATCGCGTTTATCCTGCAATTTCTGTATATTCGATATTCAGGTCTTGTTCAGATTAGCCCATGAATTGTCATATGACACGGACCTGGCTCATCATGGTATTAGTTCTTTAGACCACACATTCCCACTTGGAACACAAGCCCTCACATGCATGCATTATGTAAGTTGATTTCTACTTAATACATACTGTTGCCACTTGTTGGGCTAGCTAGCATCAATATCAGCCCATGGATTGCAGACAATTTGTAATTTACTCCAGCTGCTTCACTGTTTTTATCTCCAATCTTGTCCCCAATATTGTAGTCGTCTGCTTCTTTTTTTTTGCAATTTCTCAATTTTTTTTTTTACAAGAGTGTCAGTTCTGTTGCCTGTAGCCCGTAGCCTTTGGTTAGCCAGCCAATTAAAATCTAAAATGGAAACTGTGTGGAGCAGGGATGTGGAGCTCATAGAAAATAACCTAACATGCACCTTGTGCTTTGTGTTATCTGCCAATGTTCATTATTGTTAATTAAAGAAAAAATGAACTCTACCATTTAAATGCTGGAGCAGCATTTGAAAGAGCAGCTAATCTGGCATTACAGCAAGCTCATCTGTGGCATTACCTAAAGACCTTAAAGGGGAACTCCACTGATTTTACACATCAAAGTCTGCTTATAGGTCTTGGGGAGTACTACTACATATGTGAAAAAAGCTGTATAAAGCCTTTTGCGGCTACTTAAAGTCTGATAAGTTGCCTCAAGCGACATCACTTGAGCATCAGTTGTGGCTGAAGACTAGAATTTTGAAAATGAAAAAAATCTGTGGGTGTGGAGTTAGAAAGAAGTGATCTTGCCAGACCTCTGTAGCCCACTCCCCACCTCTGCTTGTGACTAGCAGCTTACATTTATCTGCTACTAGCATAACACGCACGCCTCCCTGATTGAACTGTCGCATTGTGGATAAGGTAGAAGAATCCATGGAATAAAAAAAGACAATTTCTCTTGTTCTGCCGCAAAGATTTCGATACTTTTAAAACTGTCCATTGCTAAATCAGTGTACTCCTTTAAGAGCTGCAATACACGTCTAAAGATAATATATTTGCAAAGTAAAGTGTGTCTTGAGTGTGAGTCGGCAGCTCAAGTGTCCATCTCTGAGTTCAAAAAAGAAGAACCTGCAGTTAAGTTTAAATCCCCAGTGTGACAGGTTGATTTGCACCCCATTCAGCAACTGGTACTCTAAACATATATTGTTTTGCACAGACCGCAGAAAAACACAAAATCACACCATATTTGTTCTTTACTTTGCTGATTTTAATTGAACAATAACATTAGGGTGAAGTTATACATGCACTGGAAAACTGGGGGGAAAAAACTCATAACCTACATTGTATACTTTCTCATCTTGGCAACATCATTTTAATGTCTGCCCTCCCACACAGTCATTATCACTTCTTAAGTCAAGTTACTTTCCAACTTGAGCATAGAACAGCAGAAGCAGCTTCCACCCACCCACTGCAAAAACAAAGTTAAGTGCTAGAGCCTATTCACATTCAGATGAGGAGCGAGAATACATCTGTGCTTTTGATGTTGAGAGTCATCAAGAAGTACCCGTGGTGGAGTCAATATACTTGACATGTGCATCACCAAGTGTTTTGGTTCGTGAATGTTTAGAACAAAAGTCTGTATTAGTGCTGAATGATGGAGTCCTATTATTAACAGAAAATCATTTGAACATTCCCATGGCTGACTGTCTCAAAGAGCTATGCTATTAAAGCTCAAGTGCAATGTTTCATTTGTAGTGTATCGTAGTTTCTGGTAAGCAAAATGTTCGGGCGAGAAAGAGAACAAAAGACCTCAGAAGTGTTTGAGTACAAGTACAAACACATACACACACATACCCTAAGCTGTTATAACATCCTCTTGTTCCTTTCAAATGACATTGTGCTCTTGTTGATGCAAAATTCTATTGCTAACTGCTAACTACTGGCTGGTCACTGTGACTGAATTATAAACTGAGAAAATATTATTATTTATTTGACTTAAGCTAGTGCTCAACACTGCTGTGACTGTCTTTTTTTAGCTCTGGAGGTGCTGGTTTTGCTTTGGACAGAGCCTGGCTAGCCGTTGCCCCACCTGCTTCCAGTCTTTAAGCTAACCCTCTCCCAGCTGTATAGTTTCATATTTAATGTACAAGAGTGGTATGAATCTTCTCATCTAAATCTCAGCAAGAAAGCGAATATTTCACAAAATGCGAAATTCAGTTGGTCAAAATCATTTTGAGCAACGGGCTCCGTTCACTATTTCCCCACTGGGATGGTTTGTTTTACCCTCCCCATTATGTAATGACTTTTGTTTAAGCAGGACAATTGCTCTAACTGGAGCCATCACAACAAATTCAGCGGAAATGTACACTATAATTAGTATATCATCATGAGAATGTTTCTGACTTTTTATCTTTGTGTTTTACAAAACGGGTAGGCTACTTGAGAGCATGTTGACATACTGTAGGAGCCAGATGGTGATCGGCTGCTTGCACTGTACATGTAAGTGAGCCAGACTAGGCCAAGGCAGAATATCATAAATCAAAGGATAGAACCACGTTAATTTAAGCCCATGCCCTCTGTTGGTAGGAACACACTGCAGCTGTAATGTGCATGTTCTTGTCCTGAATACCCAAACAGAAGATGCTGTGAAGCTCTGGCGAGAAAAACAGTCACACAGAAGGCAAGGCACAGCTTTAAATTAAATCTGAAGTATTAGCAACTATTACAACTTCAAATAACACACACCGATTATTTTTTCATTTAAAAATCAATTCCAGACAAATATTGATATGTCTTCTCTTACAAAGCTATCACAAATGCTGGCAAACAGGCAACGGGTAAAAGGGCCCAAATGCAGACAGAAGTGGTAGGACGTTGAGTGGTGATTTATTGAAAAATACAAAACTGGTAGACAAACAGCAGAACAGGTTGTCGTCAGGCAGGTGACAAACAGGCAGAAATTCACGACAGCTCCAACATAGTAACAAGTAGTAGTACGAACTGACACAGAGACAGGTAAGCACAGACTAAATACACGCAGGAAGGGGAGCCAACGAGACACAGGTGAACTAAATTACACAGGTGAGAACAATCAGGGAAATCACAAATCGGAAAGCAAAACTAACGTGACACACGAGGGAACAGACAAATTACAAAATACAACAGGAATTGACAGAAACTAAACCCAAAACCCAGACAGGAACAGACATATCCAAATTAAAACAGGAAATCACAGAACACAAATCCAAAAGCGTGACAAAAACACGTCAAATTTGATTAACAATTTCATCAGGTATACAACAGTTGGGGGGAAATCAGTTTATAAAAACACAATTTGCAGCCACAGCCAAGCTCAAATGAAAACTATGCCTACAGGGAATCCCAAACTAAGAGAAAATCTGGGATTCACAATTTATTGACACATTATGTAAATGTTTTCAGGGTTTTCGCTTTTAAACGTGAAGACTGCCAGTTCTGGCTCTGATAAAATAGTGAACGAATCCACTCATTTGAGGTTAATTAAATCCCGAACAAAGAAATCTTAGTCGGATACTCCAGGTGCCATGTGTACACACACTCGAGCTATGGCTGAAAAGGACACTCCTTTCTCCTCTGAGTCCATTAGAAATAATTATCTTCCATTGATCTTACAAAGCCTCTGTGGAGCAGTAACATCAGCTTTTACTGTCTCAGCCTTCACCTGTCTGTCAAGGCACAGACACGCGTGTGTGTGTGTGTGTGTGTGTGTGTGTGTGTGTGTGTGTGCGCGTGCGTGTGTGTGTGTGAGGATGTGAATGACCTGCACATCCCAGGTCTCTGCAGTACACTGTTTGACTTGTGACAGCCTGCTAGAGTTCCTTTAATTCTGTACGTGGCTTGTACCAGCACAGCAGCAGAGTGTGTCTCCTAGTGGGACTCTAAGAAAGGCAGAAAAGGCCTCTTTGAGCAGGTCAACCACATGGGGCCCTGCAATGGTGAATGCACTGATAACTGGCCACCCAATGTGACTCTACTGCGGCGTGAAAAACCAAGCCGTCAGTATGGCGGCCACCACAGCGGAAAATTGTGTCCAGTAAAGCGTGCAAGGTGGGGAGAGGATGTGACAGTGAAGACATGCAATCCTAATGAAAATCAAATCCAGTCAGCTCGCTCCTGAGAGAATCTCTGCGGCAGGATGCCTATAGCACGGCTGCAGCTCCCCTATAGCTGATAAGAGAGGTAAAGTTCCGGTAATGAGAGGGGTGGAGGCCAACTCTGTATTATGGGTGCATATCACCGTTTTCAGGTGAAAACATTCGAAAATTGTAATCTTTTCATGTGGTGAAAACAGCCTTGCTTTTAATGACAACCATGCATTTTGCAGTTGTTTGAATTAGTCACAGCATGTGTGTGAGGGGGTGGATGCGGCATCTCTATGGAAATCACTGCACTCACCTTGCCAGGACTCATCCAAAGCCACAGTCTCATCTTTACCTTCTTTACTGCTGCCTCAGCCTTCCCATGAGTTTCACAGCACAACCAACTTCACCAAAAGCCCTTAAGTGTACTTCCAAATAGCTATCTAGGCACTTATCCAAATGGATTGCGAGCTCCGTACCCTCAACTCTGTTTTAATTACTTCAGGTCTGCAAGACAATTCCTGCATAGATCATCCAATGCAGGAACTCACTGGGGCGGCCTCTGTACTTTTGGAAGAGTCTCTTTAGATCAAAGTGTACACAAATAGTAGGCACAGATGAGTATGTATGCAAATGAACAGGCTGGGCCCCGTAAGTAGGGATGGGGATCGAGACCTGGATCTATAAGGACCCGGTTCCAAATTTCTCAAAACCCAAAAATCAATAAGGTCTGAGCTTATCGATACTGCTAACGAAACTAGCGGGTCCTATAATGTAACGATATGTCTTGTGAGATGAGAGTCCTGTCGTTTAAATCAAATCGCTGGTGCACAATCAATTGTCTAATAAGGTTTATGAATTCAATTGAATTGCCTGCCAACAGCTGTTATATTAAACGCCCTTGTTCGCTACGTTTCTCATTTGCTCATTTGGTTGCTTGCTGGGATGGCTGAACGTGCAAAGCGGTCAAAAGCTTGGCTACATTTCAATAAAGCCAAAGATAAGGAGGGAGCAAAGTTAATTTCTTGTAAGGGGGCAACACAACGTCAGTGCTAAAGCACCTCAAACTTGCGCATCAGTTAAAGCCAAAATGCAGTAGGCCCACCTTTGACCGTCTTCGAGTCAGGCCTCTCCCAACTCCGGCTGCCGTTGCGGGACAAACATCCTCCTCCACCCAAGGTATGTTTGTTGCCAATAATAATTGAACTGATAATAATCCAAAAATATGCGATCTCTGAAAGTGACAGTACAGACATTAACCAACTCTATAGTGTGAAAACAAAATATTTATTGAAACATAAACAAAACTTTTTCCTCAATATTTAGCGCATTTTCCCAAATAAAAATGTGTCACTTGACTTGTGTCTGATAGAAGAACTTTTGGAGGGCCTAGTAATGAGATGTGTTTAATGATAGGCCAAAATATGTTTGCTTTTGGCGAACTTTATTCATTTAGATGGTGGTCAGCTCAACCTCACTGCATATTTATTGCTGGAAAAAATGTGTTGGACATTTATTGCTGCTGATATATTATTTTACTATTCTCATAGTTATATGTTATGTTGAAGGGGCCCTTTGTAATCATTTTCAAATAAATGCCCAGCATCAGCAGTATCTATTGAAGGCAAGGCAAATTTCATTCTGTTCAGAACTCAAACAGTCACAGACGCACAGTTAGCAATAAATTAGCAATGGGTTTGCAAAACCATTTCTGGTAAGAATTTATTTTCGTACCGTCTTTCGACCAAATAAAGCGTAAAGCATCGATAGTGGTATCGATAAAGATTTGGATCGTTAAGCAGTCTCGAAAATGGTATCAATATCAATAAAAATCAACGATCCCCATTACTACTTGTAAGCCTGTGTGAAATGGATTGGTGAAAGAAAACACAAGACAGGTCGATCAAAAAGATCTCTGTCTCAAAATCCGTCACATCTGTCTTTAAAGCCCGAACAATGTTTCATTTCCCCCAGAAATAGCCTATGGCCTCTTAATGACTAACACTCTACTCAGGCAGGCCTTTTGTCTATGGCATCAGAGCAACCGGTAGAAGTAGCTTTTAAGATGAGAATCCTTTCATTTCAACATTCCCTGCACTAAATATTGCATAAAAGCAACATCAAAGGGAGGATCATCAGGACACCACCAGACAGTCAAAACAGCTTCAAAATATAGTAAAAGCAGCATATAAAACTGTCATGGACAAGGTCATTACCAATCCAATGGCATCCTCCTTGGCTTGGCTTTTTTTTTTTTCTCTTCTTAATTCTCTTTGCACCATCATTTAATTCATTTGTAAGCTCAAAGCCCTGGACCTGCCCGCCTTAATATGAGATAAACCTCTGAATGGAAGACGACATTAATTGTGTCTAAAGGAATTCAACTGAAGTGGCAGCCCTCTCTGTCAGTGGCAGGCAAAAGTTGGCTCTCTCATTCCCCCACACACTGACATCAAAAGCAATAAGTGGGAAGAGCTATTCTAATTGCCTTGAAGCGACCTGCCTGCGTAGGCACCAATACAGTGCTTTGTGTGTTCTCGCTTCAAATGAGTCCTCCAGTTCCTGTCTGTTTCTTGACAGTCAAGTTCAGGGGTTTAAATGGCCACTCTACCTCTACAAAGCACCTTTGAAAAAAACACTCTTACCAGGGACCAAGCTGGCATAAATGCACAAGCAAACACGCTCACACAAACATGCATTCACACTTACACATGCACGCACAAACAGTTCAAACACTAAGTGGATCTGAGTGGCAATTATCCATGACAACCCTTCAAAGAATATCTGGCATTTTGTCGCCATCTAGGCAGCAGGAGCGGCACTGCGTGCATCAGTGCAGACAAAAACATTGATTTCTGCTCACGGGTCAAATATGTCTCCTGCAACTCTGAAGCAGGGATAATGTAGGATGGGAGCGAACGGACAGAGAGAGAAAGGGCAAAATTAGATGTAAAACCTGTTACGCATCTTAGATGCTGTGAATTACTTACCGACTGAAAAGAGGCGGAAAAGACTGGAGACACATTCAGGAGAGGGAGGCCGGAGAACTGAGGAAAGAAAACTGGTTAAAAAAAACCCCCACTGTGGAGCAGAAAAGAAAAAAAAGATAAAGTGAGTAAGCTGGAGTGATTTCTTGTAAAAGTCAAGAAGACCTTCTCAGCTATCCATTCCGTTCAACAGCAGAGAGGGATTTGATTACTTCAAAGACACTTGCTGAACACGGAGTGAAGGGAAAAGCCCCAGAGTCATGTTGGGAGAGAATGAATAAGTAGGGCCGATGCCTTCAAGCAATCACATGCTTCGAGAGTAAAGAGGCACATCAGAGAATTAGTTTCCATTAGAGCTTTAAAAACAATGTTGAAGTCAAGGTGATGATACATCTTGAATGATTATTCAGGTTTAAGGCCATATGAAGCATTCTTAGCCACCTTGATATTTGCAGCAAAGATGCAGCCCTGTTTATCTTGTTACAATAACACAGTATTTGATGTCTTTTTCTGACACTAACCTCGAGGTCATTTCCGAATCAACTGGAAAATGGCACATTCAATACAAGTGTCAACACAGAGTTATTATGTGAAAGAATTTAACAATCACAGCGGATTAGGAAGGGAGAAATGAGAAGCTTTTTAAAGTGCAGTGGTCAGCAGAAATACTTGCGTGTCTGTGCGTGCACGAGCGCATAAAGAATGCAGCCCAAACAGCATTCATGATTAATCGGCATGATGCAAGTCTCTGCCACCAACTAATCTTCTATTCTCTTAGCCCATCTTTGCTAACCGAATTTGCATATGTTATAGCATATGACATATAGACACAAATATTAAAACACATACCGACACTTGCAGCGCACCGCAATGTACATGCGACACCTGAATCAACACCTTTCTATACAGTCCCAACAGACACTGAATATGATAGACTTCATAAAGCTATGGTTTATGTCAGGCTTATATGCCTGATTGCATTAGACTGCACAGCTGTTCCTTTCTTTCAGGCGTTATCAGTGTGCACTGTCACCACCATACTGTATTAACAATTTGCTTTGGGTGGCATGAGGTTGTCTGCAAAACTTCTTCATTGTAAAGTGTATTATTTGCCTACTTAAGCAGATGTTGTGCATGTTGCAAGAAATGTCAAAGGTTTAGTAAAGTCGAGATACCACTCTCGCCTAATTTTGAGCAAGGAAAAACTCCATATTAGTACGCCGGAGGTAGTAATCCATAGGGAATAGTGCAAGGTAAGCATACAGCATATGAATCACATAGTCTTGGTGGAGTGTTCAGATATACACTCAGAAATGTCTAGCTCTCATTCAACTCTAAAGTTGCCACCCTGAAAAAAAAATCTACACTGAGGACCTCAGAGAAAGAGCTCCAAAAAACCCACAAGTGTTGTTTTAGGTGTTCATCTAAATTTGTGTGTAAAGCCTAATTGGGGCTAGGTCGGGTTGAAACCTAGTGGTGTGTTTCCACCCCGAGGTACTTAATACAGCACAGTGGATAACTGTTAGCATTTTGAATTTTCCTCCCCAATGCTCCACTTAGTTTGATAAGTGCAAGTAAATATGTGGGCAGGGATATGTGCTTCTTCCTTCCGAATAAGAATATGCAGACAAGAACACCAAGTCTTTGATTTATATCTTTTTCAGTATGTCACCTAGCAATTTAGCTACCTTGTGGCCAGGGACACACTTGCTATAGCAGGACCCATCTATCTGCAGAAACACACCGCTAGGGAGCAACTCACCTACCAATACACTCATGAAAAATAGATCAAGTACAGCTGGCAGAAAACTCCATCACCCTCTTTTGACCCTGTGGCTACAATTAACAATGCAGTCGGTGATGAATAGCTAGCTCTTCAGTGACCTGTGCTAACTGGCTCTTATTCGGGACTCCAGAATGGTTTGCAACACATCTATTACCTTAACTAAATGAAAGTGCATCACACCAACAAAGGAGCACTACTCGCTGAAAGGCTAGTGAAACTCACAATATCATTGCCTGCTACTATCATCAGCGGAACTACTCTTGTGGAAGAAATGGGACCCCGCAGTACCAGCCCTTTTACATGAATACACCCACTGTGCTGCTGGCGGCTTCACACACTCTGTGGCAATAGAGAGGAGTCATCGCAATCACGCTGAAAAAAGAAACTTGTGCCTCCTGCCAAACATAGGCTCGAGGTTGTGTGTGTGTGTGTGTGTGTGTGTGTGTGTGTGTGTGTGTGTGTGTGAGCGAGACAGAAAAAGAGAGGGGAGGACGTATCTGGATGTTTGTGAGTGTGGCACAGAGACAGACAAACAGAGTGGGTGAACAGCTCACAAATATCTGTAATGTGTAACAGAGAGTGTTTGTCAGAGCGGATGGCGGAGGAGGAGGAGGCACGGGCAGAGAGACGGAGAAAGCGAGAGACAAGGGGTGTGAAGTGAACTATGTCGCTCTTCCTCTCACACACACACACTTTAGATTTTGTATGTGGTTGTCAGGGGATTGCTTTATTCCTTTCAGCCGTTATCTCTACCTGGGTATTTGTATGGCTCTTTGTCTATCTGTCACCCATTTTATCTGTGTGCTTGTTCATCTGCTTGTCTGACCACAAAATTGACAAGAGGGGAACAAACTGAGATGAAAGCGTGATCAACTGGAGGGACAGCATCGCATTGTACTGCTGTGTCCTTCACACATGGTTACTGAGACCTTGTGTGTGTGAGTGTGTGTGTGTGTGTGTGTGTGTCTCTTCTCTGCTTTCTCCACCCACTAAAACTCATCAGTACTTACAAATAAGCCATTAATCCACTCTCCTAGGACGCAGGGTTTTCTCCTTTTTCTTTCCACTTGGCACATTTCACGACTACACCACGCCATGTCCACTGGCGTTTTGCATAATTAGGCCACTTATATCAAATGCAGGCAGATTCTAATGGAGCGCTAAGGGTACATATTTACTTTAATTGCTACTCTCACTATCTCTATCCCTCATCCTCCCTTGCTTCACCCTCATCCACTCTCTTCCTCAGGAGAGTGCGGTGGCAACGTCAAGGGAAATAAGATTGAAGAAGACTGTGTTTCCCTCAAAGGTCACACCCTTCCACAGCGGCGTTAAGATAGCGTTTGACCTTATAGCCCATTACAGCGCAGTGCAGCTCAACCAGAGTCACAGGGGACTACACGGATAAATAAGTCTCTGTGTTTCAGAATCCCCCTTAAAAAAACATCAGTGCAAGTGCACAGGTGTGTGCACATGTACAATTGCGTGTGTCCCCTGTGTGTCCATTTGTTTTGAAGATTGTGTGTGTTGCGCATGCGTGTGTGTGTGTGTGTGTGTTCATTTACAGGAAGCTTTTAGAGTTAGATGTTTTCTGTCAATAACAGCTGACTCAAAACAAAACAAAAACTCCAAAGAGCACTGTGGCACCACAGACTGTGGTTGAGTGTGTGCTTCCAAACAGGAAACAGCACAGATAAGTAGAATGTAAAGGAGAGTGAAACCTCAAAGCTCCATACTAAAAAGCCTATTTGCCAGCCAATCATTAGAACCACAGTAACACCAGGGTACATTTAGACCGCAAAGTCTAGATTGGTATTGGGCTGCTTTCACTTGAGCCATTTCATGCTCTTTTTATTCTGTGACTGTTTATGTGTCTCTGTAGGGCAAACCTCTCTGCAATTTTTCTAAACTCTAACCCTTTATTCCAGCAGCTAGACTATGGGAGCTGAAGCGCCAGACAGCAGTGTGAGAGGAGATGAAGGCAGAACGAGAAGAGAGCAGGAAAGGGTGAGGAAGGGTGAGGAAGACCGACAGGGGAACAGAGGAAAGAAATCATCCTGCTTTAATGACTGGCATTCGTCATTAGTGTCATCATTAGCCTTTGTAGCTTGTCATGCTATCGCCCCTTAACCAGACTCCATTGTAAAAAGCCCACCACCGAAACAGCACTCAGTAACAGACGGGTGGCAGGTCTGAAAGGATACTTCACACACAGAAACCTTTTTGGGAGAAACGAGAGGTTAGCTGGGGGTCTGCTTTGAAAGGATGATTGATTGTAACCAGCGATAGACATGACATGACTCCATCTGTACAGTTCATAAAGAGGAAACCACAGGAAAGTGCAGGGGATACATATACACTGAGCGTGCTTCATTATCCTATGCTGAGGGTGATCCATAAGCCCTATATGTCTGAACAATACACCCATTGGTATATATGACTAGAAACAGGCTAGACGTTAGGGATTATGGACAGGGGGACAGCATTTTCCAAATTCGGCTCCTTATCCACACCCACTCCAGCACCACCACAGCCTACCCACCTGTAGCTCTAATACCATCATGGGAAAATTCAAACAAGCTCATGGCCATCAGCCTTGTAGTGACACAGATGAAGTCGCTAACAACCATTTCCAAATCCATGCCGTCCATCGTGACATAAATGCGCGTGGACGTATGCTTCTCCACTTCCAAAAATTGAGGGTCTCTAAATTGGAGAAAATAATTTGGTCGCGGGTGGGTGATTAACGCCCACATACCTATTCGGATCACATCAGAGTCGATCCATGCATCACTACTCTTCATCTATCTATCTTTTCTCATCTATCAAACATGCTTTGCGTGGGAATATTCGTGTCTCCCCCAGTTTCTGACAGAGGGTGATATCATAGGAACAGTCTGATAATTTTCTTCCTGACTTTGGGCCTGACAATTTGCTAATTGGAAGCATTAGAAATACCAGCAGGTTGCAATGCAATATCCTTATAGGGGCAGTGCTGCAGTGTTTTTTTTGTATATTGTTAAGTGAACCTGCTAAGTTTTCTGTCTGCCTAGCTCCTCACCTTTCCCATGTTCGACTTCACCTGTCATACCTGGTGCTTTTTTTTGGGCCAGAAATGTGGCCATTGCCTCTCTGCTCCTTTCATTTTCTTGTTCCCTCTGTACATGTGTGTGTGCTGCACATCTGACTAGCCAAGTGTTTGGACCGCACCATTTTCACAATGACAGCGGGTGGCTGGGGTATCAGATGACAAGATGAAATGTGTTTTAATGATAACAATAAATGAATTTATGTATGTAAATACATATCAATTGTATTGTCAGTAATATAAGTCAGTAAGTAAAAGTTGGAGAGTATGGCGCTGAACACAGCATGGACCATTTGGAAATATGTGTGCACACATTTATGTCTCACACCTGTTGCTGCACTCTTGGATGATAAATGGCACTGACATACCAGGAATGGCCGTGTCCTCTCTTTTTGAATAATTCTAATATCAGTGAATTACCTCTAACACCGAGTGAGGGTGAGACAGAACGGAGTGGGATAATGTCTGTGTCAGGCTGTGTGTGTGTGATTGTGTGTGTGTGTGTGTGTTTGTGTATATGTATGTATGTGTCACCACGAAGGCCAGCCCTTTAAATGACACACTTTAAACATTTTTCCCGGAGACCATGACCTCCCTCCTCTCTCTATCTGTCTCTCTCTCTCTGCCTGCAGCGGCTTAAACAGGAACTTTAACAGTCCGTTGGTCACTGCGCCCATAAACGTCCATGACAGCAAATCTTCCTGCAGAAACGCCCAGGTGCCAGCCCAGAATCTAAATGGTGAGTATAACTGTCATCCACAGTCTACTGGCGAGACAGAGAGAGAGAGAGAGAGAGAGAGAGAGAGAGAGAGAGGAAGAAACAGAGAGAGTGAAGTGAGAAAATGGTGCAATGAGCATTTTGAGGAAATAAATGGGGGATTAAGGTTGGTAAATCAAATTAATTAAGGTAAAAGACTAACCAGTCTTTTACCTTAATCACAGGGTGGGAGGACGTGAAACAGAACGAAAGCTGAAGGGGGGGGGCAAACAAAACAAATATACAAGACAGACAAAGAGGAGGGAAGACAGGGAGGAGGAATCAAAGTGGGAAAGGGAGAAAAAAAGAAGCGGAT
The DNA here is from genome assembly GCA_011952105.1 of Coreoperca whiteheadi. Classification (NCBI taxonomy): domain Eukaryota; kingdom Metazoa; phylum Chordata; class Actinopteri; order Centrarchiformes; family Sinipercidae; genus Coreoperca; species Coreoperca whiteheadi. Next base: position 23,242,610 of record CM022474.1, read on the forward strand.
AAAAATCCTTGCACCTGCAGCTCCCAGCTGTGCTGTGCTTATTCTGAATCACTGCTCCACCCGGAGAGACTGCTTAGCATTTCATTTGAAAACAGGGATTTATTGCCAAGGAGGGGGCTGCTACTGGTGTGTGTGCACATATGTGGGCGTGTGTGTGTGTGTGTGGGGGGGGGGGTGGTGGGAGGAAGGCCGGTGTGTATGGCAGCTTATTGTGGAGAGGAGCTTGGCTGCCTACCTGAGCATCTATAAATAAGAGCTCCTCGTTCAATTCCAAACACTGTAATATGGTGAGATCGGATGTTCCTGTGATTCCGAGAGGGGTGTAGACGAGACGAGTTACAATTTTCATGTGGATGATGATTCAGGTGGAATAAAGTGTGTGTTCACATGTGGCATACAAATGTCCGTGTGTTTTGTGTGTGTTTCTGAACAGGTTGAAGAGCTGAGCGTTGGAGGGGAAAACGTTATGGTATACGTTTTCAGTGGTTTGCAGTAATGTGTGCTTTATTCGCATTTTGGATTCATTTACATTTGGGGTTTTCATAATATTTACAGCTACCACTTCTTGTGGGACAGCCAGAGGTTAGAGATTCCCCCATGGAGCTGGGTCAGCGTGTAAATCAGCCAGCCGGAAGTAGAGGCCAAAGGACAGCATGCGCCATACAGCTAACCTGCTGGAGATCCGGCACTTTGTTTGAGTGAGTGTGTGTCTTTGAGTGAACTTTCACAGCAGCGGCTGCATGTGTTGAAATACAGATCACCAAAACAATCTCTCACTTTTGAAGGCATTTTACCCCGGTCTCTTTGGAGGGTTAGTGAATGCATCTTGTCAATGGAAAGCCTCCTCAGAAATGCAGTGATACAAATCTGTGTGTATACTGTGGGCGGTGTGTGTGTAAGAGGGGGCAGGTCCTAATCAATAAAACAGTGAGTTAAATCATTTCTTTGTAGGCACTATTAGCCTGAATCAGGATCGCCTCAGATCAGAAGATCGAACTTCAACGCGGAAGTGAACCGATGGTTTATCCAATTAAAAATGAATAATACAGAGTTTAAAGTGTGCACTAAGCCTACATAGGTCAAAGAGAAATACCAAATGAGCTGTGCTGTCTGCTTGTCTGCTGCCTCGCAATACATCCGGAGGAGAGAGAGAGAAGGGGGAGAAGCAGCACAACAACTCAGAGTTTCCCAAATGAGCTGTTTGCCTGCCACGCTTCGGGGCTCTCCCATTGTTGCTGCGTTTAGAAATAGTCTCAGCTAGGTTATTTTAAAATTAGCAGCTGCTTAAACCTTTGCGGCGCACCACGAGAGGTGCCACGGAGGACGTGCATAGTGATAACTTTAATGGTAATTTGTACTGATCTTTATGAATCCAATATGCCTTTTCTACTGTATGCAAGAGGAGGTCAGAGGTCAAGGCAGCTGGAATCAATCTTTGCTCAAGGGCACTGCACAGACGGTGATCTGAGCAACACAGTGAGGTTAGCCAAGCCAAGAAGCGGACAAAAGTGTAAAGGGATGTCACTAAAACATCGAATGGAGAGGCCTTGGTGCTGCCCTTCTCCATTTGAATGGTCGTGTAAAGACTTGACTGGCAGAAACAGCTGTTCCGAGTTACCTCTCTCTCCCCCCCATATTAAAGTGAGCTCAAACGGGAAAAAATACCCCGAGAGAATCGACGTCTACGCAGAGCAATACACTGCGTAGAAATACCCAGAGAGACCCCACAGCAGAGCGGCCAAGTTAGTTTCCTGCCTCTCTTTCTGTCTCTCTGACCCCCCCTCCCGCCGCCTCTCTCTCTCTCCCCCTCTGTCCTCCTCTCCTCCATCCGCCTGTGTGCTTCCCACACAAACACACTCTCGCTCTCTCTCACACAAGCCCAAAGAAACGCTCAAGTTGGTGGCTGAGCGGAATATAGATGCGACTGGAGACAAGAGCCGGAGCCGTGATTTGCACCCAGCCATAATATATACCCTGCGCTCCCCTTCTCTCTATCTCTTTCCCTCTTCTCCATCCTCTGCCCCCCCCCTCTCTCTCTCTGTCCCTCTCTTCTCGACAAAAATGTGAAAGGCATTCCAACAGTGGGCGACGACCGCGGATTGCCATATATACCCGACACCCTCTGCCACAAGCTCGGTGCCACAAATGACAGCGCACGGCGCACGGAGGGGACTGAAAGGGGGTAAACTTGCTCTGACGGAGCTGCCGGCTCAGGTGACCATGTGTTACGTGCCGACAACGGGACAAACTTGACAAGCCATCTATTTGCGCCACGAACACAAGAGTAGCCAGAGCCAGAGATGCCCAAAAAGAGTCGGATCGCTCTCCATCATCTCCAGTGCAGTTGTCCCCATATCCAGCACTCTCTCTCTCTCTCTCTCTCTCTCTCTCTCTCTCTCTCTCACACACACACACACACACACGCGCGCACACACACACACACACACACACACAGCTGTCCTGTCTTACCTGGGGGACAAGGAAAGCCAAGAGGAGGCGGACTCCAATCTCCATGGTCGGTTCAGTTTATCTCGGTGTGAAACAGGAGCAGACTCAAGACAGGGCGATATAGGCTGGGTCAGCTCTGCTCATAATTCCACTGTCCAAGCGTCGGAGAGAGAGAGGAAAGTCTTTCGCCGTGAGCCGCCAGCTGCCAACTTCCTCCAAATACAACTGCAGTCTGATCAGCAAAGCATTGGATGGTGAAGCCGAGACCACGTCCAATAGATTTATGAGGAGGACAGGGAGGGGGGCGGAGGAGGTGAGACGGAGGGAGAGGGGAGGGGCCGTGGTGGGTGAGGAGGGGGGCTCGTCGCTTTCAAAGTGCAGGGTCAGCATCCCTAATCTTGTGGTGCGACCAGATTTAGACACCCACTGATTTTGCGGAGTTTTAAATGATCAGCTTCGGGGATTCACCGACATCGACGCGTATCGTGCCGTTCATCCCCCGCGTCAGACAGCTTTATAGCCCTTAACACCGGCATCCATAATCACGTCCCCTTTTGAAATGTGATTTAAGGTTTCTTATACTCAGTGCAATCGTGAGGGCGCTCGGGAAGCTCCTGTTTGATGCATCCTGTGTATGAACGCACACAATAGCGGCGCTGCCTGCAGGGTACCCTGAGAGAAAGAAACTTCAGTAATGACACATTTTAGGACTGTGTAACGTTACAATAAAACTACTGCAGGCTATAAGCCTGCAAAAGAGCTCCAAAAGAGCACATTGCTGTTTAGACTCGGCGTTGACAAGACTATAGGTTACAATCTTCTGAATAATTCCTGATTTTTCATTTTTCATTCTGAGCTCTGTTTCCCTTCCTCCGAGCTCTATAATGAATTGTTAATTTTTGTGTGGAATTTTATTTGGCTGTTTATCAGAAGAAGCGTTTTCTTTTCCTCAGTGTGCCCACCTCAGCCTAAAGACATATCCCCTCTCCCTCTCCCTCTCTATCTCTGTGTGTGTGTGTGTGTGTATCTCTAAACATGCTTTGTATTTAGAGTGGATTAAGTCAAATTTGTCTCTGTTACTGTATGTAACCTACATCCTACATGTAGAATTTGATGGTGTTACATAATATACGGATCTATTGACGTGACAGAACCCACAGGGTTGCATCTAAGGACGAATTTGATTATCAATTAGTCTCCCAATGATATTCTCCATTAATCGATTGATTGTTTGGTCTATAAAATGTAAGATCATATTTAAAAGTCTTTTAAATGTTGCTTTATAAATTTGTGGAAAAATGCACATTCCAATCTCCCAAAGCACACGCTAACATATAAAAAAAACCTTGTTTTGTTTAACCAACAGCCCAAATCCCCAAATGAGTTATTGATACCATCATGACAGACTAAGAAAACCAGTGAATATTCACATTTTAGAAGCTGAAGGCGGTGAGTTTTAGGCATTTTCACTTTAAAAGGTTACGGAAATGTTGAATCCATTACCAGACTTTTTGCCTGTTAATTTTCTGTGGATCAACTAATTTGACTAATCGACTAATCATTTCAGCTCTACTAGAGTGCATCGCAAATTTACATTTGATCTTCATTTACAGGCTGTTCCAGGAACAGCTGTTCAGCAAGTGGTTCTAACACAAAAATCTAGGCTTTTTTTTAAAAACAAAAATGAATATATAATCATGACCTGACAGCAACAGACAATCCTGAGAAGTTGGAAATTACTGACTAACGCGCTGTTGGTTTTGGTCTTTTCATGGCATTTGTTGACAATAAGAAAAATGTTAAATATTGCCAGCCTTTTCCTTCTGGCTAGAAGACAGCAAGCTCCTTGCTCTGGTGTCCTTTATGAAAACGCTCTCTAAGTCATGCTGTTCTGTAACTGACTGTGACCTCTGAGTTTCCTGTTGGAAATAATCAATTAACTACCACATAATTATTAAAGTGAAGGAATGGCTCATTTGAATTCAACCCTGTGGCTGATTAAAGTCCTGATGGCATACAACACATTGCAGCGTGCATACAGTGAATTGATTTTGGTCTTTTTATGGTTTCATCAAGTCAGAGAAGGGCCTACTATCACCAGAGCATTTGGACTGTCTAATTGTTACATAATTAATTAAAACATTGGAGCATGTTGCTCACGTAGGCTAAAAAAGATTTCTGAGCATGGCAAATTACAAGAGTTTCATTAAGATGACTGAGAATTTCTCAGGATTTTATTTAAATTTATTACGGTAAAAAAAAAAAAAGAAAAAAGAAGAGAGATCCCTTGTGAATGATGGTCAAGGTTTAAACATCAGCAAATCCAGACACCACAGCATGTTAGTCAATGAGCACACAAACTCTTTCTCATTCTGGGCCCAAAGGTCAGATGTCTATGAACGTCGCCCATAAGTCTTTCTTTGCGGGCAGAGCTGTCAAAGAGCACACTTAATCTTCATGCAAAGTACCCTTAACCTCCAACACACAGACAAATCATACAGAGTGAAACAGACGAATGAGTCTGCTGTGCAGAGGAAGAGCAAAGGAACTCTGAGATAATGGAAACATTCAGAGCTTCCCTCTGTCTTTCTCCCTCCTCATTCTGTATTTCTGTTTGTTTCTCACACATACAAACACGTCCATAAGGGTGGATTCAATGCGGTGACAGATTTCTGCATATATCCATCTTGACTAGGGGAAAGGAAAAAGGTTAGCTTCACACAAAAGTCAGGTGGGGGTCTCAGTATATCGCTCAGTGCAGGAAAAGCTTTCTCAATGGATGTGAAAAATGAGGGCCGGAATTGTTGTGACGCCGGAGGAATTGCTTTTCCTAGACAATTTTTCTGCCATATTTATTTACCAGTAAAGTAAAGGCATTGGGAACATATCGCCAGTGACGGCCTGGTTCAAAGCACACAAGTTCAGCTCTGGAGGAACCTTTGCACTTGGCCTAGACAGGAAGATGACGGAGATAATCAATTAAAATTGCCTTGGGTGGATGAACAGTAAAATGCCAAACAGTTTCTAGCATTTCCTGTCAGATATTTCTAAATGATCCCTAGATATTTTAGATTCTGGGAATCACAGAAAGAAAGTCATGTTTGTAAGCCATGGCTGAGTGGAATCAACAAATCATGACAGAAACGTCTGTTCGGTGGCACAGGAAGAGAGGGCCTGGCTCAATCAGTTTGACAGCTTTTCGGCTAAACTTCATAGCTCATGACTCAGTCCTGGAAACACAAAAACAGAGGGAATCTTAATTGCAATGTTTTGACAGATTTTCTTTTTTGGAATTTGTAATTGTACTGCTCTTTTGCAGAGTGAACAGAGTTTTTGAATCATGTTATTACACGGTGGTTTGCACAAGTTTTACTTTTTTTCAGGTATTCTTAATCGTCTGAAAGCATTCTAGGAAATCGGTGGACTGCGATGACAAAACTGAGATGTTGCTGAGTATTTAAACGAAAATGATAATAGTTGAATAGCCAGCAAAATGTCCTTGAATGTTTGTTGGCGACTGAGCAGATAGAGCACCTGAAACACAGGTAGGATGAATCATTAAGTGCTTTATTTACCTTAACCTTTAGACGTTCAAGAGCAATAAAAGCCTTTATCATTACTTCCATCAAACAAGCCAAAGGGTAGACATCCTGCAAAATGTAACTTTTCTTAACTTTTTAACAAATCTTTTTCAGACTTTCCAAAGCCCACCCCAGAGCCACAGAGGACGTTATACAACAGATTTCACAGGTTGAGTAGAAAGCCTGCTCCTTGTGATGAGTGAACGGAACTTCATGTGTAAAACTGGTGAAATGTCTCTTTAAATAACCTACATAAAGACGGTGTATCAGTTTTCATGGGTTTTGGTCAATCAGGTTAACTTACTGGGAATGCAGATTTGTGATAAAAAAGGAAGCAAATATTGTATATACATCATGCAAAAGCTAATTAAAAAATAATTTACCATTACAAAACATACAGAACAAACAAAAACCCATTGCAAAGATAATTGGTATTTGGCCATGACAGAGGAATGCAGAAAAACTCGAATAATAATATGAAATGTAGCTTAAAGGACTATAAAGGTTTACAATAACAGCCATAATAAATACTGCGTACTATACTTTCCTATACAGTCGCTACACTATACAAATTCTCCATGGTCCCGAAACCTTGAACTCTACCACAATATAACCATGTATACATGTTTCCAATTATTCAGATTCATTAGGCTAATCATCCGTAACAACAACATGAACACACAGGGGACATGGGGAAGCAATTAGCTCCATTTATCTGATTTAAGCCACAAAACCTGCTCTCTCTCTCTGCACTGCAAAAAATGGTTTTCTCAGCCTTTTAGTATGAAAAGGATATGTTCTCGTTTCTAAGAAGAATGCTGGTTATGGGCAAGTCCAGCATGTGAATTGGACCAGATATCTCATTTGTGTGTCAGTGTAAGCCACTTGTCACTGTTTTTGAAAATGAGCTCAGCCTCCCTCAGAAATATTGCCACTAGATGGAGTAAAAGTGTTTATACCAGAGTGACTATTCTTTCATCTGGAACATCTGAACAGCAACTTTTAAATGAAAGACAAAGACGCAGAAAGAGGTCCCCCCTCCTTCTTTTTCCAATGGGAGAGAGAGGGCCTCTTCTTTCTGAAACAACCTCTACAAGTGGAAGCCACAGTAAAGAGCCCCAGGCCTGAGCTCTCTTCTGTTTCCAGAGGCCTACACCGGAAACCCACAGTCTTCCCTGTAGATCAAACTGCAGATGTGAGGATATTCCTTGCGTAACTCCCCTCACAAATGTTCTCTCTTTTTCGCCCACGCTGCCTCCCTTCACACACAACAGACATGACCGTCAGAAGGAAGCGAGGGAGACGCCATGTTTTCCTAAGAGAACGACGGCTGGATCACTGAACCTGACATCCAGATTCCACACAACAGTTGTTTTTGCCTGGGGAAAACGAGAGCTGAAACTACAAGCTTTGAACCGTAGGCAACACAACCAACCAAAGTATTCCTGTAACATCTGGGAATATAAAATAAAAACAAGTAAAAAAAAAAAAAAAAAGGAAAAAAAAGGAAACGTTCAATGAAGTGAACGGAAAATATTCACTAATGTGAACTTGTTGTGTTGTAACAAGTAGTTGGAAAACCTGTCAGACAGAGCTAGGTCTTGTGTTAGATGAAATAAATATACAAATCTGAGGTTTTTATGTAAATCTTATTTTTATTAAGATGATTTGGTTTAGTGATCTATAGCTAATAGCTATTTTTGCATTCAAAATCCACTACCCAGAGCAAAGGACAGTCTCACACAATTAGACTATATTACAAAAAAGAGAACAGTCCAGTTCACATACTTTTATGGACTTTTGATCTTGAGGCGTTTTTCATAGTTTGGTCAAGGCTATTTTGTCATAAAACAAATCAAATTTGGTTTTTGGACCATTGGGTGCTAAAGTTTTTAATCATTTGATCCAGTATGATTCCCATCTAAGAAGCAGATTATCTAAATTACCATCTCTTCTCGGGGGAGATACCTTTTCACTGCCTATGTAGCTTAAAGATGAAATAGGATAATTTTCTATGAGATGGGCAGCTAAGGAGGAATTCGTATTTCTATATCTAATGCGCTGCCGTATCCATTTTCAGTTCCCTGCTAGTTTAGGATTTAGCACATGGGCAAGTTAAAAGATAGCCTGCTTTTGTGTTACAACTGATAATGCCCATAATGACATTTGCATCTTTAAAACCATGCCCCCACACAAACCAAACCAAACCAAAGGGTTTTTGTTCCCTCAACCTAACCACACATGGGACTCGGGATGTGAATAGTGGTCTTAGGGTTCCAGTTGCTGACTTTATATGGCCATGGTCAACCCTGACCACCTCCATATGATACCTGTGCTGTACAAGAACATAACACTTTCTTGACTGGAAAAAACATTGGCAGTGAACACATTTTCAGGCAGCAGTTACATTTCCTTCACAACGAATTTGGCAAAGTCATTTGACATGGTTGCACTGGCTTGAGCAGAGCCCTGACCTCAATCCCCGTCCAACACCTAAAGGGTGAATTGGAACTTCCACTGTGAGTTATGCCTCATTGCTCAACATCAGTGGCCAACCTCACTAATGCTCTTGTGAGGCTCTTATCGAGAAGAGTGGAGGCTGTTATATAGTTGTAGCAGATTAACGCTCATGTTTCCGAAGGAGATATTCAACAATCATATATGGGTCTACTGTTCATTTCCGCATACATCTGGCCATCATTGTACCTGGCTATGCACAGGATGCTCATACAAAAGACATTTAGATTACAATTTCACTGATTCATTATTCAAGTATTAGTTGAGATCTAAAATTGCTATTCTTTTAAGTTGACGAGACATGGGAATGTTTATCTTCCACTGCTACCGTTTGCAAAAATAATAATTCTTTATAATTGCTGCCACTGTCTGTAAGGACCCCCATACAACGTGGTATTTTCTACACTACCTGAGGAGAAATATCTACGTGTCCAATGACTGTGGGTGAGTTCTTGCTGCTTCTGCAAAAAAGGACATTTTTCACAGTTTGATAAAGGGTATATCTGGCTTGACCAGACCACTTATAGGATCCACAATTGCACTTTTGAATAACATTATAAACAGTGAAAGGCCAAGCTATTGTTAACTGCTGTCTCCAGAGTGTTACAGCTGAACCAATATTTTGATTTAGAAACTAATGGAGCTTGAAAACCCTTCTCATTTTTGAACATTGTGTTCACTTTAAGTTTATATATTTCTCACACCACATCCCAAAATAAAACTACCCGGAGCACTTTACTGAAGATATTTACAACCATCGATCCCGAGCTGGCCTAAGGAGCTGGAGCAGATGGTAAGTAGCCAACGAGTGACTGAGCATGGCCTTGTTGCAATAAACTATTGTTATAGTCCAGAATAAATTAGGTTTATAACCATAAAGCATTCTGAATGGGGGAGATTAATCAAGGCATACTGGGATGATTAGACATCCATTCATAAAGTCTCACTCTTGTGCAGTTTTGCATGCATGGCCACAACTCTTTGTTTACTCTCACATTTCATATTATCACACATCTCAGGGTCACAAACATCACAGACTCCACAATCACAACACTCCAATCATATCATTTTGTATTCATTTTCAAGCGTCTAAATAAGCACTCTGTGCTGCAGTCAAAGCAAGAAAAGATGAAGAAATTAGATGAGTCAAGGCGTGTTCTCCGAACTTGTTGCTGCTGCTGCTGCTGCTTGAATGTTGTGCAGTGTCAAAGTGATATTTATTTCTGTTTTTCTTTTAAACTCAAGTTATCTGGTCCCAGTCACTCACACACAAAATTGCACCTGGGAGCTGCTGGTCACTGAACAGCGCCACGGGAGTAGTTGGGTGTTAAGTGCATTGCTTAACGGCACATCGGTGGTGGTATTGAGGGAGGAGCAAGTGTCCCGTGTGATGCCAAGTTAACAATGAGTTTTTTAAAGTTGTAAGTTACGTGACATGACTTCCTACTACCTTAAGAAATGTTGTTGCCTAAACCTAACCAAGTAGTTTCTGAAGGCGTCTCCTACAGACCCTAAAGGGTACCATGTGCATCTGTGTAGAATGCCCTGGGATGAGAACGGGTTGCAATAGACATATGGCTCAAAAGGAATGGAAGGAGAAAAGTATTGCGAGGTAACAAAAAACATATTGCGAGAGAACGCCAAATATTGCGGGGTAGCTCAAAACATATTGTAAGTAATACGAAAGTAGTAGTAAAAAAATTCTTGCCGTGACCTTTAGGAGTCTAAGTAACAACTGTCCTGGGCATGTGTCCAGTCCAGTCCATCTTCTTCCGCTTATCCGGGGCCGGGTCGCGGGGGCAGCAGTCTAAGCAGAGACGCCCAGACTTCCCGCTCCCCAGACACTTCCTCCAGCTCTTCCGGGGGAATACCGAGGCGTTCCCAGGCCAGCCGAGAGACATGTGTGTAGGCTGTTTTTTTTTTGTTTGTTTTTTGTAGATCTCTTCAGTTGGAACTTGAGTCATCGTCCTTCTATCGTCTCATCTGCCGTCTCCATCCAAGTTGCCCTCTCACCTTCATTCCAGAAATACCTCCATCTCCACTCAACCAACCAGGGACCATCTTGTTGGACAGTCATTGTGAAAGAGGTTGGTAAGACCTTTGAGGGCACTCATTTTATTTTCCTTTCATGTAACTTTTTTTCCTTATGTTTTTCAAACTATGAAAGTTTTCTGGGATCTCAAGGTGTCTTTTTTTTGGTGGTTCACCAATTACCTGTTTTTAGCCAGTAGTGGGTCAACGGGGTTTAAAGAAAAAAAAAAAAAACTTAATGTGTGGAAAGATTTTTGTAAGTCCACTTGGTGTAACTGTAATATAATTAAAACTAGCGTTGGAATTTCAGTGCTTTCTCACTGGACTTGTTGACAGGTGGTCTCATCACATTTATGCATTATTTTTACTGATTTCAACATTCTTATAGTTGACTTTTGCATTGAGATTCAGTGACCAATGGGTGTCTCACTGGTTTTCAATACACTTCCCTTATACATGGTCAGTCTATATGTTGTCAGAGGGGGAAAGATGTTTTCTTCCTTTGCTTGTTTTTTATCCATTTATAATTGCATTCTCTCAATATGTTTTAAGTAATCGAAAATTTGCAAACTTGTATAGCATAATGCAATAGCAGCAATGTATAATGCTGACCCTAAAGTGGGATACTTACTGTTATTGTGTATGTAGAAGAGATCTTAAAACACCTTGACAAACCATTAAACACTAAGAGAGCCTTACATTATGCCGGCTTTATATGATAATATAACATCTTCCCTTAATTCAATTACCACTTTCCTATCTGGGTAAAGCCACAAAATGAACTATGCTAAGTTGTTAAAGTGTTTATATAATTGGTCAAAACATAGTGTCAGCAGTTCAATTAATCGGGCACTTGGGAGAATGTCATTGAGAATCCAGTCTTTTGCAATCTGTAATACACTCTCAGTTACAGTAATACAGGTGTTAATATGTTTGTTTCATATATGTCAATTAATAATACTCTTTCAGCATTATGCCTTGAACTTAGCAGTTTATGAACAGATTTGTGCAAAACATTTCAAAAAAGCATAAATCAAATATCAGTGATAATGAAATATGTTTTATGCTTTAACACTGACTTTTTTAAAAACATGTTTAAAACACATTATCATTTAATTGGCTTCAAAAACATAATCAGCTTGTTTTCTGACAATGTCTTGTTTTCATGTTTTGTACTTTTGCATTGCCCTACGGTCATACAAATTAAGAGACTGGATACACTATGAGGTTGTTCAATGTTTTAATCACATCAATAACAAGGAAGTAGATACAAGGTTGAGCTCGTTATTTAAAGTTTTAAAGTTTCTAAGGTCATGAATGAACTTTGATTCTGACAATAGTTCCTGTCTTGAAGATATTACTTGAACCACTTTGGGACTGTGTTTTAAATTTCAACCCAGTTTTTCTTTCTGTCTTGTAATGTTGTATCACCAGCCGTTTCAAAGGCAGTACTAAGATCCAGTTTGACAATAACTTACATTTTGAATCAGCTCCTAGAATAATATCACCCAGAACATTAACAACAGCAGTCTTGGTATTGTAATGAAGCCAAAGTTCAGATTAGAAATGTTAAGAAATTGGTTCTGAGATAACAGATAAACCTTGGGACGAAGGGATGGAGAGGATCAAAGACGGTTCCATTAATGCTACACTTCAGGTAGTACAGTTTAAGGCCGTGCATCGGATTCATTTTTAAAAAACCAGACTTAATATAATCTTCCCATCAGTTTCAGCTATTTGTGACAAATGTAAATTAGGTGAGGGGACCCTGACTCGTCGTTTTTGGGCATGGCCCTTCAGTTAAAAAATGTTGAGCAGAAATATTTAATTTACTTAAGTATTGGGAAACAAATTGATCCAGACTGGACATGCTGTTTTGGACCAAATGAGACCCAGCAGGCTGTTTTGTATGGTTATAACTAAAAAGGCTTTTTTCAGAGAATGGAAATCTACCTCCCCTCCTTGTTTTAAGCAGTGGCTCAATGGTATGGTTTCCTGGCTTTATATAGGATATTTATAGGAGATTAGGTAACCCGCATCCGTCTCATATTATAAATTTGTTAAGATTTGGAGTCCCTTAATTGATTTTATAAGAAAGCGAAGCGACTCGGGTGCAACTGATTAGTGTATGTTGATTTATGTGCCCCACTTGAGTGTGGCTCAATGCACAGTTTCTTTTTAACTACATCTTAAATTATACTCATTGGACATCCCCGGACTGTGACAATTAGTGGACAATTCCAGCCTGTGTGGACATTTCTCTCGTGGCTGCTACAGACACTAGAGATACAGCATATCTGGGCGTGCATATCAATTAGGTTTTTTTTGTTGTTGTATATATTTGTTCTAAAAGTTCGAAATAAAAAAAGAAGAAACTTTAAAGTCCCTGCACATCCATGGCACAGATGCACAGGTGATTTCAATGATTTTGGCTGATTAGACATGTGTGGACATGTACAGACCGTACTTGACGTTTCCCTCACTCTCCTGTTCTCCTGTCCTTAGCTTTGTTGCACCTTTTACAGCGTGCAAATTACACCTTTTCATTCTTATTAGTAAATGCCTGGCGGAGACGATGCGCACCTCCCAGTATAAGCTCCACAAACTAAACCTGAGCAGAGGTCTAGTTAGCCAGAATAACTGTATGGGTATGCAGGGCCTTTAAATAAGCCTTTTGAGGCCGCCCTGGTGGCCTTGTGGTTAAGACTCGTACCATGTAACCCCGAAGTCCCTTGTTTAATTCTGGACAGGGACCCTAGTTGCATGACACACCTCTCTCTCTCTTCCCACGTGTTCCCTGTCCAACTCTCCTCAAAGCAATCTAATAAGGGCCAAAACATAATATGTTTGAAATGTGCCATTTTAGGTGCTTGCTTACTGCAACTCAAGCCAATTTGCACAACATTTGTCCGCTGCTTTTTGAATGCCATTTAAAAGCAATATATGGAAGTAACCAACATTTCACTGTGGTATTTTCACCTGTTAGTTCTGCAGTGAAATCAAGTGAAATATTGTATGATTGTATATTTTATGGCTCAAGATGTCTTTTTCTTTTACATATATATATATATTAATATAAAAAAAGAGTCAAACTATCATTCACCAGCCATATTACAGACAAGTCAAAGCAGAGTAATAGATGGTGACAGGCAGTGCTTCCCAGAATGAAGCAAATCAATTGGACTCACCACGCTGTGTTCCTGCCAGGATGCTGCCATGGAGAACACGTCTCTCATGAAACATACAGAGTCATGGCATCACACTGAAGGACATGAATATATGTTTCTCTCTTTACACTAACAAAGTTTGCGCTAACTTTCCATGTGATTGAAAATCCAGTCTCTGCACAATGGTATCCCTGTGCGCGAAGCACACAAACTCGCCTCCATTATCTCAGAAGCCTGTAGGGAGAAGATTGCTCATTTACTGGCTGGATTGTCATTCACAATAGTGGTGTAGAAGGATCAATCGTCCTAATCAGTGAATTATTAAGGCTCTCACAGTCCAGTTATCAGGCAGGGTTGTCAGAAAAGAAAACAGAGAGTGTGATGCTTTGGTGCCACACATCCTTATTTCTGCACACACATACTTGCTTGAGCTAGAGCTACCATCAGATAAATTGATTAGGTTTATTCCTATTCAAGCCAAAATTACACATTTCGGCTTGCCTGGTAAACAACATTTCTCCGTATTTCTGCTCTGCTTTTAATTTCTGATATTTGCTATGTGCTTGGCTTGCCTGTGCTAATGTGCGGGTCGGAGTGTGATAATGTGGGTGGATGTATCTATGGATCTCTATGTGCTCACACTCAAGCATACTCAGGAGTTCTCCCGTCATATAGTGTAAGTTTGTTTAGAATGTGGAAATAATCAGCATGTGAACAGAATAATTATTGCCTCCAGCAAACTCGCAAAAAGGTGTGATTTCCCTCAGTTTACCAGCAAAAACCAAACATAAATATTCATATTCTCTTTGACCCTGATAGACACAATGGCTGTACTGCATCTGTTCCCAGCCACCTTATCGGGCAATGATGAGGTCACTGCTTGATCAGATTCTCTTTGTGTTCAGATTAAATTTGTAGACTTGTGGAATTTCTTGCAACGCTTGAATGCCCAAATCCATTTGGAGCATCTGAAGAGGAAACATTTCTCCCATTAAATATTTAAATCAGGTGGGTATTCTGTAGCAGTGGATATATGAGACAACTGTTTCCCCATGTCTCTGTGTGTAGATTTGTATGCTTGTCTTTCGAATTAAACCCAACATAACTCCAATCAAAATGAATAAATTCAGTTTCAGCAGTGTTGTGGCTTAAGATAATGTGTGTTGTGGTAAACTGCAGACCTTGTATTTTTATGTATTTATTTATTATTAAGCATTTCCTCTTCTAGAGTTCAACTTGGGACGTATAATGTAGATGAGGCATACAGGAATCGAAACAACTTGTCGATAAAGCGCTTGCTTGCTACCATTGTTTCATACAGCTGATTTTTTTACTCTTTTGTCAGACACCATTGCATTTGATGAGGGTTGTTCTGCAGCTAGCTAAAGCAGAGGTGCCATAAGCTCCACAAGCCATAAGCCAGAACCTAAACAGCATTTGTCAATTTGAAGACATTCTTGTGCAAGTTATGCTGTTTGTGGTTGGTCCAAAAAGGAAACGAATCTGGAGGTAGCTGACTTAACGGTTCTCAGCTAAATTCAAGCAGGTTTTGGCTTCCTCTCAGTCAGGAGTCAACAGTAGCTCAACAAAGTCGATACTGAACCCATGAGCACCAACACACCTGGATGTGTTAATTGATGAATTAATGAAGCCCTGCCCACTACCAGAAAAAATTTTCACTGTGATGGATTACCTCAAGCAAATTTAAGTAGCAGAAATTAGATTCTAATATTATACAGGGATGAATGGAAACCAGTGACTGCCTGGAAAATACAGTGATTGAGTGATCTCAACATAAGGGCTAAAATATGGAAAAAAAAAAAGGACTATGTTTTTTTGGTTTGAAATCCAAGCAAGATACTGTGTTTTACTGATACAGGACAACTCAACATTTTCCTTAAGCTGTTGATACGCCCCACAATTACCAAGCTCTGTGGGAAGGTTCAAGGCCTCCAAACTTAACAACCTCTCCCATTTATTCAAGTTGAGGTAAACTGAGGGCTCTGTCTTGTCGGAAGTGATCCTCAACACACCTCTTCACCCATGAATTTCAGTTATTCCCTTCTGGTTGAATAGAAGAGATATAACCCTTTCAAATGTGTTATCAGTAGGTATAAATCTGCTTCATTCCTGTAGTTACTGAGCAAATGTTGATGGTGAGCGCACTTGTTTGTACTCAGTGTGTTCTATAGTCGAATGGTTTTCGGTTTGTTTTTTGTTTGCCAAGGGTTCATGTGTCTTGTTTAAGTGTGTTAATGACTGCAGGTTATAAAGCTTATTGTCCTTCTGGAAACAGAAATTGTTTTCCCTCTCCCTTCTTTCTCTTCTTTTCAATATACTATCTCTGTTTTGGCAATCACAGCAGCTAACTACATGCACTTCCTGACAATTCCACCTAATCTGCACCTGACTGCGGTAAAAAGGGACAGATAATTGCAGAGTAGCCGACTCTGTGTGTCTGACAAGCCTATAATTATTAGTTGCAGAATCTTGTTTAGGTTTTTGCCAGTACAGAGCAGTTGATTTCAATACGTATACATGCAGGATTGTATATATGCTCTTGGAATCTGCGCTGAACATTATGAAAAGTCAACACAAAATCATGGAGCAGAGGCTCTTTCAACATAGCGAGATGACAGTGGGAAAGGTTTACACTGCCTCCCGACTTCACACTACTACTGTTGTTATCATATAGTTGTCATTTGTCCTATCAGTTGGTTGCCAAACATCAAGAAGGTGGGTGTTATCTAATGTAAACCTGTCAGGGGCAGAGGGTTAAAGAGGAGAGAGTGAGAGGACGAAGGAAACACCAACGCAAAATAGGTGTGCTGCAGAGTACTGCCAAACTCCCTTTGTTGAGAATATAATGGTTGTAATAACCCTCGTCATTGAAGTATTTTGGCTAAGATTCTCTCTGCGTTTATATATTTAAATGACCTGAGAGCAACACTGAGCTGTGCCTCGAACCACTGAAGCAACAGGCCCCAGACAGCTACCGGGGCGTATTGAAAGCAATATGCGAAAGAGGATCAAACTGTTCTGTATCTGTAAAAAATGATGTACTTTTGAAAGATGTTATACCATAAAATATTACATAATAATAATAACATAACATAATCTTGCAAACGTGAACGACATCAAAAATGAGAGTAAACACAGTTCCTTGTGTAATTATCGACATTGAAACGGCTCAAAATCTAACTTCTGCATTTGTGGTGAGAAATCTCAGTTTTCAGCTCCTGTCAATGTCAACTATGCGAGGATGTGTGTCACACTTAGTTTGTGGGTGAGAGTGATCGACTGGTTGATATTAATGGTTAAAGTTAAAAGCAATCATCTGGCAATAAACAGATATGAGAGCAAGAAAGAGAACAACATTGTGAGGGAAAATAGTAACTATTCCATGCTTTCAGAACAGCTGCTTATACATGATTTAAATGACTATCAATCTAAGATGACATTTACCAGAATATATACGGTAAAGACAAACATGAGTTTTCCCTGATATAGCTGGGTTGCATTGTAAAGGTTGCTGCAATCTATTTGTTTCAAATGGATAAAGAGATATTGGAGATTATTTTTAATCGATTGGAAAACCTTTTGGAAGTATAATTGTGTGACTTCACTTGCAACTGGGCATTTGTGTGGATTTATTGGCCTTTCAATTTTAATACACGACTTACCTGAATGAAAACTGCTTTTGTGTGCATGCGTAAGTATACATTCACATGTTTCTCTTCTCTATGTACACATGTATTTATGCTTATAAGCACATGCGTGTGAATATCTGCTACTTTGTGCATGCAGAATGTATGCGTATGCCATCGTCCTTGTTGTCCTAACGGTACATCGTGTTCTTTGACATTCCTGATCACGCTGCATAAAGACGACCGGATGAATACACACGGAGACAGAGAGGGAGAGCACAGGTGGGGAACTGCTGCTCCCAGCTGTCAGTCTGCTTCAACCATTGTGAGGAGACTAAGAGATCAGAAAACAGAACCGAAAGCACCAAAAGATCCCATTAAGTGTCTGACAAGAAGCAGTTCACGCTATTCTCACTTTGCTTTGTCATTCCTGTCTTCTCTCCCTATTCTTCCCCTACTCCGTCTTTTCTGTGTGTAAATAGTTTTGCTCTTTCTTCCATTTCTGTCAAGCTAAAGAACCCACTGAGCAGACAACGTTTGAAGGTGACCATCATATAGCAAAGAGGGAACACAGTGGACCATTATTAAGACAGGGGAAGGACACAGAAGTCCCTGTAAAGTATCACAGTCTATTTTGCACCAGCTGCATACAACCCTGAAATAATGGCTTCAAAAACCAACATTACTCTTCTCATCTTTCTCCTCTGTGCATCTTACTGCCTCTTTCTCTCAGCTCTGTGTATGGGAAGTAGAGCCTTTAGTGGGTGCCAGCCTCTCTCCCACGCTCCTTTCTCATTGTGAAAGAAAAGTAGTGGAGAAAAACCCAACAAAAAAATTAAATAAAATTTCACAATGTAACATAATGGCCCATTAAGGTCTCCCTTTGCATTCGGTTTAGTGGCAGTATTGGCTGTGAAGCCTCGTCTCGACGTCAATTCATTAGCCTCTGAAATGGCATTGCTTGCCATTAACAACTATATAATGACGAAATTAATAAAACAATGGTGTTTTATCACCATTGCGGATAAAAAAGGGAGTCGTTAGCTGATTGGCACTGGGGAGATTGAAACTTTATTATGCACACTGATATGACAACGCTGACAATAGAGGATAAGAGAGCTAATATGTAAACAGAGGCCAGTGAGAAGGAAATGATATCCCTGTGAGTGTAAACCAGTCATCATAGCAGCATGTGATGCCTGTGATTCATGTATGTGGCATTGTTTCAGTCAATCTCCCTGAGCTAATTGCTGTCTATTTATAGTGTTATTCAAACTGTGTTGGTGCCTGCAGAACAGAGGATGGTTAACCAGGCAAGTCTTGAAGCGGATCAGTCTCTCTGTTCCTGTGCACAACCCTGAAAACAATATAGCGCCATACTCCAAATTTTTGAGATAATTGCGATCCAATGGCGTTATACATAAGATGACAGAAATGATGATGAATGGGTAGCTACGCTAATAGAAAAGACTTCTCCGAGGGACATAGAAATGATTGACAGTGAGAAATAAAAGCTGGGACAATCAATGGCTGTTGATTGATTTCACACCGGTAGAGTTCAGAGAGAGAGGCAGTCAGTGCGCGAGGGGAAAAAAAGGGAAAGGAACATTATCAAAAATGTGCAGTAATGCCATACTTAGAAGTCATAAATGGGGCTATGAATCATACCCTGTGATTCATTATTATTCTAGTACATAATAATGGATAGAAGAGGAAATTTGAAACAAAAAGTGGTACCTTGGTTGAGAATGTGATCAGGTGCCCACTGTGAGTATGTATTGGACCACTGATAATCAGGGCTGGATGGATGGGTAGATGGTAATCTTTGATATAATAGAGATTATCAGCTTGTTTACGCACATGCTGTTGAAATGAGGAGACGGCGCTAGACTTTTTTTTCCTGTTGAAATTAGTTTTTGTTTGTTTGTTCTTTTGTTTTTCATTCTTTGTTGCAGCTTCAGGATATTAGTCAGATGAGCCGTATAGCACACCTGCCTGCCGACTATCTGTTCCTCTCTTTCTTCATCAGATCCCTTACAGCGTGGTCTGGATGAAAACTGCAGAGCTATGCCAGATAAAGTCTACCATGGAGCACTCAGATTTATTTGAAACTTTTAAGCTCTTACTCACCATTGCTCTCCGTATGACCGTGTTGGATGGTCTGTGTTGGTTACCCATAGGCTTGATCATTGGCATAGTCTTATTAACAAGGCTATTCTTGGACTCCTTCCTTTCTTACCTACAGATCTACATCCTAAAAAAAGTTATTGTCTTCGCTCCCAGGACTTATTTCTACTGACTGTCCCCAAAGTCCGTACTGAACTGGGATAAAGCGTGTTTAAAGTATGCTGCTCCCTCGGCTTGGAATCAGCCGCAAAATCGCCTGAATCTTTGGGAGCTGGTCTCATTAGACGCAGTCAAAGCTATTATAAATGCCTCGGAAGCAGATACATCTGGCTGTAGACGTTTTGAACGTTGAAGATTGTTTTTACATCTTGTAATTTTGTTCTTTGTTTTCATTGTAAATTGCTTCATGCTTTGTCTTACGTCTGCAACCGTGTTTTATGTGCTGCTGCCCGTCTTGGTCAGGACACTCTTGAAAAGTAGATCTGTAATCTCAGTTAAACTTTATTTCTGTTTAAATAAAGGTTAAATACTTTTTTTTTTTTAAAGAGCGGGGAGACGATTATGATGGTAGTTGAGTCATGTTTTGCCCGTCAAAGAGATACATGTATGCATATCACCAAGGGGTCTGCCATTTGTAGTATCCATGTAGCAGCATGAATACAGTGTGTTGTTTAGTTGGATACAGGATATTGCTGGCTTGTGCAAAGAATCAAACCTACCTTGTCACATTATAGAGCTCCCCTACAGTGTAACCTGCTCCCTCTCTCATTCACACTTCCCACACATACACACATTTTCCAACCGCACTTCCTGTTGTTGAAAAAAAATTACCACGCGCTCATTGCTGTGTGTTTGTTTTATTTTCGGATCCCCAGTCAATGCCTCTGTGTTTAAATTGTAATCATGGTATTTTGTGTTTAGTGTAGCTGCTGTAAGGTTGCAATTAACTTACTTAAAACTGGCAATACAGTACGTTCACCACCGCAGCCTCTTCTAAATTGCACAATTAACTAGATAATGGCATGCTGCGACTGAATAGTTCAGGGCCAAACAGCCTGAGCAAAAGAAATGATAAGAAGCATATCCTTATCCTAAAGACTTTGCCTGACTGGATAAACACAAAGCACCCACAAGCAGAGTTCAATAATTAGATCAATTAAGCCAGTGGATAATCAGATGCAGAAAGAGCCAGCACACAAAAGCTCCCTTTCAGGGTGTGAAATGAAAGGGCCAAGTGAACCTGCAGCTCACATTGTGCTGATTGAAGGGCAGCTTAATATGGACTCATTTGTGGGTAACACACACACACACACACACAGTTTCTGAACCTAGAAGGTGCTTAGTAGGAGACAAGTACAATCTTGTTTGTCTGGTGTGAAACTCACAACTTAAAGCCTCGACAACACATTAGACTTCTCTGCACTGATGATCACACTCTGAGAAAGTCAATCAACCCTTTTATTTACACCCATTTCCTGCTCCTATAGACAGCAAAGCCAACCTCTCTAATAACACAGCCCTCATTTTGCCTCCCTTGTCTCTATCCATATTGGCTTCTATGTCTGCATCTCTCCATTGCCTCTCTCTTTCACTGGCCACATTATATGGACATGTGGTCTGATTTTTAGGGGAAGACATACCCCTAAAGAGACATAAGTGCATACAGGCCTCATTAAGGCATTTCAGGAAAAACTACCTGCCTTTGAGCAGCTTGACGCTGGCATCAATCTCCTAAGAAGCGGGCTAAAGGAAAGATCATTACAGCTCAGGAACACGCTAAAACACCTTTCTTTTGGAGACAAGACGCTCAATACCACAAAGTGTGACTTATATGAAATATGCTCTGTTTGCTACAACTGGATGTTATTCCTTGGCATCTTCCACTTACAGGCATTCTGTTGCCTTTTGATCTCCCTCAAGATAGAAAGAATCAGCTGAGCAGGATCTCTCCATGGTGCTGAACTATTTCCAGCTGAACAGCTGCCCTCAGGCCACGGCAACCAGAAACATGCTCCGACAGTATGAGACAGTGCTATCAGTGTCTGTGCACCAACATAGACACTGAGAGCTGGTACAGGCTAAACTCCCTTTAGAGTACCACTGGAGATGTTAGTGAAATGGCTCAATTTATTCAGTACTTTTTCATTGGTGAAATAAAACTATTGCAGCTGATTTTTTGTATTTTAATCTAGAATCTCTATCTTTGCCCAGTTTGTCAGTGTTTCACTTTAGGCTAACAATGAGTGCCCCTGTTGAAACAAGAAATGGTCACAGAGTTCATGTAGAGCTGCAGTTCACCCAGCAATGTATTTGTAAATGTATTTCAAATGCATCTACCAGAAAGACTTTGAAAACCAAACGAAAGTCGTGTGTCTGTGCATGTCCATGTTCCAGCTGTGGCATCAACCAAGGTTATTTTGAGCTCAGAGCGCAGGTCAGAGCCACATGTGGCAAAACTGTGAAGAGGTTAGAAGGCCACATTACATTCGTTATCTTCAAATCGAAATCTCTCATTCAGACACATGTGACACACCGAGAGAAACCCGCACGGGAGACCGAGTCAGGGTCCATTTTTGTTTGTTTGCATGTTACTGTGTTTGCAGGCGGATATGAAAGAGAGATAGGTAGAATATACAGATTGTCTCATTGGTTTCAGCTTGGTGTTAGTGAGGGTTTAGAAGAAAATGTATCAAATAGAGTGCATTTAAAGGTCAGTGAGTGTCAAGAACTAGATATGCAAACATTATCGTTCCCACTGACAGCATTAAAAGCACAAAATATACTAATTTGCACATACACATTGAGTGCATCCACGCATGTAGACAGGGAGACGCACACGCAAACACTTGTTAGGCA
Source organism: Coreoperca whiteheadi (assembly GCA_011952105.1). Classification (NCBI taxonomy): domain Eukaryota; kingdom Metazoa; phylum Chordata; class Actinopteri; order Centrarchiformes; family Sinipercidae; genus Coreoperca; species Coreoperca whiteheadi. The sequence continues at coordinate 23,264,984 of CM022474.1, forward strand.
GCTGAGCTGATGCACATTTGCAGCAGGAGGTTACATTTCATACCCAATTAAGACGACTAGTGCATAGGAGTCTAAACCCGTGTCCATTTGTGTGTGCGCGTGCCTGCGCATGTTTATGGGTGTCTGTGAATGTGCAGCTAAGTTTGTGAGACAGGAAAGGCAACTCCACGGCGGACAGCTGACAGGAATTTTTAAGCACAGTGTTTAATTACAAAACCATTAGAAAGTCTGCATGATCCATCCTGTCAGCCATCCTTCCGCCCTCTTTCATTTTAACCAAAGACATATTATTGCACTGTATGCTTCATATCATAATTAGACCTTTCGCATAATAACCCCTCCATCATTTTATATGAAAATGTCCTCAAAATAGACAGTCATCAGTGTGTCTTGCTTTCATCCCTTTAGTCTTTAGACTAAAACAACATTAACAGCTGCCATTAACAGTGAAATAAATCCCTCTTGAAAGCACACTAAATTAATACAGACATAATTATGATCATGGAAAAATTTTGTAACATATGAGTAGCTTTAAAAATGCTTATTTACATATTTGTGTCACGTATCGCATGACAGCTCTCTGGACTGAACAACAACAAGCCTCAGCTTTTTCTCAAATTGAATTTTCCAAACATATTCCTTGCTATTTTAAGTGCAAGGATTACAGTGGTGAGATTCAAACTGAGCTAAGCAGAGACGCTGCACATGCTTAAATACTGGACTGCTTAATCTACTGTAACCAGCTCTGGAACATGCTCATTAGTTTCCTAAGAACCATCGCCTATGCTTGTGTAGTATTAGAAAAGGTTGCACTTGTTAATAAGTCCTATTAGAGAGAAAAGTGGCAAACAAGAATTTCACATGTGTGACGAATGAGAAGGGAAATGCTGCATCAAAAGAGATGGACACATAATCTACATTTAATAATAATGTAAGAGTCATTGTTTTGGTTTAGAACTTTACTGTTTTGGTCCTTTCTCACAGCTCTCATAGAGTTGTTTTTTGCTGCGCAGACAGCAGTTTTCATCAAAAAAGCCACCAAAAAATCCACTCTACACTACATGCCCACCACCAAAGAGCTCACAGACAAATTTAGCAAACTAGCAAACACAGTGGAGCATTAAGCAGGTAAAGAGCCAGATATTTCCCTCAGGAGTAGGTGGAGACCAAAACATAACTAAAAGGAGAGTGGGAGAGCATTCTATTTATAAAATATTCCAAAAATATGCCAAATAAATGCTAATGTTGCTCTGTGTCTGCTTGCTAACAAGTTCACCATATGAACTTAAAATGTGATCATATGTCAGTGTCGTGTTTGCAGCTTGTTTCTGCTGCCCCCTAGTGGCCTAATATTGGGTTATTGCAGTTTAAAGTCAAATGTCCTTCATCGGGCTGTTCGGCTGTACTTTTGTACCAAATCCTCGCCCCTTGCAGAGCACACCATCTACATGACCTGCCAGGAACTTTGGATTAAAGGGGCCGCCAACTGTCTTTTAGGTCATATCGAGAGAACAGATCAATGGGATTTCTGCAAATGACAGAAGAGGTCAGCATGAAGGAGTGGTTGTGGCTTGGTGGCAGAGTGGTTGCCTGCCAATCGGAAGGTGGCGGTTCGATCCCCAGCCATGCGTCGAAGCGAGATACTGAGCCTATGGTTTGTGAATGTTCTCATATGTAAGTTGCTTTGGATAAAAGCGTCCGCTAAATGACTAAAATGTAAAAATGTAAGAAGGAGAGTGGACAGTCAGATGAGAGAGAAAATTTTCTAGAATAGAAGGTATGGTAGCCATTCAGAAGAAGAAAACAGAATATTGCAATCATAACAAAAAGATTCCTCTGCAGTAATTCAATTTAAAGTTATCATATAATCATAATCAAGTAATGAGTAAAAGCCATTACTGTATAAGTTGTTAACCTATGCTGCTTAGTACATTCCAGTGGCAATACTGAAGTGAAATTAACATTTTCTTCAGTTCGCGTCATCTCTCTCTATGTCAGGTGATGATTTCCTATGTATCCCAGACAACAAACAATCCCCACAGAACCGGTGTAAACTTTCTTGCTAGAAAGACTGACAGCAAGAGAACTCCTCCAGTCACAATAAAGTACAAGTTGTGGCATCATTACATTGTGATCTAGTGATGCTATTGTTGTAGAAAATGTTTTGTTTAATCGGTGATTGATTTCTCTCTGTATGACTGCTGATACAAAGTCTTCAAAAAGAAGCGCCTGCTCTTTGATTCCAGTGAAATCAGCTTTAATGTTTAGCATTGATCTCGCAGAAAACACTGTCTGCGCAATCGTTCATAAGACTGTGCCATCAAGCTCCATTGTAGCTGGATTCAAAACATCTTGACATCATATCATCTACCTTAAGCCATTTTGTTCATGATAATAATTGAACAGAAATGAAAGAGGGGACAGAAATGCAAGATACATTGTAAATTTTGTGTTTTAATAGTGGAATTTTCCTTTGAAGGCCACCCTAAAACAATTCAACGTCCACCTTTTGAAGAGTAACTTAATGCCAAGCTAAAAAGCAGTGTTTTACTGCCCCTCGTCTCTTTCAAGACCGTTGCACCTCTGACCACACCTAAAAGTGATGTCACGGCGTCCTGACCACGCTGCAGCAAGACGAGATTTGAAACCGCTGGAGGTCAGCAAAACAAGACTTTCAGCTAATCTCGAGCTGGTCTTCATTTAAAAAAAATACATATTTACAAAGGGCTTGGACTTGTGGAGCCATTACTTAAACGCCCGCTTTTTGTCTTTATAAGCATTACACAACCTCTGCTTTTTTTGTTTAGCTCTTAGCTTGTTTTAATCCCGGCACAAAGCTGAAATGCAGCAAAACAATGGCTGACCCAAGGCTAAGATGCTATGACTGCCGCCTTGAATTAAATCCCCCCTCTGCCTATCACACCCTCCTTCAGGGCGTCTGTTGTCAGGGCAGATTTTCATAGTATTAATTTTACTTGTCTTTTCCATTTTTTCACAATGCCAAGAAACATAGTGTCCTTTATACACACTGCATATGAGCATGTGGATTCATTGATACACAGACACACAGTCACAAGCAAAGATACACACACACACCCACACACACCAATAAGCATGAAAATACTGTATACTCCTGGTGACAAGCATTCATAACAGTATATGATCAGACTCAGCTGACTGGTTTCATGCATGCTGCTCACACTGGACGCACCAAAATATTGATTGATCCAGCTCTGTGTGCGACTCTCTGGCTATGTTTGTTTTCATCTCTATCAGGGCCTATTAAGAAAAAAACCTGGAGCTTCTCTGTGGTTTCTTCGTTTGAGAGGGCAGGGGAATATTGAAAGCAGCTCAGCACTCTGCCTGCTTTGGAATCCAGGAGGCAGGATGATTGGATAAGTATTCACTGCACATCGCCGTCCCTGAATGGCCTCGTCTACCTTCGCGCTCAGCACTCGGCTCTCACTCACTGATATCCATGCACATTCACCGCCTGCCTGATGGATGCAATGGAGTCAGTGAAGAGAGAGAGGAAGACAGAGAGATTGGTAGCTCATGTCGCTGAGGGTACATGTGTTGAACTATGCTGCCATATGTTGCATCCCACTGTCACACAGTGACATGATGGCACAAGAATTCCTGGGACAAATCCAGCCCCCATTTTCCTCAATTGCCTCTGTTCTCTCGTACCCATTACAACCACCTTTCACATTGTCCAAAGGGGCACCAATTTAACCGCTGCACAATGCAACGGGGAATTAAATTCTGGAGCCCACTGTGTTCAGTAATAACCATAATAAATTTGCTGAATCCAATTAAATCTACAGTATGCCTCACATCAGTGTGTGAATGCTTGTGGAGGAACAGACAGGCTTTAGCTTCAGGTACACAGCATTGGTTTGAGGCTTCTCACAGCTGACAAACAACATGCAGGAGAATTATGGGAGGCAGGGAAGGAGAAAAGCACACAAAGAATTAAGGATAAGTGTGAGTGTTTGTGGGGGCGTGTGAGAGAGAGAAAATGTAGGGGGCCATATAGACTGCGACTTCCGCGCAGCTCAGCAGGAGGTGTCTATGTAGCAGTGCATTAATCTGGCAGGTTTTAATGGCAAAGGCAGGCAACAGCCAACAGCTCCACACTCCCACAGCAATTCCACAAGTGCAGGTCTCTCCAGCAGCCAAATAGACCGTGGCTATAAGCTAGAGGAACCTCTGTGTTTGTGTGCGTGTGTGTGTGTGTGTGTGTTTGGATGTATTTCTGTACTTATAAGCACCTCATGTCCCCCCACAAAATAAAAAAGCCGAGGAGAATCGTCCGCAGGGAGGCCATTTTACAAATCCCTGCAAAAGCCTCTCTTTTTCATGGCGCTACTTTTCAGGCCAGGATTTGTTGTTATTCTCATGGTTAGAATTTGTGGTTATAGATAGAATAATCATTAGGTCAGCTCTGGCTGCTTCTCAGTACCATGTGACAATAAAACAAACAACACTGGAACCAGATAGTGCTGTGTGCTCAGGGTCCTTGCATCTTTACTGAGTAGCTACAAGATTAAAGGACAGGATGAATGTAAAACACTCAGCCATATTTGATACCGCTGGTTAAAATAATAATATACTCCAAATAGGGGTATCTTAATAACTACTCTGAAAGAAGTTTTATCTGCATAGTGTGTTTCTTGCTAGAATAGATAAATATCCTTGCGCAAAACAAGTGTTTCCTGAGTAAGCCCAGGCAATTTGAATGCCTATTATGCAAGGTCATTCATTATACTATAATAGAGAACCAGGCCTAGTGCCAGTGAAGTTCCTTCGCCTCTTGTTGATTTTCATTTACATAACAATTTTGCAGTCATCTTTTTGTGTTAAAGCATGAATTTTGTGGACCCCATTAATAATTTGTGTCCCTATACTATAGTTTAGGATTAGAATTTATGGTAAAATATAACAAATGGGATAAGGGTAGGATTAGGGTTTATGTTAGGAATGAAGGTCCTAACATACAGCAATATAAAGATGTGTATGTATGTGTGTAAGTGTGTACTTTCTTCCCCGTCAACATTGCCAACTGTGTGTGCGCCTGCTTGCACTTTGTAAGTGTTGGTTAGAGGGAGAAAATGAGAAAAGCCACTTAAACGAAAAGGCAACACACAGAGGTACTTACATTATCGACACAATGACATTTGCACACACACAATAACCAGTACAAACAACTACAAAGACAGACAAATACGCACCAGACTTTAAGTGCTCCCAGTATTTCTGAACAGTTCCCTTTCAAGCTAACCTGCTGAAGTAATCAGAACTATACAATAAATACCATTAGGAATGCCCAAGAATGGTACAAAGCAAAACCATTTTTCAATTAGCAATCTTATCACCCCTCTGGGGGTGTGGGGCCACTGTAGAGCAGAGACAATGGACACACAATGCATTTTCATTCACAGCAGTCTGCCTCCACAGAGCATACCTTCTCTAAACAACAGGGTGGCTCTGTGGATGTAAAACATTCTCTAATTAGTGTTTTTCCCTTATTTCCCTGTGTTCATTGATTAGCCATTGTACTAAACACAATGGTGGAAATTATATATTTTTGTGTCCACAGTCAGTGTCAAATTGCTTCCATTAATTTGAGTCAATCCAAACTTAATTAAGATTACACTGAATCAAGCTTGTTGGCCAATTTCCTAAAAAAGGTGGCCAGCGTGTGAGTACGTGGCTATAGTATACAGAAACACTTTTTTAAAATCATATTTTCATTCTCTTCTCATTTTTCTCACCCAGTACATTGGCATATTTGTTTTATTCTTAATGTATTCCATACTGAGTATGATGTATTTGACATCTTATTATATGCTACGTAACAATTATGTTATCACTGATTTCTCGTTGGGGGTTTTGATAGGAAAATTTACCATTGACATTTTTGGTTTTTAGTGACATATCTTGACAACTTTTGGATGGATTGCCATGAAATTTCCAGAGTACCTGGGGAATAAATCCTAATGACTCTGGCGATGTCCTGACCTGCTGCTAGCACCACCAGCAGGTAAGCGTTTTTACTTATTGTATGAAATACCTTAACATCTATTGGATTGATTGGCACAACATTTTGTAAAGACATATATGGTTCCCATATGATGTAACCTTGAAATCGTCTTGACATTTTACATGAAAAATATATATTTGAACCTCCTAATTAGCTTTAATAATATTTGCATAAACAATAATGCTTCCTTCATAGAGGTGTGGGGGGATTTTGTTGTGTCCTTTTTGAGGGTCTATATAGGGTATTGATTTTTATATTTGAAACATCAACTTTTTTGAAACAAGCAGCCAGCAGTGAAAGCTAGACGTCTGTGTGATCAGTAATAATTCAGGGACTGACTTAGAGTTGAGAGCAGAGAAAGCACTTTAATACATTCATGACTTCCTGACAGAATTAGATGTCACCACAAATGACAGTATTTAATATTTAATGTAATCACATAACCATTAGAGAAATATTGTATCTCTCTTACCCTTGTATCTGCTCAAATATTTTGCTGGATTATCTAAATGATAGCAGTAGCTCTATCCTTGATTCTGAAACCTTTTGATCTTAATGGATGATCAAAGGTTTAAACTAAGCATTGCACTAACATAAGTACTATTTCTTCCCTATTTGAATAATAACCTCTTTCATACAGATTTCAAAAAGCAGTATGAGGCCATAAGAAGTTCTACAGCATAGTAAATACATTATTAGTATGAGGAACATTCAGTCATTATTTTTATTTAGCTAATGACTATGCTAGTCTCATCCCTTATAAAAGTAGCATACAAGTTGGTAAAGCATTGAACTACATTTCACAATCTGCAGTGTAATTATTTAGCGCATGTCCTGACATAATCATCAGATCATAAATAAATTAAGGAGAACATAGTCTTTCACACAGAAATCAACTTTATTGAGGTTTACTGGACAACATGTAGTAAAATAGTGTGGCGAGCTAGTCATCACACTCAAATGGCATGCCCATTTTAAATTGTGTAAAGTGTAAGCAGTAAGTAAATTGTACTGTTTTCTCACTAGAGTGTGTATTTACAACAAAATGATACTGGAACTACTGGAAAACCTCAAGTTCTAAGTTGAGTGGATTGAAAGCTAATGTTGTCCTTATATCCATCTTACACGGACTTAATGGAGCTCGTCTTTCCTATTTTTGTTTTGCTTACTAAATGTCATGTACTACTGTCTAAATTAAGAATGTGTTTTTAACATTGTGTACTTGCTGATGAATCAAGAATACAAGATGCAACTATTTAAAAGCTATTTTTTTTTCAATTTGAATTATTTCATTGAATAAGACTTTTGTTAGACCCAATAAATTAAAGTTTATCTTTGTGGGTGGTGTTTGCACGAGTAATTTGACAAAGGCACAATTATCATTTATCATTTTGTGTGTGTAGCCTACACTTTGTAGCCCATGGGCTTGTCAGCCTGTAGACATAGATTCATTTTACAGCCTGTGGTACATAATGTTAATTGGGCATTAATAAAAATAGGCCTATTAGGCAAGTTCTTTGCTTTAAGCACAGGTCATAAGCTGCTTTTCAAAAAGTTACTCACAGCAATCAGACAAGTGTTCATTGTTTGATTTTGCATTATGATGGCCATAGGGTAATAATGTATTTGTGTCATAGTATATAGCTTCAAGTTTAATTTGTTCATCCACACAATGTTCATCTACTCTGTCGAGTGCTAAAGACTGTTAAAGTAATCACTATGTATCATATTTCATTACCTCCCAAAATAACACAAATGAGCATTTTCCGATACTTTCTGACACACCTAGTGGTAAGACAACACTGTTTGTCAGTTCCTGCCAAATCTCTTCCAAATTACCCTTTACAAATGTATTGTGTGAGCGTTTCCAGACCTCCCACTGCAGTGGTTAAGGCCTCTGCCTCTTCTGTGTACTCTATGTGTCTGTCCTCTTTCCACATGTTAGTGGTAGAGAGGAGGTCGTGTGGCCCAAGTCCTACCTGCTCGACTATGCTATGTTTGCAATCTGTCCACCCAATGTTATCATTCTGTTTCTCCATATTTGTAATTTTACTATTGTTATGTCTGGCTACTCTGTATACAAGACATCTAGTACATGTCTGTCCATCCTGGAAGAGGGATCCATCCTCTCTTAGTCTTCCTGAGGCTTTTTCCTTTTTTTACCCCATTATATTTTTTGGGGTGGGTGTTATATAGATAAAATTTACTGGACTTGAATAAGGTTTGGATAGATTTAGGCACAAAAACTGGTTAAGGTAAGGGAAAGATAATGGTCTTTGTTAACAGAAGAGACCGTCCACCCATGAACAATGACAACATCAGTCATTTCAGCGAGAACCCCAAAAGGATATTTTCAAATGACAAAGCCCTCTAGTGGCCATGGAAATTAAGACAGGAGCAAAGGATTAAGTTACACGACGTTATTAAAGCGCGATTAAGTCCAAATAGGGAGGAGGTCCGGGCAGACGGATGGGACGACAAAACCTCAGACTTTAGCACGAGAGACTGCTGTTTGTTTCTCGTTTCTTACAGACAGACACGTTGTTTGCTTGTTTTTAAGCATTATCTTATGTTAAACCTAACCAAACCATAACCATAGCTTTGTAATATCATAAAAATTTGAATTTATTATTCACCAGTGATTTGTAATGGTTTGGGAAGGCACCGACAAATGATGTTGTCCTGCTGATATGGGGTCAGACCAGACAACGCTTATGTGTCATTCTAGAGGTCATATGTTGTGTTGTGTTGCCTCTTGAGGCAAATATGTTTCTTGGGATTTTGGGGTATAGAAATAGAATAGACTTGACTAAGGTTTGGTTAGATTTTGACACAAAAACTGTCCTGGTTTAAAGCCAGTTTTGGGGCTTCCTGATGGCCTTGGTTTTAAGGCACACGCCTTCTACCCTGAGCTCTTCTCTACATTGTTTTGTGGCTCTATAATAATGTCATACTACTTCACTTGGCCTCTGCTCCTCCATGTCAGGTAAATTTGAACAAACAATTAATGCTGGCATTTTTCTTTCAAGGACTGTCTCCATTAGGATGTTCATTCTGTACGTAGTTTTCTCTTTCAGCTTTTGTGCTACTCTCATTCCTTTGTTTGCTTTTGTATTTATTTACTTTTAAAGTTGTTTTTTATTCTGGTTAATAATTCGTCGAGCCCAGCAGGCAGTGACTAGCTTCTCCGATCTGGTTTTATACTTATACAAACTGTATTTAAGAGAGATTGTGATTATTTTTTACTGTTTATTTTCATCTTACTGCCAACTAAATCTGAAACATGTTGAACAAAAAGCTTGATCCAAAACAGCTGCCATGCTATTTCAGCTTTAAAATCTGAAGCACAGACCACTGACAGCACAGAGTGGTGTATTTGTCCAATCAGGTGTCTGAAAGGATGGTGTGATAATTGATTGTAGATGACTGATTGATTGCAGCCTGCTTGAAATAACACCAGTCACAAGCAAATGCCTATTGAGGCATGCAATACCACACGGACCAAAACAATCTTTTCTTTTTAATGACTTTTGTTTGTCACTGTGTGTTTGTCTGGATGACACTTTGTTAAGTAAAACCCTAGATGATTAAATACATTCATTTGCATTTACTATTATTACTTTACGAGTCTCATTTATGAATGTATTTTAAGCAGGCGGTAGTTTTGTTTTTGTTCCCAGAATACATTTTTAAAACAAAGTATTTTTATCACTAAATTCCACTGACCAACAGCAGTGTATTTCTGCACATCAACATGTCGAAATACAGACAGTAAATGGCCACAAACCTTTTTCAGACCTTTTTTTAACAGTCAACTTGGCAATTAGCTCTTACAGATGTGTTGTTCTCAGGCAGTAGAATGTGTCATTACAGCTAATTAAACCAATGTCACAGCAGTTTGTTAATGAGACAAAACCGTGGGTTTTTTTAATGTGACATTGGAAATAGAAGGTACCTTTATGGAAGTGTGAACAAAGAAGGTTTATTCAACTAAAAAAGAGAATTTGAGGGAACAAAAGCAGTATTCATTATTCACAAAGTATAATCAATAATTGACTAACCATGACTAATTCATGGACAGTACGCAGAATGGTAATACTACTGGGATGCCCTCTTGAAAATTGTCAAGACTGTGGAACAAATGCACACACACACACACATATACGTACACCCACCAAACACACACACACACACACACACACACACACACACACACACACACACATTACTCTGTCCCTTTACAACATATAAAATTTGGACAGAACCATCACCCATCATGCTGTTAAGTCTGTATTAAACTCAGAAATTGGAAGCTAGTTAGCCTAGCTTGCCATGATTAGCACTGATTCCCAGATTAGCTGGAGGAAATGTTTTGAAGGACTTTTGTTTTACGCCCATTACTCTTTACAAACGTTAAAGGGAAAGAATGGATGGAAATATTGTGGATATTTCAATTTTGTTCTAACGATATTGTTGGACAGTATTCAGGGATAGATTGATAAATTAGTTCATTTAAATGTTGTTAGAGGCTGTGGCATCATGATCTTATGCAAGAGTCACAAGTGATTGTCTTGCTTAACCAATTTATGCATGCCACAACGGATCAATAGGCCTAAAGGCCAATTACTACAGGGCACTATTGGAAACAATCTGGAAAGCTTGTGCTGCTTGCAATAATTAAAACAAAAATATCAGTTGGACAATACCCAACTGAAAAAACACAAATTTAAAAATAGAAAATAATTTCTAATTGTGTAAACATAAAATCCCAGTAATTACAATGAACATGTTTCACAGTGCTAAAAATGAATAAAGCGTTCATTAAGTCAGTTAGAACTGAGTAAACAAATACAATCATTCACTGAGTTTCCAATCTTACTTGCAGCTGATGACGCATGAAAACATTAAAACCCAAACATCAATGTGCAACAATTGATACAAAATGAACATTACGTTTAACTGGTCCAAATGTATACAGTTGTTTTAGTATAGTTTATAATACATTTTTGGTAATGATAGAGAAACAAATATGAAGAAATGAATTTATGTACTTTCCACTTTTGAACACTCTTAGAATGTTTACTCGGAGAAATGACAGACTGCAGGTGAGTCCAAAATCTTTCTTCAGACCAGCACTGTTGCTGTCAGAATTCCAATGAGGCCATTACCGTCTTCACCCATTCTGTTTCATTTCCTCATATGTATATGATTTATTTTCTTACTTTCGTTCCTCCTCTCTTTTCTCCTTCTCTTTGTCCTCCCTCATATGCTGTCCCTTTCATTTCCTCGTGTCTTGTCCTAATGTCTGCACACCTTTTCTTTCTCGTCTCTTTTTTCCCCAATGTATTCCTTTTTCTTCAGTCCCACATCCTGTCCTTGCCTCTCTTCTCTTCCCCTCCTCTCTCCTGTCACCCTGTCTGCTCACAACCCTCTGATGTCTATCAAAGTCAGGATAATGATAGGTAATATTTCCGGTGCATGCACTCACCCAAGCCAACCCTTTCACGCCCTGTATTCCCATGGTTTCCTTGGCAGCTAGTCAGCATCTGACTTTCTGGGGTCAGAAACTACCATGTCTGCTTTCAAGGTAATGACAGAGGAAATAAAAAAATGTCTTCAATAATCATGCTGGTAATAACCTAAGACACATTTAAACAGGTTGGTAAATAAATATTTACTGCATGGTCATCCTCTAGGTGAATTGGTGCAAATTGATACTCATAAGAGCACCTTTTTTTAATATTGTTATTCTTAATAATTACTTGGGACCATGAAAATAATTGTTCCAGCAGGATCTGTGGAGCCATTCTGAAGTCTGACTCACACTCTCATTTCTCTTCCTACTCTACCTCTCCTTCTCTTTTACTATTCTGTCCCCAACATTCAGAGAGTTATCCACTCTGCTCTCTTCCTCTCCCTCTCAACCTCCCTCTCCATGTCCTCCATTCCCTCCTCTCTCTACCTTTCACTTATCCTCCTCGTCTCCCTCGCCACTGTGCTTCCTCCTCCTGCCCTTCCTGCTGTACACCTCGTTGAAATATGAGTTCTAAGATGAATTTCATGACAAGTCGTGGCACCTTGGTGCAGAAACGAGGCTAATGAGAGGCAATTACCAAGATGCAGAACTCACTAATGGACTTTTACCATCGTTTGTCCCCAGTGAAGGTGAGGCCATAAGTGAACTTTTGAGTGTATTCCTCAGGTTAGAATGTCATGGGTCTGACTCCAAAAGTCAAGAATTGTAACTCATAGAAAAAAGCGATGTGTCGATCTACAATTGAACACAATTGTAGCCCACAGCACCCATGATATTCACTGGCCGTTGAGAAAGTCATCTTAAACTGGGAAAGGCAAAAACAAAACTGGAGAATGGAGCCAAGGCATTTCACTATTAGAAATATCATTTATCAGCAATATCCTAAAGTGTATTGCTCACGGCCTGAGTGTATTTAACCTTGCAATGGCCAGCGAACAGCTGTTAGCAACAGCAATGACAGTTTGGATACACTTTGAAATTACAGGCTTATAATTACGAATGATTGCTCTATTTCTTGAGGATTTTGTCTCAGTTCTTGATAATGAGGAGGCCTCCCTATTGCCTCCGGTCAGCTGAGAGAAAATGGCGTAAGTCAAAAGATCCTGCTGACCTCTGTCTCTACCTGTCTCTCCTCTCTAATTTCTCATCTGATTTCACCTCTGCTTGAAGATCAACAACTCACCTGACTCGCTCACTCTCTTTAAAACCTTCTCTGCTCTCCTTTCTTTGCCTGCTCCCCCCACCTTCATCGGATTTAACAGCTGATGACTTTGCGTCTTTCTTTGTAAAGAAAACAACCACCATTAGCAGTAAGTTCTCTGTACCGCCACCTGTCGACCTCGCACACGTCCTAGGAACGTGTCTGCTCCCCTCTTTCTCTCCTCTATCTGAAGCTGACGTTTCCAAGGTCATTCATTCTAACCACCCCACCACCTGCCTGCTGGATCCCATCCCCACCCATCTCCTACAGGCCATCTCTCCTTCTGTTGTCCCTGCTCTGACCCACATCACCAACTCATCCCTCACCACTGGGTCGTTCCCCACAGCATTCAAAGAAGCCCGCATGACACCACTACTAAAGAAAGCCACTCTCAATCCGACACTCAGAAAGCTACAGACCGGTTTCCTTCCTTCCCTTCATTGCCAAAGCTCTGGAGCGAGTTGGGTTTAACCAGCTCTCTTCCTTTCTCACACAGAACGACCTCCTGGACCGCAGCCAGTCTGGTTTCAAGAGCGGCCATTCCACGGAGACCGTGCTGCTCTCAGTTGTCGAAGCTCTGAGACTGGCAAAGGTGACATCCAAGTCATCTGCACTTATCTTACTGGATCTGTCTGCTGCCTTTGACACAGTTAATCACCACATCCTCCCTTCCTCTCTCGGTGCTATGGGTGTCTCTGGAATCGCGTTTGCAATGGTTCAGATCATACCTCTCGGGTAGGTCGTTCAGAGTATCCTGGAGAGACGAGGTCCCTGAGTCCCAACATCTCAATACAGGGGCGCCACAGGGCTCGGTACTTGGACCGCTACTCTTCTCCATCTACGTGACATCCCTCGGTTCGGTCATTCAGAAGCATGGCTATTCCTATCACTGCTATGCGGATGACAAGCAGCTCCACTTGTCATTTCAACCTAACGATTCAACTGTCTCTGCTCGCATCTCGGAATGCCTGAGGGACATCAGGACCATCACCTGCAGCTGAACCTTAACAAAACGGAACTGCTTATGATCCCGGCCAACCCAAAGATTCACCACAACCTCTCCATTCAATTAGGCTCATCGACCGTTACACCGTCCAGCATGGCCAGAAATCTGGGGGTAGCAATTGATGATCAGCTAAACTTAAAAAGCCATGTCGCACCACCCGGTCCTGTAGATTCATCCTCTACAACATCAGGAAAATCAGACATTTCCTATCTGAGCAGTCTACAAAAGTCCTAGGTCAGACTCTTGTCTTGTCCTAACTGGACTATTGCAACGCGCTACTGGCTGGACTCCCTGCTTGCACAACCAAACATCTGCAGATGATCCAGAACGCGGTGGCAAGAGTGGTCTTCAATAAACCGAAGAGAGCGCCCGTAACTCCTCTCTTCATTAGGTTACACTGGCACCCTGTTGTCATCCGCATTAAGTTCAAAGCAATGCTCCTGGACTGCAAGACCACCACTGGTTCTGCACCATCATATCTTCGCTCGCTAATACAGACCTATGTTTCTGCCAGATCCCTGCCCTCTGCAAACAAACACCTGGTGGTACCATGACAAAAAGAAAAAAAATCACTCTCGCGCACCTTCTCTGGATCCGTTCCACATTGGTGGAAAGATCATCCTGCTCCTACAAGATCAGCAGATTCTGTAGCCACCTTTAAAAAGCACCTGGAAACGCAACTCTTCCGTCAACACCTAACTGACAATCACTAACTTCTTCTTCCTTTCTATCTCTTTTAACAAAAAAACAACAACAAAAAACCTTACTATTCTTAACTCTGTATACTGTGCCGGCCTTTAACAGACTAGTTTCTGGTGCACTAATGCTTTTTGTTACTTTGTGTTGTTATAATTGCTTCCACTGTATTCCTTATATGTAAGTCACTTTGGATAAAAGCATCTGCCAAATGATTAAATGTAAATGTAAATTATATATTAAAGCATGCAAAGGAAGGTTCAATAAATTTGTCAGACCAAGATCTTTTAATATTTTATACATTAAGGGAGCACTTCCGATACATGTTATACAGTCCAAGATCCATCTAGATGTCCTAGATCCTCACCCTATCACTAAAGGTGAACATTTCATTGTTGTCAGCAAAATTCAAAAGAAATTCAAGCCAGGTGGCCTGTTGCTCCACTTGACTAACCTTATGACTCAAATCAGAGGATGTCCAAATATTGACAGTAAGTAGTCTTTCCAGCCGGCTGGAGCCTTTATGAGGCGAGTATCCGTACTCTCCAAATGTTTGTGTGGGTTTCCTACAGGTGCTCCATTTTCCTCCCACAGTTTACAGGCATGCAGGTTAGGAGAATTGGTGACTCTTTTTTACCAGCAGGTGTGAGTGTGAGTGACTCCACAAATGTCAGCTGACTAAAGGAACTTATATTAGGTACAAATGCAGCACAGATTTTGTGTCAAAATACTCCTGGTGGTCTGTACTTCTTCCTCACAGTAACAAAGTATAGTGGGTTTAGCCAATAAAGAGGAATTGTCAACACTTTGGTTTCAAAATGCCACCATTATACAGTACAGTATTTGGCTGATATGACAGCAGGACTTTTTTAACCTGCAATGAGGTTTTGGTACTTGGGGGCTGCTGAAACAAGCTGGGAACACAGAGCATTGACATGTACTGCCTATTTACACATAAGTTCAATATGCTGTTTTTATAGCTCTGTTTTTGGTCTCCACTATCTCCTGATGAGCTATTTAACTCCTACATAGTCCACTATGTTCTCTTGCTAGTCACTAACATTGTCTATCTGCTTTTTGGGGCCAGACAGGTGGCGTGCATTGGGCTTTTTGAGCTTTTTCACTAAAAACAGCTGCCTGTGGCAGCCAAAAACAACGCTACGAGAGTGAAAGCAGTCCAGTTGCGGGCCGGAAATCCACAACAATTAGCTTTAAGACCCCATAAAGCTCTGTAGAGCTGAAGGGAACTGCAGAATCGGGTAATAATTCTCTTTGGGTTCAACATTACGAGCGATCCCTTTCACATAAAAGTAGCCATGTGATCCTTTCTTAATATAAATATATTGATTATAGTTGCTTTTATATTACAGTACTTCCTTCCATTCTTATGTTTATTGAGAGTTCAGTTGTTCCTGGCAAAATTTAAAGTACACAATGAGACCACTGACTGCCAGGTAAATTGTATAATAAGAAAAGATAATAATTTGTATCCTCTTGGTATGGCAGTTCTACCCAGTCATAACAGCTGTAGCAAGTCGTTTCATATACCACACAGTGAGGGTGGGGGGCTGGTTATCAAGTCATGTCAATTCACACCCTCTACTAGTTTCAATTATAAAGTCTCTTGGTTCCACATTGATGAAGGAGCAGGACATGCTTATTTCCACTCAATCTCACACACTCAAAGCACAGGGCTGGCCTTGAGAGACCTGCAATGACTTCCATCACTCTCTGTCGAGCATATTGACTGGCAAACTTCTCAAAGGGATCTTCATGAAAAATGGATGACTGTGTTGTTCTGCTCAGCATGTCCTGGCATTGTTATACTAGGTGCATTAAGTGAGTCAACAGGCAGTGGAAAATCACTCATGCACAAACTGTTTCTAACTGCAACCTTGCTCCTCAGAGGAAAATATATCAGGAGAAGAATGATGTTGAACATTGATCCTGTGCTGTGCCTCCAGTCTGGCCTCCTTTTTGACAAGATACGACAACATATTGTAGGACCACGGCCCATGACAGAGCAGGGAGCTTATATCATAAATCAAATGCAAGTAGAGGTTAGGGGTTTAGTGAAAGTCACAGGATTAGAGGGAGCTGGATAGAAAGAGACTACTTAGATAAGACCACTGTTTAACATCTTTTTTTTTTTTTAAGATTTTTTTTGGCTTTTTTCCTTTATGTGATAGGAACAGCTGAAAAGAGACAGGAAATGTGGGAGAGAGAGAGGCGATGAAATGCATCCCGGCTGCTGTGGTAAGGACTGGGTACCTTTTCTCAAGCCCAGTTGGACTCCTACTTGACTTGCTCTCTTGGACTGTGTTCTGTCTTGGGCTTAACTAACTACATCCCTGGTAAGCTGTTTATCAAGTTGATGGTCCTTCCTCTCAGAATAAATCTGATCATACAGAGAGCACGCTGTTTGAATAAAAGAGACATTGAAAGCCTCTTGTCCTTGCCCATTTCCTCTGAAGACCATCAAAGACACTGATGTCCAGTGGAGCTTGACAGCAGGGCACAGCCACTGACTAATCAGCTTCTAACATTCAATGATTAGATGGCAGGAGAACAGAGTTGTGGACATCATTACTTTACATCATAGTTATGATTATAAGATCATATGAAAGAGAACATGTGGTGAGGCAATTGGATTGGCAGCTTGTTAGAAGAGTCACTCCCTCCTTTTTTTACAGTATGGATCACTTCAAGGATATATGCAGCTTTAGGTTGGGAAGCCACCAAAAATAGTGTACCAAAATTCTTTGCAGTTGTAAGTACCAACCCTCTGTTAGTGTATTATCTGCTATAAATAACATGATTACTGTAAGTGGTTTCTATTGTGGTGTCTCACAGGAGGTGTGGAGGTGAGAATAAAACAGCACAGCCTCTATGTCAAATACCAAAAATCAGGGTGGCCTATTCAAGCCTCCGACAATATTTATTAAATCACTGCCTCCTTAGCCGTTAAGTAATTACCACAACAGCAGGAAACGATCAATTATTTCATCATGGTTTTCCTTTGTTGGCTTCTTGCAACCTTTTGGTTTTGGTCATGACATCCTTGTTCAGTCGGCAGAATTTACAAAAAAGCAGAAACTAATCTCTGAGAGTTGACCTTTAGTGTAGAGCAGCAGTAATGACAGCCATAAGGATATTTTTTTAACCATCACCATCTTGCTATTTATACAGGAAATGCGTGTGTGTTTCAACAATGCCATTATAAAATGGGACAAAGCAAATCATGCAAGAGATATGCCTATGGCACTTCCTGCAAACTGACAGTAATAGTGTGGCTTCTAAGGCACAGACAACCCCTGACTGTCAGTATTAGGGAAATGAGAGTGGAATGATGGGGTGGTAGCTGGCAGGGGTGGTAGAAGGCTCCGCAGTCGATGTATTAGGTCTGAGCTTTAATCTGAATGTGGGGCAATAAACTGAGCCCAAGGCTTTCTAAAAGACATTTCTCTCTGTCTTTCACTGTGTCTCTTTCTGTCATTCATAATGTATCTTATAATACTGCTGATTTTTCCCTTATGCCATTCATTGCTTAACCATTTTCATAATTATAGGATCTCCCAATGTGTGGCTGGCATCTGATGGGAAGATGAGTTAATGTGCAAGACTTGAAGTGATTGTCTTTTTTTGTAGTGTACAATTTCAAGTGAGGTCTGCCACCCACCAGAGTGTGCAGTCAAGAGTGTGAGCACACAGGCACATGCACACAAACTTACAAACACATGTATCCCTCATTTGAGCACACATTTTTAATATCTCTGTATCTCCATGCACAGTGAGTTATCATGTACTGAAATGTGGTTTAGTTGCAGTGTGAGTATTTATTATCTTTGCTATTGATGAGAACTTTTAATGGAAAATATCAGCTTACTCTACTTCAACCTACAAATTCACACAATTACACTCAGTACAGGATAAACTACAGGGACTTGGAATGCAGTTTAGGTAGTTTTGCAAGTGTGCTAAACATTGTTTATTGTCCCTGACCATTTAATCAGACTTTGAAGCTGATGTTGTTCCATTTGGATCATCTGGTACAGTCCTCAGTTGGTTTATATATAGATCATATCTCACAGGAAGGGGCTATGCTGTTGTCATTAGAGAAAAATCTGAGTGGATCACCATGACATGTGGAGTCCCTCAGGGTTCAATTCTTGGGACTCTTTTATGTAACCTGCGTGCTCCCTCTAGGTCAAATCATTCAAGGCAATAAGATTGTTTATTATAGCAACACAGATTTACAGATGTACTTAGCTCTCTCAGCATTTTCCTATCATCCCGCTGACTCATTGTATCAATGCTTAGAGCAAGTAAATAGCTATATTTAAATTCATTGTTTGGCAATATGGAGGAAAGTCTCCAAGTTCTTGCTTAGCTTGATTCCAGGACTATTTGAAGAAAGTCCAAGTTAGAAATCAGACCATATTAACAATATCAAGGCTATAACTAAATTATTTTTATTATCTCAAACAAATAGCAAGAATTAGAGGTCTTATGTCCAGACAAGACATAAGACTTGAGAAAAATTCATCTCCAGCAAAGCAGCGCGGACGTTTTTGGTCTTCATCTTCTTCTCCTGTTCAGAAATCTTTACACTGGCTCCTAGTTACTTGTAGAACAGATTTTAAAGTGATTCTGCTAGTTTCTCTTAACAAATCTTGGTCAAAATACATTTCTGATCTGCTTGAAGAATATAAACTCAGTAGATCTCTTTAGAAAGGCCTTTACAAAGCAGTGATCTGATAGTGCCTTTGTGTCAGAACCAAGCATGGTGTAGCGGCTTTAAGCCACTTTACAAATAAAGTTTCCCTGCCTTGCCTAACCTTTGGGTCTGTATGATCGATGACTTCTCTTAGTTCATGCCCTATCTATTTCCTTAACGATGTTCCTGCAGTCCAAGATCTCAGTAAATAACATGGTTACGACAATGTTTTATTACTGACTGGCTAACCATATAAAAATAAGATCCAGTTTGAGATATATATTAATTTGAAATATCTAATGAGACAAATTTGATGAATTCCTCAAGACAAAAGTAGACCAGCAATAGGGAAAAATTAAATTTTCATGCTAAAGGGTTGTTTGGGGCTCATTCCGTTGGGCTTGATTCATTTTGAAACAATTGAGGAACCAAGGACAAGCCACTTTCTCATCTCTCATGATTTATTATGGAGGCTATGAAATCACTTCTCTCAGCTGGAGGTTTGGTGTTCTTGATAAACTATTGTCTGGCCTTTCCTGACCCATTCAGCAGCTGCTTTCTCCTGCTTTACAGTCTCCAAATAATTCTATCAGACATATGGTATCCAAAAATACCATTGTGTTTGCCTATCAATTACCTACGTGTGACTGGACTCAAAACACATAACCAACAGTACTGTTTTGTAGAACATTGGTATGTTAGAAATATTCACAATCATCCACTAACTGAAATACTAAGTGTTAATACATAGCATTTCCATCATGTGTGGTATGCCCTCATTCACATTCACACTGAAGATCTGCATCCCAAAGCCATTTATCAGTGAGCCACAGATGAACACACTATGCTAATGTTTTTGGAATTTACCAGCCTAAAGTCCATTGAGATCTGTTGGCCTAAAAGACAGAATTACTACCGTTTTGAACAGCAGCCCAATTCATGTTCAAAATATGCAGCTACAATCTGAATATGAGATCTGAGCACCATTATGTGAAAATCTCTCTGACACAGTTATACAAATGAACTACCCCTTTTCCACTCATGAAAATTTGATTAACTCCAAAAAATATGAAAAGTTCCATTACTTTAGTGAAATAGAAAATATCAGGCAAATATTTTAGTTTTAAAATGATTTTGTAATAAAATAATAATACAGCTCTGCGGCTGCTGTTTTTTTTTTAGTCGTGTTTTGAATGCTGTCCATAGCCCACTGTGATTTCACTAGTTGTCAACTGGCCCAATTCAGGATTAAGTCAGAGCAATCACTACCATGACCATTTTATAAAGCGATTCTGCTTAAATTAATATGCTCCAGATTTGTGCAGAAGAAAATGGTTACTGTTATATTTAATGATTAACACCCACAGCTATTTATTCAACATGAACGAATCATACAGTTTTGTTATGTAGGTGAGCAAAGTGCTCTTACCCAACATGGTGGGATGACTCACCATTTTGGCATTAATCATATTGCTTCTTTTTGTTCAGAGGCCCAACAAACTGTACTTGTAAAATGGCACCCACTGGTAAATTAATAATGGTTTCATCTAACTCATGGCAAGAAAGAAAATAAGCATTTTTCCCAAAATGTCAAATTATTCCTTAAAGACTTCAATAGATTAATTATTACTTGAGTACCATACATACATGGCTTTACCTTTCTCAACTTGATTATTGGTGGCACTTGGTTCTGATATGACTCAATGATGTTGGAAAGTTGGGGAAATCTCCTTAGATACCCTCTTCAGCTATTCCAAACTCAAACAACAAAACCAGCTTCTAGTCACCCAACTGCAAAAATAAAGTAAATCATACAATATTAAAAAGAACAGAGAAGAAAAAAAGCCAAAAAGCCAAAAGAAAAGTAGACATAAAATGCTGATGCTCTCAGTGGGCTCAGATAGTCACAGCTCTATTCATGCGAACAAAATCAGATGGCACACAAAAAAGAAAGAGAGGGAGAGAGAGAGAGAGAGAATTCGTAAGGCTCATTTGTCATCTTTCTCAGGACTACTGATGACTCCAGCCATGATTTATCACTCTTACAGAGGCAGAGTTAAATTGAACTTATGGCAGCAATGTCTAAACTCTAATGATGTCAAACTCTTGATCTCTCCCTTTCTGAATAAAGTTTACATCATGTTCGACCAGGCAGTCAGTCAGGGACGTGGCAGGCCAAAGAGACGAGAGAAGAACAGAGGAGAAGAGGGGAAGGTGATTAAATGGCTGCAGTTTCAAAGAGGCCTGCTTTTTTTTTCTTTTTGTTACGCAGAGATGCCATTCTGGTTATCTGGCAAAGCAGAGAGTGTAAAACAGGATTATGGCCAATAGCTAATGAGCTATTTAGTGGTGGCAACGCTGCCAGGAGAGATGGTCCTGCTGGCCGCTCAATTTGTACACTCACATGGTATAAACACACAAGTATATGCGTATGACAGCACACACATTTCATTGTAATCTAAAAAACAAGTCAAGATCACAAATCTGAAACACACTTGAGGACTTGACATGCAATGTGTGTGTTTTGTCAGTAGGCTATTTGTCTACTTTGTAACCAGTTGGCGGCAGATGGTAAGCATGCAAATGTTCCTGACAGTTTTGCGTTTTGCTCTTTTTCTTATTCATCACTGCATTTGTGACAGATGAAATAATGCCATACGTGATAAAACAGACCAAATATTATAACTAAGTAACTTTTCCTGGTATGATATACAATTTATTTTTATTTTATTATGTTTTGGGGATTTAGTGGCAACCAGAGTCCTGGTAAGAGCGTCCTAGTATTTTAGCATGTTTAATGGTTATGACATTAATCGCGCAGATTTTTAGTTTATTCCTCTCAAACAGCCAGTGTAGCAACTGAAGGATAGCTCTAATCTAGCAGGCAATGGACTCACCAACTGTGTGTGTGGGAGTGTGTTTGTGTGTCTGTGTTCAGTTCAACCTCTGACTGACCTCAGAACTTTCTTATTTTTCTTCTAGTCTCCGTACATTTATAAGGCTGATTCATAAAGCCCTGGGATTCGTACAGATATTTTGCTCGAGTTGAAACATTTTCAACTGGAATTTCAACTGAATTTGCAGGGGAATGTGTGTCCTTGTCCATTGCATTGTAGTGCGGTTTTATATTGTAAAGTAACACGGTTGTTTACATCACAATGTGACTAGGCTAGCTAGCCTTGTCTACTGCTAACGCTTGTCCTCAGGGTAGTCATACCTTCAGAATAAAATACTATTACAGCTGTTGATGAAATATGTAGGTTATGCTATTTTTTTTATTTTTTACTTGTTTGTATGTTTTCTGCATAGAAAGCATGTAAACAAGTATGTTTAATGTTTTTCCTGTGTTACAGTAAATGTATGAGCTGCAGTAGAATAAGAGTATTTTTAAAGTTAAATCCGTTTTTGTAGTGTCATATTTACGTTATGGTGTGCTTCAGTGCTGGTATTTGACAAGAGAATTAAACAGAGTAGCAATGCAAATGTCAGCATTCGGTGATAAAATCTAGAATCTAGTTGTTTTTATATGCATTTTCATAGTAGCATGTAGCAGTAAATGTTTTTTCACAGTACAGAAGTTTTAAGTAGAGTACTCCCAGAGAGCTGTGTACAATGAGACTTGTACTTACATTTGTACTCATTTGTATATTGTTATTTTCACATATCATTTCTCACAGACATCGTCACTAATACTAAATACTCAGGGATTTTTCGTGTGTGTCCACAAATCCATGTGGTCATGAGTGTGACTGAAAGATTGTTGCTGTAGCAGTCCAATTTAGTGATTTAGGTGAGTGTATTTTGACTGAATGATCCTGCCTCATGCAGCTTTAAAAGTATGTCCAATACTTCTGCTCACTCAGCAAAGCTACAGAACCACTCCAGCCTCTGTCCCTGAGCAACTTCTCTATTCCTTCTCCTAGAATTACTAACTGAAACTTCCCCTCCAGAGTCAGGCCAGGCGAGCCGACCTGGCGCGTGCCGACCCTTGAAGACATTGATTGCTTGAGTAAGTGAGACATCTGCACAGTCACTGTGTGGCCTTGCTGACCAAGGATCATAGCCATCTCTCTGCCAGACCATCCAACTTCATTATCCAGCAGCAGGAAAGACACACAGAGGCATTAACTGGGTCTCAAGAGACACACAAGCCGGCAAATCAGCTCCATCTCAGGGTTTGATAATCTTTATCCTCTGCTTTCGTTCTGTTCCTACCTGTTCCTGGCCTGAAGCTTTCTGATCTCCTCACTGAGCAGTGCAGAAGAAGGGTAGCGAGGGAGGCACAGGGAGATGGCAGAAGGCAGAGAGAAAGAGAGGGGTAGGAGGAGGCTGCAGGGAAGCGGGAGCTTGTCATAACAACCCTTTTTGTGTGTTACTAGGAGAGCAAACCCCTAGATGAAAAGGGTACATTTTGCACTCTTTCTGTGTCTCTCATTTGCCTCCCTCTTCAGCATTCTCTTTACCTCACGCTCATTACCACAGTGCCTTTTATCAACTGCGCACATGAATTTAGCTCCATGTCTGTCTCCTTCTTTCCAATTCTTTCTCATTCATAACCCCTTTTTCTGTGGGTGAGGATGACAGAATCAGAGAATCAGTGAAGCCCAACAGCCTTCTGCAGGCTCCTGAATCGTCCCATCTGCTTTCTGATCACAAGGGATGAACAACAATCACCTGAAAGAGACAGAAGTTAAATGTTCACTCTTGCCCTGTACTGAATTTCATATTTGCTCCAGATGTCAAAGTAGCACATACTTTAAGGGATCTATTCTATAAATTGGATTTGATTAGGTCACACTATATTGCCAGAGACCTTGCGAAGCTAGGCCAAATTTTAGAGGAATAGAGCAATAAAAAAATGTATTCTGTTTTTTCATATTGTGTTCTATTCTGTTGAAATACTTATACTTATATGTACTGTATATATATACTCATTCCTTGATGCAAAACAGATTTGACAAGACCGACGATAACATTTATCTATTCTGTTCTATAAAGTTGTAAATGTAACATAAAATTTGCTACACACCATTACCTCTTTTATCTAACATATTAACAAGACTGAGAGCCTACAGTCATGCTAGCGGGTCTATGCCACTATACTTGCAGTAGGATCAGTTGTGCTTTGAGATAAATGCTTACATGCTCACAATGATGCTGCCAACATTCTGGTGTTAAGCAGGTAATGTTTATAATGTTCCCCATCTAAGTTTTGTGTGTTATCATGCTAACATTAGCATTCCACAAAAAGTGTAATTGAGGCTGATGGGAATGTAAGTTTGTCTGGAAAGTATTTGGTCATAGACCAAAATTGGAATTTGATCAATTAAAATATTAGCTCTATGTCTGGAGCATCTCCATGAGATGAGAAGATGAGAAGTTAAATGATTACCTAAGTTATTATAGTTCATTCTACAACATGAATTTCCATCCAATAGATATTGAGGCATTTCCCCATGAAACACAAATGTCAATCTCATGGTGGCGCTGGAGGAAAAGTCAGGGGATCACCAAAGTGATTAGGATTCATCGTCTGTAAATGTGGATGTCTGTAACATGTTTTTTGAAAATCCATCCAGCAGATGTTGAGATATTTCACTATATAAGTGAAAAACTTGACCTGCTGGTGCCACTGGATGTATAGTCACACCAAAGTCATTAGCATTCATCCTCTGGGATACCTGTACCACATTTTATGGCAATCCATCCAAACGTTGAGATATTGCAGTCTGGACCAAAGTGGTGAACTGACCGGCCTAACCAAAATACTTCATATATTGTACTTGTTTTTATACCCTGTTTTTTGAAAATAAGTGTTTTTTGTGGAACTTAGTTGATGTCTACATTATATTGTTACAAATATCCATCCATCCATCTTCTTCCGCTTATCCGTCACAAATAATCTTGTTAAATTTGCACTCTATCTTTTTAGTTCATTAAAATCAATGTATCATTAAGAGGAATTATTTGATTTAGCACTGATGTAAACAGTGGCACAGAAATGACAGACAAAACAGAAGGCCACACGGTGTTGTAACTGTAATAGGGAAAGTGCTGTACTACTCCCATTACAGTGCCATTAAGTTAAAAGTCTTTCTTGCTTCTGCTTCCAAGAGAAGCTGTTACATCATAGAGTACAGCAGAAACAGTGAACCTGGAGCTGTTTTGGAAAATTGTTCTGTGGTGTAACGGCATTAAGTGTTGAATTGTCAATTTTCGCAATCATTGGGAAAAAGAATGAGCCCTAAGATGGTTTTCTGGCTGATTGGTATTAACTAGGGCATGCTGTAGTTCAGTTGTTGAGATATGCAGTCACAGAGTGGGAGATTGGAAAAAACAAGTGAATCATATTAATGTTGCTTTATAACTGCGTCATAATGTTAACTCTGCAACCCCCAGCAACTCACAACCATACATACACTCCCAGCACACAACACACGCTTGAAGTTAGAAGCTTTAAGATTGCTTACATGTCAAAAATGTATGACACACACACACACACACACACATCTGAAAATATAGCTTGTGCTCAACACTGGATTAAAACTTTAAAGTCCATCACACGTTTTAGCCCTCACATTTCCACCGACAAATGCCGTACAACAGTTTTCTCAAAGATGGTCCAGGTGGCAGTGAAGTGCATGCTGGGAGGCCTCCTGTACCATCTTGAAAGTTAGAGAAACACTAACTGAAATGGGATGGACAGAGCGTGATAACCTGACCACTTCAATCTGTCCTCCACTGTGCGATAACGCCGCCACTTCAATCTGACAGGACAGAGCATTCTTGCTTCTACCTCAGATGCATTGTTTGGCTCAGGTGTTTATAGAAGCAGGATGTTGCTGCATCTATTCGTTTCAACGAGGGCCCGGTGGTAGATTTGCTGTAGCCAGGCGGATGTGATAGCAGCAGAGGAGCGGGGGGAAGTGAGCGCAACGCACGTGATCAGGCACAGATTTTCACATTTTCTGACACTAACATTTGACCAATTGACAGCTGTTTGCTGCTGAGCTTATCGCTGTCTGATTCTGGTTAGACTTGACCTTGTCACTGCAAACACTATCCCTCACCCCACCCATTAGCATTCAGTGAACCTCCTTATTTTAGGAAAACTATTCACCACCTCCTCCTCTGTTTGGGTCTTTCTTTGATGTTCTACTATTTTTCACAAGATTTCTATTGTCTAGTTTGATGCCACCCCCACACATAGATACGCACACCCTCACACACACAGTCTTCAATCTCCCAGCCATATCGCTGAAGTGCTACCATATGACTGATCTGCACGCCAGCTGTAATCTTCTCTCTTCTCCTTCTCAACTGAAGGATCTCTCATTCCCTCCCTTTTCAAGGTGTTTTTCTTCTTCCAGATGGAAAATCACCTGCTTTTCTGGAAAAGATAATAGGATAGCTGCTGGCAGCAGCCCACAATCTTCCAAATTACACTGCATTTGGGTTAAGTTATAACATGTTTAACTAAGCTTGAAATGGACACCATTCTAGTATGAGATATGTCTTACACCAGTGTTTACAGATTACATATTTGCAGATTATTGTTCTACTTGCCAGCATTCCTCATTTTAGATACAACTGAAAAAAATGGAGACTGTCCTCAACAGAAAAAGACAGAATTGGTCATGTGTATAAATGCCTAACACGACATCTCTTAAATTTACATGCGCCTGACAAGGACCTCTTGTGGCTGTGCAAATAATGACTCTTGTCTCTTGTGGAAGCGTGACATTGTTATAAAACCAGAAAACCTCTTGCAGAGCAGGCTGGGGTGGAGGTATGGCTCTACAAACCATGTGACTTTGACACCGACTGCTGCCACCAGTTCTCTACAAACGGCCAATATTGGTTTCTTTTAACCATGACCATGTTTTTGTGCCAAACCTTGACCATACCAGTGGAAAACGGACATATGAATCATTTTTGTAAACCGCTGATAACGGCATGAGATCAGCAAATGCTCATATGGGTTACAAACGATCTGTGCTTTGACCTACCTGCTATGCTCAAAATGACAATGCCAAAATCCTGATGTTTAGCAGGTATAATGTTTACCATGTTCTTCCTCTTAGTTTAGTGTGTTAGCATGTTAATATTTGATTATTAGCACTTAACACAAAGTACAGCTGAAGCTGATGGGAATGTCCTTAGTTTTGCAGGCATTTGGTCATAAAACAAAGTATTGGACACATGGCAGTCCATCCAATAATTGTCAAGATTCACTCACTTTCACTTTAACGCATTTAACCAAAAGTGACAAGACCTGTTTCCCAAACGACAAAATGAGAAATATTTCAGTACCTTCTAAAACAACACATATGAACGTTCCAAAGGACATTTATAAGCAATTTCTGATCGGCCACCCCTTAGTTGGGTTTAGCAACGACAGCTTCTACTTTTAATGCATGGTAAACACATCAGATCAAAAATATCAATACCTAATATTATTGCCTTGTGTACAAGGGCAATGTAAAAGTATACAATATAGAAATAATAATATAGCTACAATTTTTGGAGAAACAAGCAAGACCCCATAACAAACGCTTCGCAGCACACTTGTTAAGTGAACCAACACATTCAGGCGATTGAGATATTACCATTGAGATATAAAAGCTAATTTATCCTCATTATTTTGTGATTGATCTAACATTAATGGCCAATTCCGATACATCCCTTATTCCTAACACTTAGCCCTATCCCTCCATTTTGCACGTTCACACCGCACGATTGTTGTTGAGATCGAGGGGAAGGGCAAAGTGCTAGGGCTATATGGGCCTCCAAGCGAAGGTTTTTCAGAGGCACACTGCAAACCGACTGTTACTCCCAGAATGCCCGGTGAATTATCAGCAAGATCGCAGCAAACTGCCCACAGGCAACAAAAGAAAACCAAAATGGTATTTCCTTCATAAATAAAGATTTAAAGTGCATATTGTGTCATCCTCGTGCACTGACGTGATAGTGAGCTGATGTTACAAAGGGTTTCACCTCGGGGATTAATAACGTATTTGTGGTTCTGATTCTGAATCTGATTTTGACCTGCAAGAGATTAGCAAAACTGGGGCCAATTCATAGAAAAACAGCCCAATAAGAAGTCTAAAACTACACAGGGAAGCTTTTAGTAGAGGAATCAGAGGAACCCTAACAACTCACAGCGGCACAGTTCAGAAGTTACTGGCCAACATGTTACATTGCTTGTTACCATGCTTCTGCCTAGTAATTGTTTGGTTCCAAATTAGACACAAGTCAATAAGACCAGCCAGCAAAACCAGTGTCCTGAACTGTTCTCTGTATCTTTACTGGTCACACACACACACACACACACACACACACACACACACACACATACACACTGAGGGTATTTTACTAGGCGGGTACAGGAGAAGAGCCTGACTAACAAAAACGTGGCTTTGCGGTCTATTATTTTTACAGCTCTCATAACCCTTACACTACACAGCCATCATTCCAGGTTAGATCACCAATTAACAGCTGTGACTTCACATCAAAAATGTCATCCCCTGTGATATCATAACCCCTACACCATAAAGGTTTACAACCCACCGAATTCAGGTCATGTTTAATGATAACATT
Source organism: Coreoperca whiteheadi (assembly GCA_011952105.1). NCBI lineage: Eukaryota > Metazoa > Chordata > Actinopteri > Centrarchiformes > Sinipercidae > Coreoperca > Coreoperca whiteheadi. The sequence goes on from CM022474.1 coordinate 23,293,786, forward strand.
AGAAGAAAGGGGGTAACTATATTTCGAAGAAAAGTCCGTGCTGGAGTATGACTGTGTTTTGTGAGTAATCTGTTGGAGCCAGTGCTACAGTTTGACAGCAATGGATGGAAGCTGTGGTTTTTGATCTCCACTATGAGGGTGATGCGGTGCTGTTTCCAAATTGGTTCCCTCGCACAGTTGCATCTTGCCAACAGTAGTTAATAGCTGACAGCAGTCCTCTAAAGACCCACTCAGAGACCATTTCCTAGTCATGTGGTTCCTGTTTCAATATATAGATTGCTTTACACCTACCCACAGCTCATCTCTCTGCATAAACATGGATACAGTGGAGCCAGTGGAGGGCGTGAATACTGCTTAGTTGGTAGAGCTGATTGATGGATATATTTCAGACAGCAAATAAAATATGTATGCTTGTCTGTAAAAAACAACTACAATCCTGCTTCTTTTTTTACAAATAAAAGAATACCCTTTTAATTAGACTCTTGCTTGTAAATTCAGGAGGTTCAGAATTTGTTGAACTTGATGTAAATTGCTGAAATTTTAATTATAATGGTGGGGGAGGGGGGCTAATTGGTGGTCAGGTATGAATGAACCCCTCCCACACACATGCATTAACCTGACAGCAGAGAAGCATTCGGGCCTGACCTCCAGCAGCCAGCCCTCTAACCCACAGGCTAATTATAAACCTCATTATGTTCGCTCAGTCCTCTTCCCTCATCACATTAATTCTGCTATGTGGTCGGACAGACTGAGAAGTGATGTCGAGCGGCACAGGAGAACAGAGACGAGCCCTGCCTATGTACACGGCTAACATTTTAACAGACCTTGAACTTTTTTCTACCAATCTTTGTTTTTATATGGTTTGAACTTTGAATTGTAGTAGTGCCATTCAAATGTGTAGTCATACTCTATGTTTTCCACTCAGAGCACAAACAAGCAAAGAAACATCAGTTGGAAGAACAGGTTTAGCACAGTTTATCCAAGTAGAAAGCAAACATTTGATTGTGGGATACAGTTACATTAAGGTCACGAGGCAGGATTTGAAGTGGCTGATTAGCAGAGGTGAGTAGAGTAGTCTAAAATTGTACTCAAGTAAAAGTAGTGTTAAGTCAAAATAATTTTACTTAAGTAGAAGTAAAAAGTAGTCATTTAAAACATTACTTGAGTAAGAGTAAAAAAGAATTTGGTGAAAAAACTGCTCAAGTACTTAGTAACTGTTTGATCGTAATACATTTTTTTTTAGAAACAATGTAATCTGACAGACAAAAATACCATCTTGACTATTCATAATTTGTGATAGTTGGTAGCTAATGTTAATTCATACATCCATAGAAAATGTATTGCGGTCTGCTTAGCTTATGGCACCATCTAATGAAATGTTTAACACTAAAAGGGTCTATATGAAGGACTCTTTTTTTAAGACTGCAATTCTGTAAACTAACAAGACTAAGACTAACATTCGCCTAACCACCGCAAAAAATAAATTTAGCTAAAACTTACTGCGACATGTTTCCTCAGGTTTGAAGTTTTTGTTTATGCCGAAATGTCCGTTTGTTTTGGGAGACACAGAAGACGCCGTGTAATATAACTGTTGTTTTGCACTCTGTTTGAACGAAACATGCGTTTTATTTGCGGCCAGGGGTGTTCGTCCTTTTCCGTTTGAACATTGGAGACAGTCGCCTCTGCCATTTTTCAGGTCTTTTCCTTCCCTGAGAGTTTGTGACGCTATGCCGCCACAGTTTGTGTGCGGTCATGTGACTGCATCGCTATGTCAGATTGGTGAAACAGAGTTACGTGATAATTGTTGCTACATCTGATTGGTGAAACGGAGTCATGTGGTAGATGTACTGACGGCATCTCTCTGGCAAAAATAAAGTGTAGAAAATGTAGAATAAATGTAAAAAAAGAAAAAAAGAAAGACAAAGTAACGAGTCGAGTGTAGCCCCATATAGCAGAGTAAGAGTAGTGTTTCTTTTTCACAAATCTAATCTAAGTACAAGTAAAATGTATGGTGCAGTGAAACTACTCTAAACGTTACTCAAGTAAGTGTAACGGAGTAAATGCAACTCGTTACCACCCTCCTCTGCTGATTAGGGAGTGAGATTGACAAAGAGAGTTGAGATGGCGTGGTTACCGACTTACAGGAAGACACAAGAAAGAAAACAGCATGAAGCCAGTAAACATCAATATATCAATGTAGGACCATGTAGCACTTAGAAACTCAATATAGATAACCAGCCTGCAGGCTCTGCACACAATACATTGCAACTCCACCTCCATCTTATTTATTAATGCGTCTTGTCTCTCTCTGTGTGTCTCTCACACACATGCATGTACACACACACGCACACACACACACACCTGTAGCCCTGGAGTCAGTGTAGGGGGGCAGTAGCAGGTCACTTGATGATTCATTGTGGGACTTCAACAAATTGAATGACATATGTTTTCGAAACTAAGTTGTACACCCCAATCATCTTGGTATTACCTACATTATGTGGCTCCATGGTCAGGGGAGGCTAATATTACATGACACCGACAGCAAACAGATAATCAACCGCTGTTTTAATCATCTTCATCTAACAGTCTTCAGGAGTACAATGCATTCATCTAATCTATTTAAACGGCCAGTTCGTCCAAATGATGAGAATATATATATTCCTCCTAGTTGTATCCTGTCAGGCATCTGGTTTCAATTTTTAAGTTTTGAGATATCCATCCATCATAACACTAAACTCCATCCACAAATGAAGGTACATCTTTTATAAATCATTGTGTATCTGAACAGATCATTCCCCTTCCATGTTGACGAGCCCCGCAAAGAAACTTTGTAATTAAAGATACCATATTAATGACTGGGGGCGGCAGGGTGGCTCAGTGGTGAGCAGGGTCCCCTTCCAGCAAGAAGGACCTGAGGTTGAACCCGATCTGCCATGCTGCGTCAGTTCAGTGTGTGGTGTGCATGATCGCGCTGTTCTTACATGGGTTCCATCCCACTCTCCAAAGACATGTAGGTTCAAGTAGTTTGAAACTATAAATTATCTGTAGGTCTCATTATCTGCATATGTGTGATAGACAGGTGACCTGACCAGGTTACAGTTTCTCTCTCCCCCTGTGTATGCTATACACTGTAGCCTCCCACTACCCTCAACAGCCTAAAGATTGGACGAATGCATATTAATGAATATGACATTGATGGGGATGAAAATAATACAGATAGTGATCATGTTTCTTGACATGTATAGGACTGTGGAATTTAAAGAATTTATAACTGGAACAGGAGAGCTTTGTTTTCTCCTCAAGGTATATAACGACTATATAGATTGTGTTGAAAATAATATTGAGTTGCTTCAAACAGTCTGACTCTACAGTCTGGTTAAGATTAAGACCAGAACATGCAGTTGTAAGTTGGTGGTAAAGGAAGAAAACCAAAGAATTCATAATATTGTAATATTTTAGAATGTACATGTATAGTTTATTTCACTTTTGTAATTAATTAGAGGTAAACTTTCTTGTTGATTTTCTCATAATATTCCATCTGATCTTCATAATTAGGGATACAAAGCAACACAGAATCTGTCTCAGGCAGTGGGCTGGTCAGTATGGGTGACACAAACCTTAATCTGGCCCTGTCTTGGATTAACCCACACAAACTGCAATTTGTCACCAGACATTCACGTTTTTGGAATACCTGGTACATTTGGCATGACGGTCACTTGTAGCAGCTTTAAAAGGAAGGTTCAGTAGCTGCTGAAAAATGTGCTTTCTGCTCAGTGTATTTTCAGTTAAAGCATCCATCACATTTAATTTAACAAGTCTACACACGTTAAAGCATATCAATAGCTCATCTTACTGTTCTGTATGATTCATTTGTTAAACAAACATGATGTCCAGTAATTTGTGATTATTTTTAACAGCATGCACCAGGAGTACTGTGCGCACACTTTAATCTGGAGAACATCAAAGAACAAGCCAAGGCTACAATTAAACAGATTCCTCTTTGCATATTAATTGAGTAGCAACGTGTCTTGCTGCTCTCAAAGGCAGACATGTAAGAAAGCCAGTAAATTGTTTAACATTCCCCCGTATGTTAACCTGAAGAATGATATCTGACTGTTTCTAAATATGGCTGCTAATATCTGTGGTATAAAACTAGTTAGTGAATCATTAGTCATTTGTGCCTGTAATTACTGCTGCTTATAGTCACAGGTAAATCATATTTTAATTTAACATAAGAAGACTGTCGATCCATCTCTGTGTAGTGATGAGAATTACGGCTCTTTGAAGGGAACCAGATCTTATGGCTCTGTTCCTTTCCGAGAGCCGACTCTTTTGGCTCCCGAATGGCCCTTCATTTAGTACCACTTCTGCTGGTCACTGCCTAAGTTAAATATACAATATACAAGATTCTTCATCTTTAATACATGGAAATATTCTGTCATATTGATTGTTAAAAAGTAGGATATGTCAAGAATAACTATCTTTGTTGTAGCCTTACACAAAAATCTACTGTATATAGACACATACAGTCTACTTCAATTTAATGTGTATGATATAATATAAAACAAAAAATATATAATACAAATGTAATTTTCCGTTCTAGCCTATTGACTTTGTGCATTTCTTGGGCTTTGTTGGGGTTAGGGATCAGCTCTCAGATAGAGGCCGTAGAGCCGACTTGTTTGCAACCGACACATCACTACTTCTGGCATCAGGTGGGAAAACTAGGCTGTTGTGATTCTCTCGCCTCGCACTTGGCCTCATGTTTTGGATAAATACAGAGGTAGGTTATAGTCTGCAGTGGACAAGTGGTGTTACAGTCCCTCTCAGCTATGCCGTGAGGGGTTTACAGCTTGATGTACAGTACAACCATTTTAATGCCTCTTTCAAACTATCCATTTTCTCTTTCTAAAATGTGAATATTCTGACCCACAAGACGGTTGTCCTGTGATGTAAATGACCATAAATCACTGAGTCCTGGCCTGAGGGATTGTTGGGCTCACAAATGCCCACATGTGTGCAAACTTCACTAAATGACAGTATTGTTGTTGTTGTTGTTGTTTTTGTATGTGATACTTTGGGTGAATCAAACATTATCAAATGTTCCCAGACTTAATGCTCTACAACACATGATGGATGGCCATGGATGACAGTGGGGCTCTGTTTTGCTTTAATCAGATTTTATGATGGTCTGGGTTTTTTCTGTCGGCCTTTGGCTGTGTTCTAAGTGAGACTTAATAAGGTTTGCAACAGGCTTTGAAAGCATGTTTGCTGTGCTTCTGTTGCTTAACCATAGCCTTTGTGTTTTATAATGTTTGGCTGGTGGTGTATTCAATGCATGGTGCGAGGTAAATGCAAGGTTAAATCCGTGCATGACATCAGGACTGAAAAAGCCATTTGAATGAGTGGTGAAACATACAGTTCGTTGGATTGTTTTTACCATAATGTAGTTGCATGAGGTGAAGATTTTTAAAGAATTTGTTTACAATTATTAGAGAAAAAAAGCTGTTAGCTTTACAAATCCGCTATTGAACCTCTCAATGATAGAGGGCAAAGTGAAAGTGTTGCCATTCACAATGTTAGTTACAACATTTTTATATAAATCATGACTGTGTCGGAAAGATAAGAATTTAACTGCCAACCTCCTTCTTTGTGTACCGAGACTTGGTAAGTCTCGGTACACATGTGAATGTAATTCTGTTTGAAGATTTTTTTTTTCTCATTCAAGTGTGACATTGTAAAAAAAAGCTAAATTCTCACAAGTTCCAAGGATCTTTTAAGACGTGACTCAAAAATGAGTAATACATAAAAAGCACTGCCTTATAAAAAAAAAACAACAGAGAAGAGGAAAACAACAAAATTATACATATTTTTCATTGCCAAAGGGCCTGTTAATTTGCATAAGTGGGCATGCCCTTGACTAACACCCATCAGATCTTTCTTTCCTATTCATCTCTTTCATTTTGTACTGGCTGCAAGTCCGATTGGAACGAGGTTTGTTATTAACAGGAAAAAGACATGAAACAAAAAGTCTTCGCGTCTAGTTTAATATTGTATTAAAGTAGGACTACTACAGTACAGAGAACAGATGACTCTCCTGTGTAGTTATCAGTGTTTAATACTTGTTCCCATTGTGACATAAAAACATTTAACTTTTTATCTTTTCCTTGTTGCCCGTTGAGATTTGCTTTTAATAAAAATTGTGTTAGAAATTAAATGTGAAATCCTTTATCTGTTTTCCATCTGTCCTCCAGCCTTTCACAGCAGTTGGAGGTTTTTAAGCTTGCGAAAGATAAACAAACTGTGAAACAGTGACAAAAAGTGAATTTCTTAGAGGATATAGTGAGCGTAAGATTATCTAGCAAGTCTTTAACATTAACATTGCATCTTTGCCTTCTCCAAAGCACCCTAACTAAAAACTACAAGATTTTTAGCCTATTTTCCCTCACTGCAAGAAAAAAAGAACTTACAATTTCCAAAACAAGCTCTAATGACCAAAGATTATCCAGCTAATTACATATTATCTGAGACAACAGACAGCCATGGGAGGACCAAAAAAGGCAGACACTTAACCACTAAGCAGGCAATTACAATTACTATCATTTCCACAGTTTCACTGATGAGGAAGGTGATAATGGTGACAATCACGATGACTAACAAAGCATGGAGTAATCAGAACCGGCAATTGGACCCTGCAGCCACAAGAACAGTGCTAACAAGGTACCCTGCTGAGAGACAGACACAATCCAGGTAAATAGGACAGGAAGTGTAATCAGTCACATAATGCTCAGTGTGGACATACTGATGGTTGCAGAAAGAGGGAAATGTTGACTGTTTTGAGCGTCAGACACTGCAGTAAGCAGTTTTTGGGGTCCAAACTGGACAAATGTTACGCTTGACTGTCTGTTTTTATCACCTGAGGAGGCGAGCACATTCAGAAGGCAGCAGACTTAGGAATGCGTCCTGAAGATGTAGTCTCATGTCAATCACCAGGTGTCTGTTGCATCCCCACAGAGAAAAGAAGAAGACATGTCTTAACTTTTCCAGCAAATGTCCAGTGGAGAGTTTTAGTTCGCGTTTGTCTGAATTTACTCTCAATTATTTTTATGTTTATTGAAAAAGAACAGACATCATGGGACCTCATTATCTCTGTCAAGCAAAATTAATCAGCGATTTACTTCTTACTACTACTAAAGTAGTAAAATGGAAAGTAATTGCACTTAGTATCCAAAACTAGTGGGTAAAAGCTACCTCTAGCTTACAGCCCTGAAATATCTCTGATATACATAGAATGGCAAGCGTAAAGCATAGTGTACCAGAAAGACACACCTTCATAGTAAATGTGACTCTCAGCTTGTGTGAGAAATAGTCCTACAGTCAAAGAAGAAAATTGATTAATTCAGCAATTATTCTTCATATGTGTGCTCACATATTATTCACACATTTTCAGCCACCTCCTTGAAGGCTCAGTAAATGCCCAACTGGCCAATTTGTACTACAGCATGAGGTCAGTCTCTTGTGGTTTTCAGCTGTTTGCACTTGCAAGACAAAATGCCTTGCAGGGAGGTGAAATAATGAATATGTTTTTCATTAATTTAAGTCACAAGAATAAATTTGGATAGTGTAAGAAACAATTTTATATTTCGCTATATTCCCTGATAAATGAATTCTTGCACTTTTTGTAAATTTTGGTTTGTTTAACAATTTCAGTTGGCTACAAAGAGGCAGGACTGGCATCTTGCTTTCACAATGAATTCTAAGTTAAAGTGGCTGGAGATTTTGTGTGAACGGACTGTTCAGAAGTGTTTAAAAGTTCTTGAGCAGGCACAGTCATAAGAATTTCTGCCGTACGGATGTCAAGCCCTTAAGAATTAGGCAATTATGTATTTGCAGATTCATATTGAGTTAAGGGTGAGATGAAATGTATTTAAAATATATCTGTGAAAATGTGTTGTTTTTCAGAATGCGTTCGCATTAACAAAGACAGTGTCATGGAGTGAAAGCTCCCCACAGTCTTGTAAAGTGGAGGTGTGTATACACACACACACAGACACACACACACAGACACACTGCTCCAGGAGCTCCTCTATAACCAACAGATCAGACTGTAATTGTACTAGGCAGCTAGTGTGAATGTGTATAACTGTGTGATTGTGAGCAGGTTGTTCCTGAAAAAGAGCGCATTACTCCCAGTGGAACGTCCCTGACTTAAGACTGGTTAAAACTTCTCAGGAATGACCACTAGGGGGCATAAAGGCTAACTGCAGTTGAATGAATGAACATGTGAATGAGTGATTGAGTTGTCTTATTTACCCATGAGGTGCTTTAGATCTAAAAAATTATGTTGTTTTCTATTTTTGTGTGTTATGCTAGAGGCAGCGATTGTATAGGTGTATAGCACAGGTGAGGAGCGGGCTACAGAGATCTGGTAAGCTCACTTCTTTCTACCTCCATTTTCAGACTTGTAGTTTTTAGCCACAAGCAACATCAAGTGACATCACTCAAGGCTCCAACACCAGTAAACAGACTCTGATGTGTAAAATCTGCGGAGTTCCCCTTTAAACATCCAATTCTGTTTGAAGTCAACTTCAGTGATGTCATGGCTATTAACATGTTCATTAACTTATAACAAATGATCCTGCCTTATAATTTCAATATATTTGATTTAACCTAACCAAATATACTTGTTCTTATATAAATTGTCTCAGAGTTAAGCTAATCATTTTATCGACATTGATGTGTAAAATACGTTAAATTTGGATTGAGTATTCCATAAGGCTGGCTTGGCAACATCCAAAAGTAGGAAAATGCCGTCTGCCCACTGAACGTCATTCCACTGATGAAGAATGTGATTTCCTGTCTAATTTCAGATGCCACCCTGGTGGATTTGTTGTGTACCTGATCCTGACAGTTTCAGGACCAGAGCACTATTTAATCAAGTGACTCACTTCACTCTGATCACATCATCTTGCCTCACTAATTTGTACCTCCTAATTTAATCATTCACATCCACTCCTGTGATGCAGTGGTAAATACAACTGAAGATACAGGGGCAGGAAATGCAAGAGAGATAACAATTACATGTGCATTGTGTGCAACTGTATTTGGCCGTCTGCCTGACTCAATCATTATTTTTCACAGGTTATTATGTATGGTCACCTCTGAAAGCCTCTCAGCATGGCACGATTTTGTGTGTAAGTTTAAAGGTCCAGCGTGAAGGATTTAGTGGCATCTAGTGGTGGAATTGCGTATTGCAGCCATTTGAATAGCGCTTGCCTCACCCTCCCCTTCCCAGCCTGTAGGAGAAACTACGGTGGCCACGGAACTCGGATCTACGGCCAGTTTTTGGTTTGTGCGTTCTGGGCTACTGTCGAAACATTGCGGTGCAACATGGCGATCTCCGTAGAAGGGGACCCGCTCCTTCTGTAGATAAAAACGTCAAGTTCACCCATAGTTCTTCAATGACACTCACCCTATCAGACTCACCACCAGCACAAGCTCCAGCACGTGTCACAGCCGGGGCCACCCCTAGCCAATTTGCTGTCCTAGGCAAGATTTTACCTGGTGCCCCTGGCATCACAGACAGTTCCGCCACTGAACATTGTGTTGTCCATACACTCACACAGAAACTGCATAGCTTTGTCTTGATTTTCGTTTTTCTTTATTTTGGAAATAACACACACACACAAAACTAATTATAAATGCAATTTAAATAAGATTATTGCATAAAAAATATATTAAAGAAACCTTGCTTGGCTTGCCTTTCTTACAGCATATGAGTAACATTCCACAAATTATAAATAAGAGCATTGCACAAAAATAAATAAATAACTATACACAAACAAGTGAGTGCAATATGCAAAATGTAGCAAACGTTCTAAAGCCTTGCTTTTCTTGCAGCAAAGTCCTTTATGATATCATCATAAGACAGCTGTTGTGAGACCACATGATTTATGCTAATGACTGAAAGTCCACCGAGAAGAGCCATTGTAGATCTGAGGTAGTTTTTAATCAGTTTGAGCTTAGAGAAGCTTACTTCTAGAGAGGAAGTAAATGGCAGCAATGTTCTACTAAACTGCAGCACATTTTTCATGTTCTGAACAATACATACAGAGAAGTGAGAAACGGTAATCATTATTTAAATTTCATTTTACATAAATGAAGCTATTTTTTAATAAATTCAGTGTAAATGAACATTGCTAATTTAGCGGATTCAAATGAAAAAAACTGCACAAGTTCGACTAACTATGACATAAGCTATTTCAAATTAAAGGATGTTACTTGCATTTTATGCAACATGGATAAACAGATCATACTGCACATTATCCCATTTTTCTTCCTCTTCTCTTCTTTATTTTCTTCCCTGGGCACCAGAGGGCTTCGGTCTTTTGGGCATTATGATGAATTAGCACTGTGAATTCGGCCTTCCGTCGCCATCACAATCAGGTAACGTTAACTGATGTCTGTGCAAGTGGGGGGATATTGATGCGTGACATGCGTCGGACCCGGACCGTGGTGAGTCAGGAGAGCAGTCGATTTTTGTGGGATGATCGCTTTTTAAAAATATTTTAAATGTATAGTATTGAAGTACTATTAAAAAAAGAAAAAAGAAAACTCATTTGGGCGCCCCTTGTGATGGGCCCCTAGCATTTGCCTATTCCACCCATGCCACGGGCCGGCCCTGGTTTCAGTGTTAATCACAGGGACTGGAGGTGGAGAAACATATGAACATGGACTCCTTTCATTGGCAGCGCTGGGCACACTGCAATGCACACCTCCCCATATTCTAAGGTATTGAAAGCACAACGATTCTTATTTTCAGGTGATTATACACTAATGAAAACGAAATAATATTATATTCTATTTCTGCCAATAGCTCCCCCTAAATGTTACACACTGGACCTTTAATTGTATCAAAGAAACAAAACACAGAACACATAATCTTGTAAACATTATATATATTAGAAATTTCAAGCTCCCATTGCTTTCTACACAGTATTCTCTCCATGAGCTGCTGCTAATCTCTTCTTCCTCTGTGAACTAACCTTGCCCACTCCTCCTACTACAGCTAAATGTCATCAGTAAACCTCCATTAGCTACTCACAATAATGCAAGATGATGTCATATATCCATTTGCAACCAAGGGCTGGGATCTCCGCTTTGTTGAGACCCAATGTATTGTACAAATTTACATGTGCTATCAGTTTTTAGTCACCTTATCTTTTTTTGTCCTAAACTGAGTCAACTGATGAAAGAGCATTGTGAAACAAAAATTACTTAAACGCAACCTCCCTGACTGTGCTCCTGCCGCTCCCTCCTTGTGAAGAGTCAAGGACGTAACACATGAATCCTTGCTGTCCAGATGGATCAGTGGGTGGTCTGAATACACCTGAGCTTTGCTGTTGCACTGGAACCCCTGGTGAGATGAAGGACTCTGTTTGCTAAAGAAAAGGACCGTTGAAAGGTGGCTGACATCATGTCTACCTGCTGTAAAAGCAGACTTACATCAGGGAGACATCTCAGCATTGACTTGTCCAAGCTCTTTTTTTGTTTTCCCGTGTGTCTGATTTTCACATTAACAAATGCAGTGTATTGTCTTTGTTACACAACCACACATGCCTGCAGCCTGCCCGTCTGTAAAAGACAGTGCATTGAAGAGGAGGCCAAGTAAATACAGGAATGATTTCCATTTACTCCTGTATGTATCTGGTAAACAGATGACTTCATCTGCCCTGTGCTTTCTGTGACTGAAGCACGGTGCCACAAGACGTTGTTTGTACCTGTCACTTTGTGTGCTCTACCTCCCCCTACTGGCAGTGACAAACACCTGCAAGCCTCTACTGGTTTTGTCCTTCACAGATCATAAACGGAGCCATTTGTTACTGTAGCAGCACTCTGGAAAGGGCATGGCTTATTAAAAAAACGGAGCGCTGAGCTACTGCCAACCTTATAAATACAAATACTGTATATGTGTAGGTTAACAAATACTCAGCCACACACGTGTGTGATGTTAGAGCTTGAATATTTGTCTGCAGAGCTGTGCCTTTGGAGGGAGGATCAACGAGGGTGGGAAATACATTCTTTTAAGAAATGTTGTATTTGTCCAATCAAAAATATGTTTTTATATACTACGCACATTACAATTTGTCAGGAGCCCGGGTGCCGATGAAAATGCCGACATTTTGCTCAGATACATCTCCACTGCTTTAATTCTCACAAGCATTCACTTTACACACAGTTCTGAAAGTCGGAAGCTTATCTTCATTACTTCTTATTGTAATAGACACATTGATTTGTTGTCTTGACAACTTATTCTTCTTTAGGATCATGAGTAGCTGGAGCTTTTCATGCTTTATGCAGAAGTCAGGAAACACTTACATTCACACCTACTGAGTAGGCATTTAAAGTCTTTGACGTACCCACCCTGCTGGTCTTGGGGCTGCCACAGGAAAATGCACAGGGGGATTCACACACAAACTCCACAAAGAAATGATCTGGGCCAGCACTCAAACGTAAAACCTTTTTTGATCTAAAAAGGCCAAATTTCAATCCTTGTATAATTTCAGGTGTCTATAAGTAGTTTTTGAGCATTTCAAACAGAGTGGGGAAATGACAGAAAAGTTACTTCACATGCAACCGTCAATGTCCTCCTCATTAAAAAACAGTTCAACCTTAGAGGAATACACTTATTCGCCTTCTTTCCCGAGAGTTGGATGAGAAGATTGATACCACTCTCATGTAGCTTAGCATAAAGACTGGAAACAGGGGGAAACAGCTACTCTGGCTCTGTCTAAGGGTAACAAAATCCACCTACCAGCACATCTAAAGCTCTAATTAACATCGAACACCTTGGTTGAGTAATCGGTGCAAAAACCAAACGTAAAAACATATTTGGTTTTGAGGGGGGGTCAGTGCCTTACTATTTTTTGGCATGTGGCAATTTTCTTTCAACCTTTGAACAGAGCCAGGCTGGTTGTTACCCCCTCTTTCTATTCTTTGTGCTCAGCTAAGCTAAATATAGCTGACTATAGCTTCACATTTACCTTACAAGCATGAGAGTAGTAGCAATCGTCTCATCTAACTCTCAGCACAAAAGCGAATAAGCATGTTTAGGAAAAATGTCAAACTATTCTTGCAATATCTTTTGTGGGTAGTCCTCACAAATTCCAACATTGTAACCACTCTGATCTTAAATTTCAAAGGGTAGTAGATCACTAGTTCTCTGTGTCATCAAATAAAAGCTGGGTAGTTTACAGGAGCTTGTAATCATACCTGTTATCCCCGTGGAAGACTATGGATGAATCAGTGACATAATATAACTTACAACTAGTTGATTATCCGCAAACTCCACACTCTAGATGTTTAGCCAAATGATCACTGCTGCGAGCACAAACAAACACACGACATTCACAGGAGACCAGGGTTTGTGTCCCGTGCCAAACCAAAAGTTAACCTTCAGTTAATTAAAGTTTTAAGTCACATTACTTACGTCACATGATTTCCTACTACCTTTTCAAGTAGTTTTGTTGCCTTGCAAAGTAAAAATACCATTATTCCAAGATGAACGTTTTATTGGAATTCACTTTTAAAACATAAATTGTGGGAAAATACATGGGTTTTACCTTATACATTTTGTATTTCTAACAAGGTAAAATCTTTTTTTTTTTTTCAAATTGTATATAAAATCTATCCGGTAAACTCCATAATATCCAGATACAGTATATGGCTGTTGACAGCTCCTGCTCCTTTTGTGGACGCACTGATGAAACACTTATCAAATCCCTTTCCCTTATAAATAATCAAAAAAGCAACAGATTTATAGACTGTTACAAGAATGTATTTGATGAGCTTTCTTGATACCACATTGGTTGCTTTATCCTCTAGCCATTCGTATTGTGTAAGGAATTTACCCCTGTGGTTGTGTGATTTACTGTGTATTACTATCTGATTATGATAAGAAAATAGTTTATGTATTTTTGTTTCTGTAGGTCCTTTATATGTGTGGATATTTTATGTGGGTTTTTTGTTCTCTGACATTGTATTGTGTTTTGGTATGTATATAACTATTATTGTAATTTTTGATGAATAAAATTTAATAAAAAGGAAGAAAAACAGTGGTTTTGTTGCCTAAACCTAACCAACATGTGACTTACGTCACCCACGTTCCCACTACCTAACCAAGCAGTTTCTGAAGGCGTGTCAAAGCGATGCAAAGGGAGTTTCTGAAGGCGTCTCCTACAGATGCTAAAGGGCACTATGTGCATCCATACAACGCTGAGGGCGTGACATTTCGTCGCTATATGACGCCCTAGGATGAGAACGTGGGCATACCATTAACAGTTGACTTTGATGTATAAATGCCCGCACAAAGAAGCAATGAAATACTGTGCTCCATGAAAAACACAGATATCTTCTGTAATTAGGCCAGTAACAACATTTAATTTAAATCAAAGACTTAGAGCATGCTCTCCATCAGCTGCCACAAAGTGAATCACTGTGTACGTCAGCCTTTATTTATGGTCCACATTACTCCTTTTCCAAACCAGTAATTGCTATGATACCAGCGTCTGTCCACAGGGCAGAGTTGATGTTTAGATACTGCAATCAAGGTCCTGAGGTGAGACAGATAGAAATTACTCAGTAATGATAACCAGAATCAAATAATGTGAGTCAACTGGAGCTGCCTCTACTCTGTCTCATTGGCTTTAATTGTGAATCTAATAAATTTCACACATGCACCCTAAGCAGTATGTTCCCAGAGAACATAGACACACCTGCTCATGATTGGCTGTAATATCCAGGCAGTCAATTTAATGGTGTTGATTGTCAGACACGGCTACAATCAGGGATGAGAAAAGAGGGAATAAATGAAAGAAAAGAATGCATTATGGTTGCTTAGGAGTTACGAAAAAGAGCAATCATTAAACTATAGATTCTGTCTGGGATTACAGTTCTGCTAAGGACCCGCAGTTCTCAGTCTGTCTTGACTGCTGTGGGAGTGTCAGTCTAAGTGTGTACTGTATGAACACATGTATGTGCATGTGTGAGCACTTCTCAGCTGCTGAATGCAAGCTAAAACGTTGTTTTGACCGTGAAGCTGATCTTAGAGCAATAACACTCAGCCTGTGTGTCAGGGATCGCTCTTAATTACCTTCAATCTGAGCACCACTGTTTGTTTCACAGACTAATGACTTAGATGGGGATTAAGCACTTGCCACTGTGCTAATTAGCCCGCTAGCACTCCCTGGGCATCCCAACTTGAGCCTCAGACAAAAAGCCATCAAGCAGGGAAAGGCACAGTTAGATTTTCCTCTGACCTCTATGCTTACACACCCACCTCACCCTCTACCATCACTCAGATATGTTGGGGTGGATGGTAAGGTGGACAGTGTCTGTATAGGTCTGTTCAGTGGTGGAAGATGTATTCAGATCCTTTACTCAAGTATCAATACACTAATGTCCACTACAAGTAAAATTCCATCATTCAAAATTCGATTTGAGTAAAAGTGTATAAGTGGTATTAGCAAAATGTATTTAAAGTATCAAATGTAAAAATAAATTGTTCTGTAAAAGAAATTATCCCTCTAACTGATCTGTTGAAGGTGGAGCTATTCTCCACTTTATATACTGTACATTAGTATTTAGGTAATTTAGTCCAATGTTTTCCATTCTAGAGATTGGGTCCCCTCCGAAAGTGAAAGAATAAATCGAAGGGGGTTGTCATATGATTAAGGGGTAGAACAAAGTTCTGCTACACAGTTGTATATCATTTTACCTCTTTGGGTTTTAAACTGTTAAATAACTGACATGATCTGAGAAGTTTAAAGGGCAACTCACTCACACACTCTATTACAAGAGAGCCCGACTAGACACTGCGGTTTTGTAGGGGTCACAAACCAAAAAGTGTTGGAACAACTGGTTTAAGCTTAAACAATATGTTGTATTTTACCATATGGGTTTTCAATGTCAAATCTTAATCTTAAAAGAAACTAGTAACTTTTGCTGTAAAATAATGTAGTGGTGCAAAAAGCACAATATTTTCCTCAGATATACTGTATGGAGCTCTGTAATTATAAAGTAGCATATAATAGAAATAGTAAAGTATAAATACCTCAGAATTGTACTAAAGTATAGTACTTGAGTAAATGCATTTACTTACTTTTTTAATTCCTTCATTTGGTGCACTTTGAGCTGCATACCTTGTATGAAAGGTGCCACATAAATGAAGTCTATTGCTATTGTTTTTATAGCTATTTTATCTTTTAATGTACACCCTTGTAATGAGTCGAGGTGAGGGAAAACAGAACAATACCTGCAAGCTGGGATGTAATAATTAAATCCAGCAGGAATTTAATTCTGTTTTCGTTTGTTCAACAATGATTCAATGTACCAAAACCTTCAGACACTGGCTGTGACTTTATTTTTCATAAATTAGTTCTGAGTAAAAACAACCAAAGCAGCTAACTCAAATGACTCACTGATGTCCTGTTGGAGATTAGCAGGACTGACTTCATCCAGGATGACTTGTACTTGTCATGTGTCTATGTGTGTGTGTTTGCAAGTTCTCTGTACCTGCCACAAGTCAAAGTGAATTAATCAGATATCAGGAGCATGTATCATCAGAGCTCAATAATAATAATGCTAATAATAAAGCTTAATAATAATGAAGCTTTGATGATAAATTTGTCAGGTTGAAAATGTCTGGAGTTTACAGTAGCTTCTGTCCTTTGTAGGGGTCAAATTAACACGGCTGTATTGTATCTAAATTTTCCTCACATCCAATTTAACTATCTCATATTCATTTTCTTGTATTGCTCCTTCTGTTCTCAATCTCGTGTTTGGTTCTCTCATTCCCAGCCAGCTGCTATCTGAAATCAGCAAATAATTAACATTCTCTGAATCATATCTTCTAAACAGAATAACATTAACATATACCAATATTTTTCCTACATTGTTAAACTTCAGAAAGAAAGATTAAGAAAGAAAGAAAGACATTTCTTCATTCCCATTCAGTTATTTGATTTAATTACTGCTGTGCTGTAGTCCAACCCTCAGGAGAGCCTGTGGATTAAGCATCATAATTAAGCAAACCCACAAAAAACGGCTGCATCCACTTGGAATAGTTAGAGCCAAAGATCAAAACTGTGGGCCTTAATTAAGCAATCAATTCTTCCTTTATAGCTTCTTCTTCTTCTTGATTTGCATACAGTATTTCTGTCTGAAAAAAAAACAGCCCATTTCTATTCTCATATCTTCTAATTAAATTAAAATAGTTGCCTGTATACACACTTCTCGGAGATAGGTAGTTGGCTCTTGTTGCGAGCCATTAGTGTTTCGTGCTGAGAGAAACTGGGAAAAACAGAGGAACATGAATAATTCTATTATTCACGCTGCCACTATGTAACACTTTGGGGCCAGTGCAGCCAGTTTAATTGTACAGATTTGTGAGCTAAATGTAGACAAAAATGTATGTTTTTAATGAGAAAACATATACTGTCACATTCACAATGCACATTAATGCAGTAAGTAATTAAAACATGTTGCATGTTGCTGTCAAAATGGAGCAAAACTCCTCACCCAAGAAGACTAGGTGGGGGTGGGGGTGGGGGTGGTGGGGGGTGGTGTTGATGCCTTTCAGGGAGGACAGTACAGTCCACTCTGTTGGATAAGTTGAAAGTCGTGAGCATCCTCATGCTGTGTTTATCATATAATCAAATTGACCGTGCACTGGTTGACTGAATTCCTCCTCGCCTAATGTGCTGCTACTAGTTCTAATTTTCAGGTGCAGATGGACTCCTCCTCTCTGCCCCTACTGACGCATCCGACAACAAAAGAGCCATCAAAAGAACTCTGGAGATGACATGAGTTTGAGCTGAATCTGAAGCGTGCTGTGCAGAGTGAATATGAAAGGTGACAGTTTGGGTCCCAGCGAGCCTCCGTTCTGTTCTGCAGCATTTGCACCGCGATGCTCTGAAGGATGCCAATCTGCACTATCTGTCAATTAAATAGTCCATATTCCAGGACACCATGCTGCTGGTCCACCTGCTTCTCTTTGAGCTTCACCCTGAGGGGCTGGATGGCCATGAAAGCAGTGCAATCAAAGAGCACAATTGCCGTCATGCAACCACCTCTCTGGGTGGGAATAAGCCCTGCGGAGCTGGTACGTAATGAAATTGTCCACAACCATTTTGGCACTCCGAATAAACTACATTTGAATGGAATAGAATGTCTTTATTGATATATTATGATTGTCTGTCCAGTACTGTCATTCTTTTTCTAGATTTAACTACTCTCAAATAGTCCAACTGGGCTGCTGCAGACCTGAAATGTACAAAAAATAAACCCATATTGTTGTAATTTGTAATATTTAATATATCTATATTTGTGAGGTATTTTTTCTCTTATCAAGGCAAACATGGACTCCTATGTCTAACCTCGCTTGCTCAGCATACAGAAACAGCACAGCAGGATAACAGCAGTGTAACATATATTTCAGTAGTGTTTCCTCAGAAGAACTGTGTGAGCTCACACTTCATCCTGGACTTCTCTTAGCCTAAAATGGCTACAGCTGAATTGCCCCTTTTCTCAACCAAGATCTACAAAATATTATGATTATTTTGACGAGACAATCTCTAAAGCGGTGGCTCTTACGTGTGACAATTACGAGTGACTAAAAAAAGTTCAGTTCTTCTTTCACTACAAGAGGTATGACATTGCAATCCCACCCCACAATCATCAAGCGTCATCGTTAATCGGGTCAGTTAAGGCACTCTAAAAAGAACAGTGTTAAGTTTGTACTTTGCAATGTGTCCTCTAATGTGTCTTTTTATCCACTTGTACCATAATTATTTCTGATATTATTGTTAAGTTTAAATATTTTTGAATTAGTGCAACAGCAGCAACCATGCTTTTATAGTTGCGTTGCATGTTAATATTTTTAGCTGCTATACTGTGGATGAAATTGGTCATTCTAATGGTAAATGGACTGCACTTGTATAGCGCCATTCGAGTCTTCCAACCTTCCAAAATCCTTCATACACTACATATTACATTCACCCCATTCACGCACATTCATACACTGACGGCAGATGCTAACTGCCCATCAGTACAAAGGAAACTAAGGAAACTAACTAACTAATACGAAGCAGAATCTCCACAGAATATAAATTCCTGCCACAAACACACAGTACCCAATGTAAACACATTGCAAATGTAACAGCATGCAAAAATTGCTTTGCCAAAAAATCCCTCTAGAATGCCTGAATTTGTTCAGAGATGTGTTGTGCGTGTCTTTGTGTGTATGCAAGAATGTTTGTGTGAGTTAAATAAAGCGAGGAAGAGGAAATGATAAATTATTAAAAAACCTCCGAAAGGGTGGACCATGTATTTCCGTGACGTTTTAAATGCCACCTATGAACATATGTGTTTCATTCCCTCTTTGATGTCCCCTCTTCCTGCGCCCTTCTACATGGACATCATGACACCTGTGAACAAACACATCTTTTTTTCTCTTATCTTCAAGATTATTATTTTGTCTCATCAAAGCCAGCCCTTCAGTTAAATCTACCGCTGTAATAGACTTATTACGTGAGCCCACCAAGGTGGTGAATTCTATTTCTGGCTCTTCCTGTGAAATTCATATTCATAAATCAAAACCTTCTTTGAAGCTTTAGAAATACAGGTGACTTTCACCGAAGCCGCATGCAGGAAGGATAATATGTGACACCTTAAACTGGATAAGCCTGTATGAATACATTCATAGACATAATATATTCTCATTACATTCTTATTACACTGGAAATATCATACAGACACGAGGATCAATAATCGCAACCTATGCTAACTGCTTAATGTATGCTCAAAAAAAGGGGGGCGGGGGCTGGAAACTTCAGTGCTACTCGTGTAATGAACATTTGCATCCTGCTCACACTGCAGACTGCATTGCCAGATAAGAGGTCATTAAAATGCTTGGAAGGGGGCATCAATCAATTTAGGCTATAATTACTTATTAACAAATGGGATTTTACAAGTTAATGTATTGGCAGGAGGGTTAAGGCTTACTGATTGTTGTTGGTGACTTTTTGTCTTCATTTAACACTTCTCCTGTTTTCACACTTGCTGACCAAGGTCTCTTCTAGTTTTTATACACCGCTTTACTGGCAGCATGTCTAGTAGCATGTATTTCATTTATCCATGTACAACAATGGGTGTCACATGATGAGAGTAGTTAAGGTAGTTAAGGTCACATGCCTGTCATGTAACAGGTTCATCAGGGTCAATTAAAGTGTGAATTGCTGTCTGGGAATCCATTCCCCAGATGACGTCCTGTTCTGCCAGGCTGGGCCAGTGGGTGTGTTGGAGAAACACACACAGATCATTTACTTAAGTAAAAGTAGCAATACCACAATATCAAAATATAAAAAGTCCTGCATTCAAATTTTCTTCTATTATCCCCTGCTGTATGTCTCGAGTAGACGTTTCTGTGTTAGCATGCTAAGTGACAATATATCACTCTCAGAAGTAAGAAACGGAGATTGTGATATGTGCACACCTAGCACACCGAGGCAGTTCATGTAGGAGATCAGTATGCAGCCACAAACAGTGTTGAGAATACAGGCCCTTAAAGTATAACGGCGAATCAGACTGGAAGCCGCCAGATGCAAAGACGGCAATGTATTATTTGCTCAAAGGCACTTTCATTCAGTAAAGCACATGGGGTGCCAAAAGCAAACACAAAACGTTATAGAGGGAGTCCCTGGAAATTCTTGTTTCTCTTTGTCTAGTTTGATGCTGACTGAGGAAGAGCTGTGAGCCTGTAAAGCACAGCCATATGATTAATTGTTCTGTAGGTAATATCCATATATACAGTCAATGATAATATCCAATTTAATATTTAAGAATTCTAACAACTTCTAATTCATAAGAACGTCCAGTTTTAAGTGCAGCGGCCTTCAGGTAACGAGCACTGAGATACTTGTGTTCAGCTACTGTATCATTGTGCGTTATCTTTCCTTATTCATAAATTCACAGGCCAAAATATGTTCTATAACGACTAATAATTTAGCCTGCTTTGATTGAACAATGAATGCATATATTTGCATTTCTGCAGGAAAATTGGTATGTGGAGGGGCTGCGCATGATTTTAATTCACTGAAAAAGTTAAGAATCAGTTGTTAATTGATGTATTTCCTCAAGTACCACATGTATGTGGCCCATAAACCTTCTTTTCCTTTTGGTGTAGTCTATGGGATGCCTTGACAAAACAGAAAAGCTTTTTAAAATTATTATTATTATTATTATTATTATTATTATTATTATTATTATTATTATGGAAACGTGGGAGCTGAAAGTGCTGTTGCAAATTGTTACGTTACTCCTGTAGGCGCTGAACGCCCCCTGTTGACAGCTCGTGGGTCTTGCTGTTTTGACTTTTTCGTGGGCCTATGCGTCTGCACGCAGCTGAAATTGGCTCACTGGGTCAACGTATGCTGGAAAATCTGAGCAAAACAAACCATCCCGCTATACCCCTCTTACATTTCCCCACTAACGCGCCGGAGCTCGCCTCCTTCGCGGTGTTTCCTGCCTACGTGAAGGAAGCGAGGCCAGGAACAACGTTGAGACTCGGCCCAGTCACCGAGGTTTGGGGCGTCGACTAAACTTCACCCAGACCAATCGGAGTTCACGGTGAAACTTTGTAAACAACTCTCACACGCTGTTTCGAAGCTCATCTGCCGAATTTACTACTAAAGGACGCGACGGCGCTGTAGCCGGGTGAGCCAAAAGTCCCCGGAAAACAGGTGAGACGAGAGCTGCGTCCGGCTGCAGTTTGGAATCTGTGCTGTGCTTGTGTGTTGTGGGCGCGCGCGCCGAGCGTTTGTATAGGCGTCCTCCTGACCCGCGGTAGTGGACCAAAACAGCTGTCATGTTGAGTAACAAGTGAAGAAGAAGAAAAATAAATAAATATATATGTATATATAGCACACACCCGCATTCACGCATTACGCATTCACTGGCGTTTATTGCGTAACTGTACATAATACCGCCTTCCTAAAACATAATGTTTTAATGTACCGAATGACGTCGCCACTATACAGTGAAACGTCCAACTCCCGTGTTGCGTGCCCAGGCGCTGTGGAAGTTAGGTCTCCTGGTTTAGACGTCTACTGTCGGGTTTGCGTGAATGAATCATTAGCCTGTGTTGGCGGTCATGTTAAAAACAGTGTGTCAGTAGATGAGACTTTAATTCAATTCGAGAGACGTTTATGGGTGTCGTGGTGTTCCCACCTCAGTGGCCCGAAGACTGATCTGATTGTGCAAAACAAATCTTGTGAGACTTCACCCCCCCGTGTCTGTGTAAATATATTTTATTATTATTACCAGGAGGAAATTGTGTCTTTGAGGGAAATCATGGGCTATTGAGAGGACTTGGTGGTTGAAACGTAATAAGCCATTGGCTGATTTTCTGACTAATCACGGAGCGGCGTTCAGTAAAACTGGACCCGCTGACTGACTGAGGCGGACCCGTTATCAGGCGGCTCCACAGCCTCGGAATGAGTCAGAGTGGTGTTTTAAGTGCAGGCATCAAGAATGTCTTGACAAGAAGAAGTGCCAATCCATCAGCTCAGCAGGTAGACGCTGGCAGGAGACGGAGTTCATGTTAAAGCTTTTAACAATGCTTAAAAGCTCCTTATAATTTATGCAACTGTTCCAAAATTATGTAGTTTTAGCCATTACCTTTCCTGGAATCTTCTCTCTCTCTCTCTCTGTGTGTGTGTGTGTGTGTGTCACCGACTCGCAAACTCACTCTCATAATCAGGCTGTTAAGTTTCTGTCTGCGCCTATAGAGGCCATTCCTGTTCTGGTCTCGGAGCCCCAGTGGTGCGGAAAGGGAACTGCACTGTCGATGTGCCGTATTCTGTTGCCTGCTGTTTTACTGTTAGTCTGAGCAGCCTGCTATAGGCTGCACAGGTCTTACTCTGAACGGATGTGGGCACAACTTTTCGTTGTGGAACGTCAACATCTGCATGCTCTGTTCCCTCAGCACGCCCACCTCAGCTGAAGGAGGGGCTGAGGAAGCAGGGGGAGGGAAAAGCTTCCTGTCAGAATGGCTGAGAAACTGAACTGGCTGAGGTTCTGGCAGAGACTTCTACCTGGGGGGGGCTTTATACTTGCAATCATGAGTTTCTTCACTGTAACTTATGTGACGCATTTCTTGTGAGTAAGTTTGCGGTTTGGACAGTTTGCTATGTTTATTTCAGCTTGGTTACACCATACCCTTTGTTCGTGGGTTTCTATTTTGAATAAATGTATTTTTTCTCCACTAGTCACTGCAAACAGCTTTCAGTAAAAGCTTACCAGGCGCCATATAGGACTCATCTCCAAAAGTCCTTGGAGCGTAAAGCTCTTAGGGGTGCTTTTGGCTCTGTTACTGGCAGCGTTTGGCTTCTTGACATTGTTTCGGACGTAAAATGACGCTGTGGCAAAGAGGTTAAAATGTAAACTGTGAGCTTTAACTGCGAGGATATTTAACCCATATTGGATCAATTGCTCCAAAGGGAAAAAGTAGTGGTTAGGAAGCATCACTGAATATTTCTCTTGAAGTCATTCAGCTGCTTACTCTAAACCGCTGATGTTACATTTTTGTTAAGAGCAATAGGTACAATGAAAAGCAAAGCAAAACCAAATCTCAAAATTTTGTTGGTATGGCGATTTATCAAAAACATAAATGCCACAACGTTTAAATGTGGTGACCAGTTTCGACAAATTCTTTTGGGTTCCTCGGCTGTTGCTACAGTGATATCATGTCCAAAATAATGAAAATATGCTGCTAAAGTAAAAATAAATTCTTGTAGTCATTGTGATTTGCAGTTGCCTCACAAAAGTCAGCCCACGGTTCCCACTTTGTGTGTTGTGGTCTGGCAAAGTTCTATAGGCAGATTAACATTTCTGTCCCTCACTAAGATATAAACCCTCCTCCAACACACCTGACCGGACTGTCCGTTGTTTTTTTATGTCTGATTTCACGCCTGGGAAAACTGGGTGGCTGTCCTGGAAACACTGTGAAATGACTCTGAAACTATCCAGTAAAGTCCGCTTTTGAATTAATTAGAGGCGGAGCAATAGGCTCTGCAGTTTCAGAACCATGATTCATTTTATATACAATACTGAGTTTCACCACATTTGGAGATTAGGGAGATGGCAAGTCACGTCATCATCCTAAAAACTCCCCACACGTCACCGAATGGTCCAACACACATCTGACGGACTCAAATGAACGTTAGTGGATGTTGAATCTGTTAACAACAGCCGAGCTTGCAAGATGAAGTGTGGACACTTGAACACAGACACGCTTTTCAGAGAATGATATTTTTTGTGTCCGGTCATGCATACAATTCACATTGATTTACTGTGATTTTGTTTTTTCCCGCTGTTGGGAGTTCACATGAGAACCAGAAAGTCAACCTGCGTGTCTGTCAGTAATCTCAAGTAGTGATGCCACCTTGCATGGAGATGAGACTTTGTTTGTTTTTCATGTTGAGCTTCTCTCACAGGAACCCAGGTCGCTGTCTTACATGAAACACACTGACGTCATCGCTTCCTGTCACGCTACCTAAACACAAACACAGCGTTTGTCAGCACTGACAGACCACAGTGTTTTGGTGGTTTGATTGCTTTAAATGCGCAATGCAGTCGATGCTGTAGTTTTGATGACAATGATGATTAACTTTTTTTTAATTTATTTTTTGTAGCGCCGCTCACGTTACAGGAATACAGAATAGTGCTTAATACATGCGAAGCAGAAGTGGCAAAGCAACACTGAGAAAAAAAGAACACGCCTTCACATATAGAGGAAAAAAGCAGAACAGTGTTTATTCATGCAGATGCAGTCAACATCTTTCACTATCAGCTGTGTTGGTGATAAAGAGTGTGTGTGAGTGAGGTAGCTACATCCTAAGTACAAACGACAACAAAATTGAGTTATTTACAAGTTGTACGCTGTGGCAACTTGTAAATAACCATAGGTCCTGTTTGCCTCTACAGCCTAGTGATTAGCAACAGTTGCTGTCCAGGTCAGTATCTTATAGGAATGCGGCCAGACCCAACAACAAATGGGGCTATACTATTTTCACCCCACAATCACTCTCCGAAAACCGAAACTTGGCAAGCAAACCAAAGTAAAGCTGTAGTTTTTTCTTGCTACTGCTCAGCCTCACAAAGGGTTGGATGTGTGGTTGCCCATGAGACAAAAAGAATACCTACAATGCTGAATAACCATGTCAGTCTATAAAAAGAAAGAACTTAGAGACAAAGTTGAAAATGAAACAGTTCTTTAATGGGGGGCTGCTGGCATGTTTTACAGTGCAGCAGCAGCAGCGGCAGGAGGAGGAGGAGGAGGCAGAGCGGTGTCAGACTGAGTGTACGGATGTGTCTGCTATAGCATTTGACTAGGATCAACCATGAGATTTCGCAGCTGCTCCGCAGGAAGAACGGCCTGGCTTGGAGATGCTTATTATGCCAGCTTACATACTGTAGGAATGCAGTTACATGGGTTGTACATTAAAGAATCTGTGTCAAATGAACTGCCTGCATATTACATTACAGCCATTCGTAATTTCTTTTTCTGCTGCTGTCACTCAAAAAACAATTTTCAACAATTTTACATGCATTAAGTAAGCATAAATGTATATCCAACTCAACCGATCCAAGAATATGTGCCTCTTTCACTCCACAAATGCCAACCAAAAGAAATGACAGCTTGGTTTCTTCATAAATCAATGAGGTATTGACTATAGGACAGATTCTTTGCTGTATATTTGTACATAGTGCATTTGTTTACTCTAATTCACAGATTAAAATGATTAAAAGAAGCATGATGTGTGTCTTTGCCTGCTCACTGAGGCTTGTCGCGGGGTGTTTTTTTTTAAGTACTCAATGAAGGAGAAACATTACTTCTTTTTTTTTGCGGTCGTCGTTACGGAAAAAGCTTTTTTTGGTAGTCTGTACAGTAAGTGAGACATTACAGCTGTTTTGAGGTGGCGTTGTTCTCTGATAGGTATATCAGCTGCTGACATTGCAATGTTGTTGCATTGGAAATTCCCCTGTGTGCCTACGTCAAGGCATGTCAACACATTTGGCAAAGGCACACTCACTTGTTATGTCATGAAGTCTGCCATCTGATACAGTACCTGTAGATACACAAAAGTACACACTCGCAAAAGATCTTTTTTCTTCTTTTTTTCTCATCTCATTTTCTTAGAAAATTATATTGATAGATACAGTCTTAGAAACGTATTTGTGGGAGAAAATTCCCCTTGTTTCCAAAACTGTGTCTTGTTTCAGACTCTTGCTATGAACAAGTATTGTTAGAATTATGTTAGAACAAACAGAATTTCCTTAAAAAAAAGTTTAATTTGTTTTAAATAAAAATAGGTTATTGAGAATAGTTAAAGACTAATATTTGTTCGCTGTGGTCAGTACATCATCATTTCCCAGAACATCATAAAGAGGTTTGGCTCATCTGTGTTTATGTTTTCAGAGACTGTTTGTTTATTGGAACTAGATTCCCGGTCTCATTACAATATTTCACTCATCTTTGCATGTGACTATCAAGCAGTACTGGAACAATGGTGACTTTGAATGCCACCGCAGAAGAAGGTGTATAAGAGTAAGCTTCCCCTTCAGCTCTTCGGATTTTGATTCTGCTGCTTTCAGTTGTTTGTTGACTCCGTTGGAGAGAGCGTAATAAGTGTGGCAATGATGTCTAGTCAGGCTGTAGTTCATAGATGGTAAACCTCTGACCTCTAGCGGTCAGAAAAGGTTGTGCAGTATAAGTCATCCCATCAACATCTAGTTGTAACATTCGATGAGTATGACTAGAATTACCAAGTACCAGTGCTCCCCCTTGTGAATCTGTAATGTGTATTTAGGAACATTTAGTGGACGCACATCTGTTTGGCTATCGACACAACAATGTTGTACCAACTTGATGCATGTGCATGCTGACTTTCAAAAGTCAGTGTGATTGATTCCACATGTAGTGGTTGGTTTTTAAGAGCTTCCACTGCGTTTTAGTTAACAAATTCTACAGTGACGCTATCAATTGTTGCATCCAACTTTATATACCCTAGCTCTATAATTACATATGAATAATCATTATCATATATCAGCAATTGTAATATCTGTCAAAATAATCGCAATGTGATTTCTTTACCGTATTGTACAGCCCTATAGTGTAGGCTATAAAGTTAATGTGTGGTTAAGACATGACTAGCTAAATGTATCTGCAAAAAAAAATCTTCTTTCATAATTAATATATAGATTTTGTAATATTAAAATGTATGACAAGTATAACCAATTTCTTTCGTACCTTATGTGGAAATGAGTAGCTCAGCATATTTGGGAAAAATCCAATTCAGATATTTGCAAGACACTATTTAAGTGTCTCAGGCATATTTCCTGATACAGTAGAATGCTCTGGCAGTAATGACATGTTTTAATAAAGGTAAAATAAAATGGCAGACATGCCTTGTATTGTATTGAATAATCAAAGGCACTTACATGTACACTATCAGTGCTAGAAATCATTGGCGTTGCCCTTTAATACCCTTACTAAGTTCAGCTGTTGTTTTCATACATCACCACTAGAGGGCAGAAAAGTCATGTTGATGAACTCAAACGCTGAGGGTTTAGAGTTCCACTCGGTAATACCGCAGTGTGACACGGCTATAGGTGACGAGAGCATCTGTCAGCTTCAGTTATAGGATTAAACAGTATAGAGGGTTTTTTTTTTCATACGGTAATTTCCAATGCAACAAAATATTTTTGTATATCAGTTTTAGGGCTGGCAATTGTTTAAAATGTGTATACTAATGCCGATACAGTACCTGAGTTTGAGTTTTGGTACCAATATGAAAAGAACCTTACATTGAGACTAAAGTAAACAAAAAAAGCCAAACAGCCAAATTTTAAATGCTGTCTAAGAAGCAGCCATTGAAGAAACGTGCTTGAATAAAATCTAAAATGTGCTAAGTTTATATTTCTATTCATTAACTATATGATCAAAGCATTAGTAAGCAAGATTATGAATCTGATTAAGCATTTGATGCCAGCTTTCAGATACTCAGTGCTCTGGCCACATTTTAGTCAATAACAAAGTATTTGAGGTTTGATTCCCAGTCCTAATCAGCTTGTACAGATCAATAATTGATGCAGTTAAACTAGTCCTCACTATGGCTGTCAGTGGGCTGCTACCACATGTTTCAACACAAAATCAATAAATATCTTTGCCAGCCATGGAAAATGCCTCAAACTGTCATAACATAGATTTATTTCCAGAGATACCAAATGATGTTTGGAGTCTAACGAATACGAACAACCAATCAGAGAAGGCTATGTTTCATTGCATTATTTTAAAGCACTGGTTTGTGTTTAACAGTGAATCCAAGAAAAGTCAGACATTTTGAATGCGGCAGCCAGCTAACACAGCCTTGACTGTCTAGCATCAACAATAGGAAGCAGACATGTACGGGACGTGAGAGATGCAAATAAGGGCAGAGAAAGCACTAACTAGCTAGCTCCCCTGCTTAGGCCAGTTTCTCTTTGAAGTCAAGCTACATGGCCTTCTGTAGGCCCCTGTGACCCCAAAGTCTGACCCCAACTTGAAAGTTTATTCTAGAAACAAAACCAATCTAGAGTGTGTTCCGCAAAGGCGATGGATGAGGATTAGGCGGGAATGTAGTGTTTCGTGGGTATGTGTGCTCGTTGGTGCCTGCACCAACCTTTGCGTGTGTGTTTGTAAGAGAGACAGAGAGCACGTTAGTGAGAGAGAGAGAGAAACGAACACTGATAAAAAGGTAAAAGAGGCCAATTAGAAACAGAGAGCCCTATTCAGAATGCTCATATATAGTAGGAAGGATGTAGTATTTAGAAACTCCAAACATTTCTCAGCGCGAAACCCCACGGTGAAAAGAACTGAGCCATATTGTTGCCTGGTGTTATTCCTTCATTTTGTGCCTGAATCTCCTTGTGTAATGTGGTGGATGGCTCAGGATGCTTGGGAGTCACTTGAAGGTTAGTGTGTGTGTGTGTGTGTGTGTGTGTGTGTGTGTCTGTGTGTGTCTGTGTGTGTGTGTGTATGTGTGAACGTTTTTGTGGTGTATTTTAATTGAAAGTAAACTTCCCTTGATGAAGAGTTTCCAGTGAAAGGCAAGCTTTGTGTAGTTTTGGCAACATGGGGGATGAACTCTGGACTGAGTTGTATCATCACATGTATGCCGGCGTGTGGCAGAGAATGAACACGTGAAGGAGGTTATGAATGAACATAGCGTGCGTGGTGAGTGTTGCTCTCGTGTTTGTGTGCATCCTTGTCTCCTCAGTCGTGCGCCAGCGTCAGATGTCCAGCGCAGGAGTGCATACGCACACACACACACACACACACACACACACACACACACACACACACACACAGTACAGCGCACACCCACGCTCTGTCTGAAGCACTCGCACATAAGCACATACTCACTCTCATCACTACACTGCACATGCACAGAGGTTCTAGTGTGTGGGATTACAGGAGGAGAAACAATCTGAGTTCCCCAGCTAACTGTGTTCATCGGGGCCGGCGGAGGAGACCTCTCAGCTCTGAGCCCCCGCTGACTCCAACCTCTGTTGATCTCGACACTGTGGACTATTTTCAGCTCCAGAACCATGCTGTGCGTTGTTGGCCATGTATCTTTTCCTCAAAACTGTGTGTTTGGTTGTGGGCACATGTGGGTGTGTCCATCAAAGTAAAAACCAGAGTTGAATAGCGGTTTTGTTGTTGTTGTTTGGTCTAGAACAGCACATGCACAAGTTTGACCTGGTTAATTGGTTTTGACACACAAGATCGTTACACAATGCGAGACTGACATAGGCACAGGACCTCACTTGCTGTATGGTGCAGTCACTGCATACTGTCCACCAGAGTGGTTTCAGACTGAACAAACATTCACTTAGAGAATGCACACAAGTGCATAATACCACCACTGGCATAGATGCTGGCAAATGCTGGAATATGAGACAGTGGGCATGCTTAGTTACCCTAATGTACGTTCTTTTATTATGTGTGGGTGTAAATGTTAACCCTCGCTGACAGAAATTGCCCTTTTTTCCTGGGGGTAATTGGCCTTTTCTCCTCTGACTTGTCACATCAAGACGAATGACTTCATTTGTGAAGGCATGTGGCCATAACCTACTTAATTAGAACGAATAAATCCACCAGATTTGGTAAAGGTCACCACAGACGTTATCCGTTACTGGAACTGGCGTATCAAGTCAATCTGACTGACTGACTGACTGAACAGCTGCAGTGTCCTTTCCGCTTGCTGTGTCTTGCACCTTTCTCAATACATCTGGTGGATTATTGGAGGCTTCAGCTTCTCTGTGTGCGTGAGCCTGTGAGCATGTGTGTGTGTTTCATTAGCATCAGAAAAAGAAATATCGTCGAGGCTGTAATAATGTGTTGTGGTTAAACAAGTAATCTTCACATAAATGCCTTTGCCCTCTTCTTCCCACACTCGAGTGCTCGTCTGTCTGTCTCTGGACACTCCCCATTTGACCTCTCCTCTACTGTGCCTCTCCTCAACACCTGTAATTTCTGTCAATATTTTTCTCTTAATGAACTGTTATTGAAAATAATTGGATTTATAGTATACAATACAATGTGAGTAATATCTCGTTCAAGTGTGTTTGTGAGACTTTTATGGGTCTGACTACGATTTAAAGCCCAATAATGTATTTTGTAGACTGATACCAATATCGCTATTTAAGAGTGAAACATCCCACTCTGAAAAGTTATTAAAGATATTGGATGTGCTCCTTTTGGTTACGCTACTCATTGCATTGTGTGCTTTATTCACTGACTTTGGAGACATGCAGGATTTTGCCATAGTGTAACAGTACATTCATGTGCAATTTGCACAAACATTAACTGGTTAATATTAGATATAGGATGTATTTAGTCCTTTAAAGTTATAATCATTGAGATTTCCATTCTGGTTGATTTGGCTATACCTGTGGCTACTGGTGGTAACGCTAAGAACGTCTAATAATAAAAGATTTGATTGAAATTACATGTTTGGCTATTATTGGCAGAGCTGTTTTCTTTTTCCTATTTGTCTGGGTGTGATGAAAATATGAAGAAATATGATATGACGCTGACGCAAATGAGCTTCCTCTTCAAAATGCCTGGGACCGGCTGTTTTACTCTTCCAGATTACATCATTACGTGACATTTGCGCATGAGCACGCGCTCGCTTTCAGTTTAGATGAAGTGGTTTTGGATAAAGTGGTTTAGATTATCTGCCTAAACGGTTGGCTTATTTCCTACTTGTATGATTGTCCAATTGTGTTTCTTACTCGTGAGTAGATCTCACGAGTTACTTTGTTGAGTACAGTGTTATCATAGCTGATAGAAACAATGGCCAGAGCTAGTTGTAATAAACCAAAGTTTTCTGAAACAAAACAAAAGCCCCGTGATATCACAGTCCAATGTGAGTCAATGGACAGTCCCAGTTTTTGCCTCTTGTCACCAGAGCCCCTGTGCTCTGGCTTCTTGCTTGGGGAAAAAAATGCTTTGTGAATACTGTGTTAGGGTGGATTTTTTACTTAGAAAGCCTTTCTCCTGAGTTCTATGGTGGCTGATCCTCTGGCTGTTCTGCCCATCTGCTCCCAAATGACCCAGCACTTTAACCTGGCTGAGCAACTGTAAATGCTTTGATTCAGCTGCCAGCTTCTCCTCCTGGCTATTAGGTACCATCAGGCTGCCTCTCTCCATCTGAACCTCCTGTAAACAAATGAGCCAACCGTCACATTGGACTGTAAGAGGAGACATCAGCCCCTACCCATTGCTCCATTCTCCAGTCTAAACACATACAGTCCCCCTCATCTCATCCCCCAACTCCCTCATGCAACCCATAACTTGGCTCGATCCTGCATTATGCGATCGATCCTGCATTATGATGTCAAAACTGTGCCTTTAAACTTGGACTAATAATCTAAACTTGGACTCACACACATGCACCTTATTCTCCACTGTGGCTGGCTTATACTTACTGATTTACAGTAACTCACAGTCCCAGGACCATTTCCTGGAAAGTAGGGCAAAAGTCAGCAACGCCGAGACTCTAGTGTGCATCCTTGTGTGTTTATTTGTGTATGTCTGTATGTATGTATGCATGTATGTATGTGAGGTCTGAGAGAGAGAGAGAAGAAGAAGCATTTGTAAGACAAAAACGGGGCAGAGGGCCCAGCGGAGGGGTACCCCGATAGGCCCCAGAATTCCCCCGAGCAGCACCCAGCATAGAGGAACAACTATGGCCTTTGTTGGTCACCCCGTGGATCTTACACACAGTTAATATAGACTTTTCCCACTAACTCTGCCAAGAGTCTGAAGTCATTTAATGAAGTGGCGGCTGAGTTTAGAAGGAGCCAGTGTGCTCGCTGCTTGCGCTGACAGAATGGAAAATGTCTGTGTTATGCAGCGAACAGCGACCGACAAGAGGAGTGTGTTCTGATACTCACCTCTCTGAACACACACAAATGCATTAGGAACACACACACATACAGACACATATAACAAAGCTTCACAAGGAGAGACACTGCTATGATACCAATACACATGCATTTCTTCTGGATGGTTATGGCTCATTCATTCAGGGAGACATCATAGATTCAGACAGGTTTGTAATCAGCGATGATTAGCTCTAACAATACCAGTGTCCCCTACTGAACTCATAACAAACACTTTAAATGTTAAAGTGGAATTTGGTCTCTGTTTTGTCTCTGTGTTTTTGTGTACATTAAGTGTGACTCTCTGGTAAAAAAATATTTCTCAAGGCCTAAACTAAGCATACTTGTGGCACTCATGTACTTAAAATGAGAAAGCCTAATTGTTTCACAAATTCTTTGTTTGGCTCATTTATCAGAGCAAAACCTCACCTTTCATGTTCATTTTCACGGCTGTCTATTTATCCACTTCTGCTATGAATGGACAGTATCTCTCTATGTATTTGGTCACACTTCTATTCAAGTCCCTGTCTTTTCATCTATCTATGGGCAGATTGCAGTCTGTTTTGGTGTCCTATTGTGCAGCTGTCAGTTATTTTCAAAACACTCGAGTGTCATTTGCCTCAGATTCCATCCCTTTCAATTCTCACTTCTTTTCTATGGCTCCGCTAGCGTACATCTCATTGAGTGTGCATCAGCAGGCAGATTCATTCTTCTCCTCTTCTAAAAGCACATTTCTTTTTTCATAGCAGCCATAAGCCTTCTTTTTAAATCCACGGACAATGTGTTTTTGTCCATCCTCCTTCATCCTTTTCAGTGGAGAGTGCAGGGATTCTCTTTCTTTTTCCCTCTTACTCTCTCTCTCTCTCTCTCTTTCTGAGGGCATCTGGGGGGACCCCTGAGCGTGGTGCTCCTCTTGGAGCTCAATTGTCTGTTCGTAATGAACCGTGTTGAAAGATAACAGAATGAAATGTAATAATTCATGCTGGCCTCGGTGAGAAGCACGTGGCTAGCGGTTGGCCCGGGTCGTGATAGCCTCCTGCTTGGCTCCCAGAACAATACGCCGGCCCTGCCGGCACCACTCGCCCTGCTCTGGTCCGGCAGTCTTGTTGCTCTGTCCTCTCGCTGTCCCCTCACTGCTATTCAGAGTCACTTAATGCTGAAAGGCTGTCTGTGATCACTGGCATGCCAGAGCATCTCTTTGGGAAACAAGGCAAACTGTCTCCTTGGTCTCACTGTCTTCTTGGAATTACTTCATTTACCCCGCGCCTCTTGTTTTATCTGTTTGGGCTGTGTTGTCATGCTTTTTATTCATAGTTGAGTTTGTCAGATGAAGGTGGACAGTAAATTCCTCTTGTCAACTTCTGTCACTGCATAATGTTCCTCCTCTTTTGTCGATTGTTCTAATTGTCTTTCCTTGCCTGGCACTGTTCATGACGGTTCCAAGAATACAGGGATGTTTTATGCCCTTTATTTATCCAGGGAAAGTTGAAACAACACACTCAGCTCTTTACCGGCAATGCCCTGTTTCATATTCAGGCAGCACCACACAGCTTGGTGCAGCCTTATACTTGAGGATTGAAGATTGAATGTATAGCTCGAGGGCTCATTGACAGAAGTTGTCCAGAGCTTTTGTCATTCACTTTCTCTGACCACATTTTTCCAGCTGCTCCAGGGATTTCAACTTGCATTGCCCCTTTGGTCACAAGCCACATCTCTAACTTCTGTCCCAATTTCTATTTGGGAGCTACTATTTGCATGCAACAGTGGCAATCAACGAACTTAAACTCATGAGAAATGTTAAGAATTTACTCCATGACAAGAGTTTGAGACAGCCTGTGACAGCACCCTTATTCAGTAACTTTCCCAAGGGACAACTAAGACTGGAAACAAGTCAGACTGTATTACCAAAAGAGAGCATTTTAGGAGAATAACTACAATAATTACACTTATAATTCACTCATTGGGGCACTACTCCTTTACAGGAAAAATTCATTAATTGAATTAATCGAATTAATTAAAACTCAGATAATTAAATTGATCGGTCTCTAAGGATTTATTTCTTTTTAAAAGATTGATCTTGTGTTCTGGTTTAAAAAAAAAACACACAGACAACTTCTTACTGATTAAATGCGGACATTTATTTATAGCTAAATGCCTAATATCTCAATAAATGAAGGATTAATAAGGTATATGATAAAGAAAATAACAAACACAACAGATGAAATAGCAGATATTGAGTGATGAAATAAACCTGATCTTATTGGCAACAGTGAAGTGAGGGATGTAATCTGATTATAAAATGACTTCAAGACGCTAACGTAATGCTAGGGCAGGTAACTTATCTAAAGAGGAATTAATGTTTTATTTGACATCAACTCTTTATCACAGCCTTCTGTCTGAAGCGTTGGCAAAGATGAGGTCCCGCCGGCTTTCCGATGTGGCGTGCAGGGTGAATCCGCTGTGCAAAATCTCACATGCTCAAACATCACTATGGCCATACAATCATGAATTGAGACATCAACATAGCATAGTGGTTATGAAACATTCAGAGACAAATTATTCACCCAATAATTATTTTAGCAGATCAATTACCCAGTTGTTTGACACACAAGTTTAACACTACTTATAAGTGGCATAAGGTTAAACAATGCAGTTTGTTTAATACAGTATAATAGCTACAATATTATACAGAATTATAATGCCGATGGTAACAGAGACTTCTGTCTATTGGTCAGTAGGTGGCCGTGTCGTCACCTGGTAAACAATGGGTTAACTTCTTGAATTCATAACATGCTCATTTCAGGTCCGACAAAATTAAAGTTGGATTACACATCAAGAAAACCTGGGCTGATTAATGTTAGCTGGATTACTGATTGGTTACATAGCTAATTAGAATGATTTCAGAGTTCGGTACAAACAAGAATAACACTTTCATTAGCATGACAAGACATGGCTTTCCTCTGAGGTGGTCTATGAACTTGCCTGGCAAGTTTCCAACTAGACACCTTTACTGTTTGAGAGGGGAAGAGATTAGTTGCAGATCCAGACATCTGAGCAGCACTTCTACAAACTCTCTTCATGGCATTCCAATGGGTCGTAAATGAGGTTGATGTGTGGTGGGTGGATGTGAGGAGACGTTCAACGCCCCTGTTCTCACTACAGTGTGTACCTGATTTTAATTTAAGTGTGCTTTGAACGCTGCTTTTCTGGGTTTAGGTTGTGCTGTTCTATGACAAATTATGTGGTGTGGATGTTGGTGGTGGAAGATGGCAGTGGAGACCAGGAGGATGAGGAGCGAACAGAGACTCGATTGATGCTCCAGACCAACAGCTTGGGGTTCTGACGCAGAGTATTTGTGTGTGTGTGTGTGTGTGTGTGTGTGTGTGTGTGTGTACATTTCAGTGTATAAGCTCCTGTGTGCATGTTGGCCTTCTTGAATATTCCTGTTTTGCTAGTTTTCAAGGAGAAAAAGACAATGGTGCTACGGAAAACATGTCTTTCTCATTAGTTAATCCTCAATCAGCAAAACGGCAAAGTCCACACACACTAGCTCCTCTCTCATTTGTGCCAAGCATGTTGCCCAGTGCAAAGCCAAAATAAGTATCCTAATTATTCTGACCATGTCCTGAATCATTTTGCCATGGTAACACACATGTGCATCAGATACAGGGACACCTCTATGTGTCTATGTGATGACTTAAGATGTTGAATGACACCTGGAAGTCAGATGTGCCCTTGTTGGTAATAACTATGAAACATTTGCTTCACTTAAGCTTCATTTATACTTTTGCGTTAAGGGGTTATGCCGCACCTACTGTAGTATGTAGGCTCCGACGCTATGTCGTGGCTGACCTGCCACTCCCTTCAAAAATGACTACACATTGCGGTTTCAGTGGCTACGGAGATACAATGTGGGGAACTGTGATTGGCGACTTGTGTTTTCTCTTATAGATTTCTGATGCTGGTAGAGATAGCTGATGGTAATCACAGACTCAGTAGTCTTCTTCTTTAGAGTAACCCAGCAAAGCCATCTCCACTGTGGACCTTCTGCTCACCATGGTGGCCATCAGTGAATAATGAACACAAACACTGTGATAGTGTGGGAGTAGTCTCTGATTCAATAATGCAAGGGGAAACAGACGTTGCCTTTATGTAACTCCACTGATATAAGTGTGTGGGTATCACCTCGGGTTGTTTATGTATAGAATCGGATAAGATCTCAGGTGCTGGTATCCCTGGCTGAGATTGATGGTGTCAGGAAGTACAGGTCAATGGAGAGAAGTGGAAATTCACTGATTACTCAAGACTTTTGTAGTAATGACGATGATTAAATAGTTTGGATGAGGACAGATGTAAAGATGGATTTGGTGAAGACAATAAAAATGTTAAGGTGTAAGTACTAACACAGTCCATGTGTAAAATGAAAGCGCATGTTACAAGCACTGTATACAATGTTGTATGAGAACAAGTTAGGGGCGGGCCATATCATATTGTTCACGACAATACCGGTATAATTTTTAATATGATAACAAATATGTCATATCGTGATAATGGAAACATTCCGACTTGTTGACGCAATGACGTTGTACCTTTTATGCACAGCAGCAACAAGCATTGCTGAAAGGAAAAGTAACTCTGCTACCAGTGTTGTGCCGCTCCACGGTGGAGGAGTTGGTTCCAAAAAGGGGAGCAACTTCAGTAGTGTGGAAGTGGTTTGGTTACAAAAGATCAAGCAGTTTTTCCCCACACATAGACTTTACTTGGTCGGGCCGCCCAGGTATTTTAACTGTGCCATCCGCGACCGATTACCTAGTGGACAATCTCCCCCTTTTTACAGGAATTTGTCATATCGTCAAGAATATCGTTATCGCAGAAATACCCTGCAATATTGTGATATTATTTTAGGGCCATATCGCCCACCGCTAGAACAAGTATTGTTCATTGTTTTCTGTATGTCACAGAGGGAGAGCTGCCAATTTGACCCATGTGGATGTTGGAGTTGTTTATTTAGGTACTCTGATACAGCAAGCTTTCACTGCAAGGCTAGCTGCCATGCAAGAGTTAGTAACAGGGGTCAGTGGAAAGGGCATAGATCATTTCACTGTGAGTGTCTGAGAGTGCGCACGTGTGTGAGTGTGTCTGTGTGTGTGGTCTGGAGGACGCTCATGCTTACATGGAGCTCCATTTTAGCTTGAAAGTTGTGTTGACTAATGCACCACAACCTTCAACACAACCTTTAGAAGGATGGACAGAGAATGAAGAAAGATAAAAACAGAATGAAAGAGAGTCTTACTGTAAGCGTGCTTCGAGTGTGCCAGTTCACCGGTTTGGTGGTCTTCCTCTGAAGGTTGTTAATTAGTGCAGAATGTAGACTACAGTTCTACTGCCAGCTCTGATGAAAAGAGGAAAGAGAGAGAGCGAGAGAGAGAGCGAGAGAGAGAGAGAGAGAGAGAGAGAGAGAGGGAAAACTGTATAACTGCCAAGAAAGAGGAATTTGTGATAGTTCGAGAGTGGTTCCAAATGCTGGAGCAAAGCATGGAGACTCCCTGAGTTCCTGTCTCCTGACCCATGTGTTTGCTGCAGGCCCCTTAGCTGCAGAGTCAGACACTCCAGTACAGCGAGCAACTATCGACAAGAGATGGCAGATGCAGTGAGAAATTGCAGTGTTTAGATTTAGAACAGGGGAGGAGTCTGCATTTCAACCATGGGAACACCTTTGAGTATTTCTACTAACAATGGTAGAAAAGCTCATCCTCTCTCATTCTCAAGATCCAGTGTAGTGTTGTGGAGGCCCATCTTACCTGCAGACCCCATAAACTACAGACTCCATTACTACATTTCAGTGCAGAAAGGGCATCTACATTGTGCAGTAGAGTAAAGAGCTGAATATGTTACAGGACAGTTTTGTAAAATGAGGGGGACTTGTGCAGCTTAGGGGGAAACAGGGAAGCCCACACAAACTGGTGTTCTGGCCACACATCCATCTCAGTTTCACACAATAGAGGCATCAACACTCCCTCGCTTCCAGGCCATTCGCGAGGAAATGAATGTTTACTCTTGTTATTTCACGGTTCCTTTTTGTGTTGTTGAAGAATAAAGCCATGTAGGATGTTCAAAAGGCCTTAAATACCTCAGAAGTTATTGCTAAATACTGGTCAGGTGTTGGTTTGCACATATAATATATACTATTGGTTAAATTAATGTGGCTTTTTTCAAGCCATTCACACAGGCACAGGTAAAGCTTCGACCAAGCTTGCCAAATTGCTGTACTGCAGTTCTTAGAATACCCACACAGCAACACAAAAGAGAAACCAACATCCCAGTCTGTCCAGTCTAGTTTGTCTGAATGTATGCCACTTTGTGAAGAAGTAACTCCTTGTCAAACAGAATAGAATAAAGCAGACTTGTGGATTACGTAAGCACTGCAAGGCATCACAAAGGTGTTCTTTGGGATCAAGGGCCACACAAGCAAAGACTGGCTGAGGTGTGTATACTGTACAAGTAACAGAAAAGGTCATTATCCAAATGTACCAGTGTGTCACTACAATTATTCACCCTACCACACACACACACACACACACACACACACCCCACCGCACCTTGTATTCAGCACAGCACAGATCCTGGGAGTGGAGAGGCTGGATGGAAAACACCATTATGTCATCCCAGTTGCACCCTCCCCGACTGGCCACACTGTGGTGCTTTGTGTGCAGCAGACAGAGGTGCTAGAAGGATGAATAACATGATGGATGCTTTACCGTACATCATATAGAGATACTGAATATCACACACAGATGTAGAGCTGGAACTAGCATTTTGTTTAATATTAATTTATCTATTGATTATTTTTTAAATAAATTGATTCATCATTTCATCTTTACATTGTAAAAGATGGGAAAGTGTCAATCACAGTTTACCAGAGCCCAATGTGACATTTTCAAACTGCTTGTTTTGTCCAACTGACAGTCCAAACCCCAATTCTCAATTTACAATAATATAAAACAGATAAAAAGCTGGAACTGGCAACTCTTTTTCTTGATTAATGATTTAAACAATGTTTTATCAAAATTAGAATCAACTAATAGATTTAATCGAGTAAATGTTTCAGCACTACAGAGATGCTTTGAAATGGCAAAGTCACTGAAACTCCACTAATTACATTTGAGTTGTGTTTATAGTATAGAACCTTGTAATAATTTTCCATCTCCCCCTCAGAGTCTCTCTCTCTGGTCTGCCTCCTAACATCTGCTCCCAGCCAGCCACCTGTCTGCTGTCAAATGCAATATTAATGTACGCCATACACTTGTTAATTATTTCCCCTGAATGTAGTCATGTCAAGCCGAATATGCATAACAGGATTGTAAAGAACCATTTTATTAGAGGTGATCACTCTCTTTCTCCCTGCTCGCTCTCTCTCTCTCTCTCCCTCTCTCTTTCTCTCTCTGTCCAAAGGCCGTTTCTCAGGTCTTTCTATCCACTGAAGTGGTATGGTGTATGTGTGTGTGTCTGTCTGAGCTCAGCGTGCCTCCATACACCAACTAGCCCTTGTTTCCCAGGAGACACACAACTGCGTGTGCTAGGAGGGTGGCAGAGGGATTGTCGAGGGGGCGGATGGAAGGGATGGGGTGATGGAGGGGTGGCATGTCGAACCGGGGATGGAAAGGGGGACTGTCGAGGGGTGAAGTAATGAGAGGTGTTGTGGGAGGGGAGCTGCGGAGGGGGTGGCAGCAAAGCGAGGCGAGGCCAGGCGGGTGGCATGGCAGTGGGGCCTCCTTGTGTCCTGGTCCCCCTTGTCCCTCCTGGTCGCTTTTGCGGACAGCATCTGCAGCCTGCTTTGCATGCAAAACACACCCTGCAGAGAGGGCGTCTACACATGGGGCTAAGGGGTCCAGAAGAAAAGCATTCCTGAGGCAGTGCTGGGAGAAGAGGGAGGTGAGTCTCTTCAGCAGCCTCTCTCTACCAGTGTCGCTCCCAGATGAAGCCATGGGGGGATGCAGTAATGAGGGATGAGAGGACAGATTCACTGCAGATTATTTTGCTTTGGATCTGTCTCGAGCTCATTTCCATGCACAGTCAGTGCTATTGTTTTTTTCCTGACAAGGGCAGCTTCATTTACGCTAAAACCGCCACCATCTTCACCAACTTCACGCTGATGTCTTTTTCCCTCTTTAGTTCAGGAACAAGCTATTATGTATGTAAAAGTGGAACATGTGTAGAAATGAGAAAAATAGAGTAGAGTCAGTTTTTTTTTTATATTTGAAAAAAGGAGGACATGATTTAATGTCTCTCTAGGAATGTGTCTCACCTCACTCACACTTTTAGAAACTGAAACTCAAGTATCAACTCACTTTCTGCCCAGATTCTAATGCTTTCCACCTCTTGCCCCTGACCTCTCTTACCACTTCTCCTTACCAGAGGGGAAAGTTGTCCTGGAACTAGTCAGTTCACAGTTGTCCACTGTGCTGGCAGTATGGTGTCCCATTGTTAATAGAGGAAAAA
Organism: Coreoperca whiteheadi; assembly: GCA_011952105.1. NCBI lineage: Eukaryota > Metazoa > Chordata > Actinopteri > Centrarchiformes > Sinipercidae > Coreoperca > Coreoperca whiteheadi. Next base: position 23,334,832 of record CM022474.1, read on the forward strand.
ACAATCATGGAGAACCGAGGCCTAATATTATAATAATGTATTTTATTCCATGGCTTTCTCTTTTTCCTTCCATTATGCGTAGTGTTAAGTCACTGCGCTGCCCCGAACAATGTATCCAACACTATCCAGATGTCACGGCATGTGAGTCATCTCATGCAGAGGAGGCAGTGTGTGTGTGTGTGTGTGTGTGTGTGTGTGTGTGTGTGTGTGTTCTCAAGGAATGCCACCTGCCAAGGACAGCAGGCACATGCATACACTCCACATCCACACACCTGATATTTTCTGAAAATATTTAGCCATAATGACGCTGTAACAACAGAGCATTTGCCTTTGCACTTGTCAAATGTCATTTCTTTCAAGTTAGGTCACAGTATGCCAGACAGTGTCTTTTAGAAGGATTAGAGAAAATACCGCAAAGAGACAGTTTAAGGCTAAGGTCTCGCAGCATTGTAGTCAGCCCTGGACTGTCATTTTGTGCCTACTTTCTCTGGAGTCAGTTTGAGGTCACCAAATGTCTCGGCTTTATGCACTCTGCCAGTGACTGAGGAGAGGTATAATTGACTCATTGTAGGGATTTGGGATACTCAAGTGACATTTCGTGGTGTTTCATCTGACGCAGGATAGGTTGTCTTTCTTTGTCGGCCCTGATGGGAAAATGGGAAGAAATTTTAAATGTGGTTCTGGTGCCACTTGTCTTTGTCAGTCCATCTGTCTACTGTGAGATGCCCTTTCATCCTAGGTTTTTAGATAGACTCATTGCAGATGTCTTTATTAGTGTGCAAATTTAACATATTATCCTCTAGACGGATCATTGTTTGATCCGTCTAGAGGATGCGTGCTCCTTGTATGCGTGCAGTGATATGACTCTCAGGCTAACTGCAGGCCTGACAGGCACAAATTCATAATTGATCATATCTTTTCCTCCATAACTTTTGCTCTCTTTTTTTCTTTGTCTTTACTTTCTTGCATTCCTTCCTCCTCCATTTCTTTACCTTCTCCTATCCTTCAGCTCAACAAAGCCCAAGAGTGCCGTATCCCATTTGAATTCTGAATCAAGTCCTAATGAACAGCAACAAGCTACTACTGTAGCCTTGTCGTCCATTACCAAATGACCCACGCTCCTGTGACTTTCGGTGTTTGTCCTCTCCATTCCCACAGAAGGAAGCTTCCTCTTTCTTTTTTCAATCCCGCTGTAGAAGTGAATTGTGTAAGATTGGTCTCTTTGTGTAACTAGCGTGTGCAATAATAAACTGAGGAAATGAGTGCTATTGCCTCACTTAATGTTAACATTGTACATATCAGGAGGTAGATTGCTGCCGGCTCAGGTTTCAAAGCGCAGGCCATAGTTTATGGGAGAGATGAACGAACTGTTTCCATGCCATTATGTCAATCAAACCAGAGTATGACCCCCTTCTGAATGAATACATCTTTTCATTCACTGGAGTGGAAATTGTCTGTGATTTCCTTGACTCAATACATACAGAAACAGTCTGAGAAGGGAATACCAGGAATACACTGTAAGTCAATCAGCACATTTGACCGGCTAGAAAGTCGTCAGTAGCCGGAGTCTTTTATAGCAAGAAAGGATCCTCAGGCCTACAATTCTGCATGTCCAATATTTAAAGGCCGTACAAATTCCAAGAAAGATGTTCAGCGTGATGACCAGATATTACTGTATTCCAAACCTCTGACGCACATCATGAAGCCCCTTACAAAACCCCTTGTAGAGAAGAATTGCAGTGTTCAGTGTTGACATTTTAGTCCTGCACACACTATGTGCTTAGAATATGATGTTCATCCACATTTGGTGTGAGTAAGGTCCCACATTAAGTTGTATCTCCTTAAGAGGGATTTTGCGCCATGCTGTGACTGTCCAAAGAGACACTTTTATTTGTTTTAAGCATACTGCAGATGCAAAGGCTTTTATTGGTAGACCTCTCTGAGACATTCAGGGAAACTGAAAAGACAACAAACACACAACACAGTTGTCAAACATGGATTCATGAAACATGTTCAGATAGCATTAATTGTATGCACCCCTAAATATAACCATCAACCTCCAAAGAGTTTCAATGCACTGTGGAGAAGTCTGCATATATGCATGCTCATGCTTGCATGCGGCCGCATACACATGCACACCAAGCAGCTGCAGAGAGACCTTGAGAACACTAGTTGCTGCAGCTGAGCTGTTGGGCTGGTTGAATGGCTTGCTGGCTGGTCCACTGCTAGGCCAAAGAAGAACTCTAGGAATCATCTTTTGTGTCCTCCTCCAGCACATGCCTCACATGCTTGCACACTAGAATAGAAAGCCTGCATTTACTAGTCTTCACTGCTGAATCTTCACAGTTTATTTCTTTGGTTGTTCTTTCTTTCTTTCACTTTTTTCTTTTTTTTGTTTCTCTCCATCTCACTCTCACTGTTTCTTCTGTTGCAGTGGTAAAGAGGCTCTGTCATGCCCAATTCCAGATGTTTCAGTTACTCTGAAGGGAAGAGGCAAACCATTGTGTAATTACAAATGTACACAATTAAGATCCGGTTTAAGAACGGCTCTAATTTTAGTTGGATGTCTCTCTAGGCCGCCTAGAGACTGGGCTTTATGTTGTGTGCAGCGAGTGCATGGACGACCGCGTGGCGCCCTCAAACGGAAATCCCTGTAAAATAATCCAGTCTTCTCTTAAAAGGGGGTGTTTTACTTTGCTGTTTTGGAATTTGCGCTCTTCACAATCTATGAGGTCTCTATGAGGTTCTCACACCCCCAACAGGAATGCTGTGTGTGTGTTGGTGTGGATGTATGTGCGCAACCTGCAGCTATGCTTGTATATCCTCTCATGTTTCTATGTACATGCTCGTATGTGTTTTTGTGTGGTGGGGTGCATCTTTATGTGTCAGAAAAAGCTCCAGCAAAATCATATGTATCTCATTAATGCAGATGACAACACCCCCAAAGCGTGGAAAAAACAAACAGCAATAAAAACAAGTAACAATACAATTACAGTGAGATTCTTGAATGGTGCCGTATCTTAAATGAACAACAGAACCCATTCATGGGACCCAACGTCATTTGGTTACATTTACTGTATGGTGGTTTACATTAAATGTGTGCCTTGAGTTTGTTCTTTGAAAGTGGTATTTCCATTGCAGCTAGTAATTGTGGGTCTTCTACATCCGTGAGTGCAGATGTAGCTGCTTAAAGTCCCTTTCCATTGCCTGCATTGTGTCTGTTCTACTGAGCCGTCTTTTTCAGCATCATGTGTGGTGGCCCACAACAAGCTCACATGAGACCCCATACGTTCATCTATGGTCATGTTCAGGGAAATAGAGGCTTGCTGTGCTGCAAACTTAAGCTTTATTTTAACTTGATACCTTCCTTGAACTGTGCTGAAACCTTATATGATATATCTTTTTTTCCTCTTTCTGTGTGCTAAGCTTTAACGACTCAGAGCTTTCTCCTGTTTACAGTTGTCGAAAATAGTTTGTCTCCTTTTATCCTCCTCCCTTTTAAGTCACACTTGTCTGACACCAAAGATGAGATGGAAGCCACAAGCGTTCTCCCTCTGTAATTTTCCATGTCTCCCTAAGCACAGAGCATGAGCAGATGGAGGTGCAGCTCTCTCTCCATATGTGTGCATGTATTTCTGTGTGTATGTCTGTTACAAAATAAATCCATACAATGAATTCCTGAAACTTTGTACTCTTGATTTTCTCTCGATGCTCAGTTCCTTTTTGGTGATGTACCCTACATGTCATTGTGCAATTTTGCAACCACTGTGAAATCTCAGAGCCTGAAATGAACTTGAACATCAGTGGCACAATTCCCCAACCTCACCCAGCCACTCACTTCCTCCTCTATCCCCACCCATCCTGTCCTCTCCAGCTTTGGTCGGGGGGGACCTGGCTGGTGATCCCTGTGTCATCCCTTCGACCCTTAGAAGACAGAAACATTCCCTGACTGCCTTCTATCCAGCCTCCCTCCATACTCAAACACACATACACACACACACACACACACACACAAACACACACCACCCCCCAGCCAGACATCCCTGTCTTGTCCCAGCTAGCTAGCGGCTGCAGAGCGAGGGAACAGGAGGCCCCACCACTGGGCCAGCTGTTCCAGACCCCCTCGCCGCCCTGGGCCCCACATTCCCTCATTCAAGGGAGCTTTGTAGTTCTGACATCTTGGAACAGTTGAGCAGCTCAGCTTCTAATGCTGCTGTAATGGTAAGAGAGAGGGAGAGACAGAGAGAGAGGGAGGGAGGGGAGGAAAAAAGAATGAAGCCGGCTTTATGTGTGCTTGCTTGTTACGCTCAATCTCTCCACTCCTCCCTCCCTCTATCCCTTCAGCCCCCTCATCTTGAATCCCTTTACTGTACTTTACCAGGGCCTACGCTTGGGTGTTTTGGTTACATCCCATCAAGACTCCACTACAGTGCATTTTACCGTGCTGTCCTGTGTCTGTAACATATTACACTTGATTCAGTTTGCCGAATCATACCATACTGTACTATTTTGCAGTGTAATAATGTTTCCTTTTCCATACTGTGTTGTATCTGTTTGCTGCAGTCTGTTCCTAACCCAGACAGTCTGAGCCACACTGTGGTGTACTGTGTTTGTACCAGGCACCTACTGTATTTGTAGAAGTCTGCTAGACTCCTGGTTAGATCATACTTCACTGCACTGTGCTGTGCTGTAATTTGCTGTGTAGCTGGTGTCTTTGCCAGCAGTGGTGTCCTGACCATGTGCAGGGGCTGTCTTGTGAACTGTGACGCTATCAGCTGTTGGGACGTTAGCTAGGATCTAGTGTACTGTACTGTAACGGTGACTCCCCTCTGCCTTCTTCTTTGCCACACTGTTCCACTCTCAATGCAGGTGCCAATTTCAACAGGGAAAGATAGATGCCTGTGGATCAAGCAGAAAGGGAGTTGACAGGAATCCGTTAGATGTAGTTAGAGATGAAATTACGAGTCGAAAAAATCGTTTTTTCTCTGCAGTTTGTTTCAGCCAGCTATGATGTGTAAATCTAATTTAGCCCTATTGAGAGGGTGCTATCTTATGAAGTTAAATAAGCCTTAACAGCAGCTTAAGGTTTACTGCTGAATCAATAATGACTTTCTCTCTTACTTTTAAGCCTTAGGATTGGCATAAAGTTCAGTATCAGTGCCAATGCTTAAAAGCAGTTAAGAAAAGCATGCGCTCATCTTTGTTCTGGCAGACAATGCCTTTTACCTGCCAACAGCGTGCTGCACTTATTTGCATACAAATGCTTTCTGTGCGTTCGTTTGGTATGCCTTTATTCCCAGAGCTATCTCTGTCACAACTTATAATATGGATGATTGGCATAGTTCCCATGGCGCCAAGTTTTAACTCGCTGAACTCCAGGACTTTTGCCAGCCTTGCACTTTACATGGCCCCATTCCTTCTCAATGACATGCCATTCAGGAAAGGCCAGTTATATGGGGTAATCAAGAAGGTTTATCTGAGGTTATGGAATTGTAGATCTCAAGACCGGACTAATTGCTCTCTCCACTCCCTTGTCACAGTGGAAGGGCTATTTGCTTAGGCCACTTATCCGCTGCAATCAGTTCAAGTCACTTTTTCTCCACAGAAAACTTCATGGGAAACTCAGTCTGATCAGGTGCCAAGAGAGGTTTAAACATCCCACCCTAACACAGTGCAGTGTGTGTGTGTGTGTGTGTGTGTGTGTGTGTGTGTGTGTGTGTGTTTGTGTGTGTATGTGTGTGTGCTTATGTGTGTGCACACATGCCTGTATTTGTGTATGCATGCATGAGTACATGTGTTTTCCTGTCTTTCATGCGGGAAAGACGTGTGCCTGAAAATAATGGGGGCTGCTCACGTTTGGGAAAAGTCTCCATTTGCAACAAACAAACTGGGCTCATAGCTTGCAGGAACCCTCTGGTCAATGACATGCAGACCTTTTAAATTCCTCTGAGTACAACTCCCTCAATAGTCTCACTGATGGAGCTTTCCTACGCAGATAATGCATATTTTTCTTTTCTGCAGATGCATTACACACATACAATGAATATCCCCTTGTTTGAATTTCGAAACCAGCAGCAAAAGACTGTGTGTGTATATGAGAGAAACAGACTTATAAATGGAAAGAAGGACCAAGAGTAAAAGATGTTTTGTTTCTTGTTGTAGTACCTACTGGTGACCTTAAGATGGAACTGGTGCATTCATTTTAAGTGTGAGTGTTGTGGCGTTCACATGCCATGAGTATACTTAAAGATACTGTCAGTCAAGAAGTATGGGGATAAAAACCCCACATGTACATTACATGACTTGAAATGGGAAGAATGAATGAATAAATGGGAAGACTCCAAGGCTTGAACAATGTGATGTGGCTTTGTACAATCTAAAAGTTGTCATATTATGGCACCATTTGATTTGAACTAGACAATAGTGCTAGAAAAGTTCCACCATGACATGCTCAGGGGCTTGTAGGGAATCCCGTGTACAATAGGCTCACAGTGACAATTTTAAAGAGAAAGGGACTTAATCATGCAGTGAATCATGATGCATCAAATACAGAAATATTACCAGAATACTTTTGTTGTTGATGTCTGGTAATCCTAATATATATATATATATATATATATATGTGTGTGTGTGTATGTACATAATTAATACCCATATTATAATATCAGGAGACATTTGTGATCTTTTTAAAGGGTCCATCAATTTTACACATGAAGTTACATTTACATTTAGTCATTTAGCAGATGCTTTTATCCAAAGCGACTTACATGTGAGAACATTCACAAACCGAAGGCGCAGCTTCGGGAGCATTTTTTGGGGTTCAGTATCTTGCTCAAGGATACTTCGACGCATGGCTGTGGGATTGAAGCGCTGACCTTCCGATTGGCAGGTGACCGCTCTGCCACCAAGCCACAGCCGCCACAGTTCAGTTTACAAGGGCTACGTCCACACTACTACTCCATCCAGACGAGCGTTTCACGTGTGTTTGGTATAAGTTCTGATGTTCCTTCCACATCTGGACATTCCAAAAGTTTTCTCGCCATTCCCCAGGAACCACAACGTCATTAATACATGATCCCACCAGGCACTGGTTCTTCAACCAAAACCAGTCATGTAGGGCTGATAACGCCGCTGGATTTCTGAATTGTCACAAATTGAATACTAGTCGCAGTAGTAGCATGCAGAATTGAACTGCACAGCAGCTGCTAGCATAGGCAGCAAGGTCAGCAACGACTTCGTTAGCCATGTGAATTAGCCATGCCAAAGACACTCGATAACCCATCTCTGGCCATGCTTTGTGCTTGTTTTCTTCCGTAAAAGGGACACGTGATAGGGGCATGACGAATCAGGACACGTCGTGACTGACAAGATGCAAACAAGAAGCGAACTTGGGTGGCCCCTTCATCGTTTCTAAAAGCCTCTGTTTCTCTGATTCTTTTTTTACCTGAAGCCCCCAAATTACTGGACTAATGACACATAAAAAGTATTTGATTGTAAATTAAATATCTGCAGTGATTTCACATGACTACTGAATCATGAGCCGGGATGATAAATAACTGAGGATTTGAGAATTAGTTTTTTTAGATGAAATAGTCAGCATCAATATCTGACTTGTTTTGCTAAAATGGATTTTCATTAATGAAATATGATTCATCATGTTATCTCATCAGCTCAACCCGCCATTTATGAGATACTGTGAGGCCTTTTCTCTCAATGTCTTGACTGTTTCACTAAGTGGAGTTAAACGCTGGAAACCTATTAGACATTTACCCACTCCAATGAGACCAATTATCTCCACACACTGTGGCAGGTGTAAAAGTACAAAGCGTGAGCTCATAAAGAGTGGGACAATTAAACTGTCCAAACATAATTGATTTTCATTTAGTATTTACCATGATCGGCTGAAGCCAAGCCAATACATACAACTTAAATTCCACCATATGGCACCTGTGCTGCTTTTGAGTCATTTTTTGTTTGCGTTATTGCTGGTCATGATTATAATGGCACAAATGTAGAACATAGTGTCAGATGAATACAATGCCCACAATAGAGTGTGTACATTTGGCATGTGTACTGTATGTATAGAATTTCACCACAAAAGCTATGTTTGAGCAGTTGGGGGTTTTGAACGAGGGGCCTGGCGTTACGTGTTGAGGAACAGACGAGGAAATTTAAGGTTTGCTTTCAGTCTCAAATCCAAGTCATCACATTTTAAATAGTTTTTTGTTTGTTTTTCTTTTGTGAGACTAGACAGGTCCCGAATTTTTTGTGTTACCTGATCTGTGGTCATGGATGGATCAGAATCCAGCTCTCAAATGCTATATGAATATGCCTCCTGGAGCTCTGGAGGTTTTCAGGGGCTGGGTATTTTCTTTGAGGCCCACAGGTGTGCAACCATCTGGGGCCTAACCGTTGAACCAGTCTCCCTTTAAAGATAGTCTCCACTCTGCCAGCCAAACCAACAATTCACTTTGATCCTGTCACACCTTGCCTACTCCACATGACTATTCCAGTTCTCCTGTAGCAAGCGTTAAGTTAATGTGTGCACGTGTGTGTGACTGTCTCAACAGATATCAGGATAAGTGAGGATAAGTCATGTGTGAGAGTGTGCGTGTGAATGCATGTGCTTGACGGACCTATTGTATGTGTGGTTTTATGTAAAACGTAATGTCCATGTTTACACGTTTGTTTGTACAGCTATTGGGTGGCAGATGTGCAGGAAGTTTCCCAGACTTAAACCACACATGTACTAGAACACCACATAGTCAATTGCTAACTTAATTTTGTGTATCAAAGTCATTTGGTTACAGTGCTATTTACACTCTTACATTCAAACCACAGTTGTGACAATTATCAGCATCACCGTATCCTTAATTTACGTCATTCATAGTGGAATGCTTTTCATGTGTTATCTACAGTGCATTACTTGTGATGTTTTTCATGCATAGATTAAGTACCTTGCAGTTTTGCAGACTAATGTCATATTTTACCAGATATTCTCAACCTCATTGTCGTCACAGTTCATGTAACATGTAAAAGTTTGAGCATGGCGTGTGTAAGAGGCAACAAAGCGGCCGTTGTCAAGCTACCAAACAGCAGAATGGAAACGCGGTGACGCAGTGACGACTGCAATGCACATCCTGTTCTTGGTATTCATTTTTTGGAGGATTTCTAGGAATGTGAGGCAACTGGTGTTTTAGGTTGGTTTTTTCTATTTCCTGTTTAGGTTTTTTTTTTTTTTGTATAGCTAGACACAACTCATAACCATACACAACAGTTGTTGTCACTGCTCTTATAACAGTTGTCATGTTGTCATCGGTTTAGGTTTAAAGAGGTGGAAAGCTGCTAGTTTAAATCCTGATGCCCAACCTTCACCTGGCACCTGAGGGAGCTACAAGTTGACAGAATGTTCGAATGAATCCTCTCTCTATGTAAAGTATTCGATTCTCTATGTCCAAGATTTAAATGTTGATGAAACTTATCATTTGCCAAAGTATATCAATGCTAAATTATAGTTTTAAACTTCTTATTTTTTAACACTATTTATACCAGTAAACATTTTTGCTTTCAATGAGTCATTAAAATGCCTGTTTTATTTTCTAGGTGAGGGCCGAGTACTGAGAACAGTTATCTTTGATCAGAAAATCACACAGCATGTGTGTGTTGCGTGTCAATACATTAAAACCAACTCACTGCTTTGCCTTTATGTGAGAGAAACAGATAACCAAAACCAAGTTCACAAATGCTCTCTGAAGCTTCACCATCTGGCTAATTTGACGGGGAACAAAATCTCCAAAACCTGAAAAATTGGTGACTGTTAAAAGGTCTACCGAAAAGAGTTTGCTCTTGAATAACCGTCCGCACAGCCAAAACCTACTGGCTTTACTGTTATTGCTCCTATCCCCACATTAGTGTGGGAAGAGGGGGTGGGGGGGGGGCAAGTTATGAACCTCTTTGGCTTGTGTTTTATTTCTATTATTCATGACTGTGCTTTTGCAAGGCCGCCACAAATGTTTTGTAATAGCAGTGAACAGGAGGCCTCAGGTTGAGTTAGTGACTGAAGGTTTGAGGGTCAGGCACGATCACAAGAACTGAAGTGTGGCCACAGGATACGGGTATAGATGCAAGTATTATCTGCTTGGCTCAGGTCTACCATTTTTCACATGTTCACTGCTATTTTTGTTTGTTTCACAAAGCATGTATCTTTGTAGTCTAGTTCTGGAAACTGTGTATCAGACAAGCATGCATGTACCTAATGTCGTGGCTCCTTTATTTTTTTAGCACTTTTCTGGTAAATTATATCACAATAAAATTATTATCATTTTAAAACAATCCTAAGTAGGTAAACAGGTGTGGAAGGAACCTAATTTTGATCGCTAATGTGTGTATTAGGTGAGGTGGATGTCAAGAGTCACGTTTCAGGCTGTTTGTATTGAGTCCTGACGTCCACCACAACAGCTCAATACCAAACGGCTGTGGGGGCTTTGGACAAATCAATGAGTCAGTTGTCTGCAAATGAAACATGTATCTGTGATAACATCCAAATGCTCTCACTCTTGGCAGTTAGAGTCAGTGCCGGGAAGGCCATCGGTGAGATTATTTCATAAGAGACAGTTTCATTAGATATATTGCTACATATCAAAAACACACGCAAAACAAGCTGAACAGAGGAAATGATTTGGTAATAGTGCGTTCAAGTTTCCTGTTGGACACAAAGTGTAGGATGTCTTCGTCCACAAGCCAATCTTGTGGTCACTTCACTGATGTTGGGAAAATATTCAGATTACCAATTGTTGCTGACTAAATAAGACCAGAACCTAAAAATACTGAACTTACAGGTACTATACAGATACTTACGTATGTATCTGTATATGCACTGTCAGTTTATTGAAACTCCCTGTCTGTGTTTGCACAGTTAAAAATTCAAAGTACTCACATCCACCAATCAACCCTGACAGAGAACACCTATTGTCTGTTCATTTCCACATGATTTGTTTTCAGGATAGCATTCATCCAAGAATGTGACTCAGAAATAAGACACTTTGACAAGCCATCGTGCATGGTGTAATGGCAGTGAGCAGGAAGTGTGTAGACAGTAGACCTGGTGGGATAAGCCAGGGATTAGAGGGGCGGAAAGGGGTTTTTCTTCCTTTGACAGCACCATTGCTATATTTGTTAAGGTGGAGTAATCACAAATAATAAAACTCTTGTCAAACTTGCAGTGTCATCCATGATGGTATTCATGACTTGTGAAGAGAGTAAGGCTTGAGGAAATACTGTTGTAATGAGTAGTGCAACCATGCCAGGAAACTATTTACTCACTGTGACTTTGAGCAAAGTTGGTTTGTCATGCACTATTGCTGACTGAACCTTTAACCAGTTGGATGTTCAGTGGGATCTTGGAATGAGAGCAGACATTGTGAGACTCCTTAATCCTACCTTGTCAGTCAAGAGGCCTGACCAAAAACAGTCATTAGTAGTATTTCATTCTCCACTGCAAACAGGGCTCAGGGGGGAGTTGAAAAGACATGTGCACTGCATTGGCTGCTTTTAAAAGTCAAGAAATTATCTTGTCATTTACAATAAAGCCAGCTTAATCCTTCTAGTAACCAACATGGTAGACATAGCACATCCATCAGACACTTAGTAGCTGCTGACAGTTACAATGTTACAGTTCAGGCAAGGCTGTAGGGAAGATTATTGGAAGCGAGGGTCATTTAAGATGAAGTGAATATCTGATGTATGAGCGGAGAGACAACGTGTGAAAGCGAGATGTACTACATCAATTATTTGTTACTTTTGTTACCATGGTGATATTGGAGCAAAGTAGTGATGCATCATTATGATCTGCTTGTGTTGTAGGCAGTGTGGTTGATGACATAACGTTCGCTCTAAATTGCACGTAGCTGGCTGGAAGTGGGAAAAAAAAGCTTAAAACATTTGTCACTGTGAAGCAAAGTTTACGACTGTCCAGAGTTTTAAAATCATGAAATGAAATGTCCCCAAACTAGATTATCAAGCCCTGCCAATGACATGCTAATGAACAAATTTAGCTCAGTGGAAATTAAAGTCTTCACCTTTGTTACCAGATTTGTCTCCTTCTTCCTCTTTTTTAATTTTGACAGTTATTTTAGTGGAATGATGAATGGAAGAAAATTGGTCCGAAGTGGTGTGTGGTCGTCCTGTGACAGTTGCCCTGTTACTTATGTATCAGTCTCCTGCTCTTAATGTGGAGGGGGCTGAGAGAGGACGTGGGTCTTCAGAGATTTCCATCAGCCGTCGACTTTTTCGAGCCATCTGGCATGTCGAGGCTACGGCTTGTGCCGCTTACCTTGTGACTCTCTGTGTGCCGTGGCCGGCGACGTTTGACTTGTGCTTTCAAGGTCATGACCCTCAACTCATTTCCTTCCAGGCGGCCATTGTGACAGCAGGGTTAAGTTGATATGATACCCCTAGATAAGTGCTACTTGAAAGTGCCAAATTTCTGGAATCAGCCCTCTCAGCTTTGATACTCTGGTTTCTGTTATGACCCCAGTCGGTCCATATTGGCCCTCTCTCCATCTGGACAGGCCCCTCACACACACCCACACACACACATACACACATATTAGTACCCGGCTTCCCACCCTAATAGGAAGTTTTTTAGATTCCCAGATTGTTTTTTTCCTCACCGTCTAATTCTGCATATGGCCATAAGTGATCACTTTCTAGATCACTTATGGTGATGGTTAAGTTTAGCCTTAACCATTGCAGTTACACACAGTTGTTACTATAATGTAACTATTAAATAATATTATCATGTATTACTCTTGTAAAAATGTTGCAGTGATAAGCTAAGATGTTAGTATTTTGAAGTACTGAGATAATATTTCATATTGAAATAATATTGTAAAAGGTAATATAGAACTATAAATAACTATTTCCATACGTTATCTCGTCCAAGAGTACTCATCAAAAGAACATGTATGGTCCATGGTAAGTTTAGTGAGTCTATAATTACCATTCTCAAATAGTTGGAGGGTTTTTGGTTCTGTGTGGCCGTTCACAAAGTAACTGTCCCTTGAGAGCTGCCCTGGAATTTGTTGAATCTTTGAACCCTGTGCACAGCCGGCTGGTTTCACAGGCCTGAGGAATCTTTCAGTGGCCCTTGGTGCCAGGAGGAGGGCATCAGGTGTCGGGCCGGAGCCTCAGTCCTCCCTGCTCTGGCTGCCGCGGGGTTTTCGAGGAATGAAAAAGACTAAGACTAACTAATTGAGAGGAACATGTACAGAGAATGGAACAGAATGTATAAAAAAAATGTTTATATTGATGCAGATGTTGCATGTGACCATTTTTGTTAGTAGATGTACATGCACAATGTGTTTCTGTGTCGGGAGAAGATTTGTGTTCATTTCTGCCTCCATGCTGTAGTAGATTGGTGGAGGAGGTTAGTTTGTTTCTCTCACTGGTATGCCCGGAGTGTTGTTGTCCTTGATAGACTTGGCCCCTCTGATATAAGTCAGCTGGTCTCCAGAACTGAGAGGAGGGCAAGGCTGACTGCAGCATCCCCCTCACAGGTGCGTCCCATCCCCATGCAGGACCGCAGCACTGGTATGGAAGTATATTGACGACAGAAGATTTGAGAGCCTACAAAGCTCATCTGAGCGCTACTCCGTCTGCAAGTCAAGCTTTGAGAGCGCAGAGGCACGGATTTGTGAGGGCAGAATTAGATTTGTGCGCAAGGGAGGACGGAAGCGTGAGCGTAACACATGATTTGAGCATGCAAGAGGCATTATGGGACTACGTTTAGGCAAGCTACAGAGATTCTGCCGCTCATAATTATCAAAGCTGCTCGACTCACTTTTGGCAGTCTCAATCCCCTGAGCGCAAACTCAAACTGAGGTTGTGGTCAAATAGTCTTTTTTTGCTCAGGAAGGTTCCTAACTGAGTGAAATGACCCGGAAGTATCTAAGTGGCAGCCATGATAAGAGCTGGTCGAATTCTCTTAATGCTAAGAAAAGGAGCTTTAATAGGGTACACTGGACCATTCTTTACAAAAGGAAAGGAGATAATGCCGTCCCACAATTCCATGCGGCAGCGACATTTAAAGTATTCACGAAAACAAACGATCAACATGATCCACATGTCCATCTTGGGAACATTGTAGTTTCACCACGGCATTTCCAAATTTATTGACATAGGTATTAAATGCACCTTTTGTCGCACTGAGCTATTTATTTTGTCACCGCCCTTGCTCATCTGCGTTTTGGAGGAACATAGAGAGAAGTTTGTTTATAACAAAACTGGACATTCTATAACAATTATCCCTAAAGACCTTATTACTAAATTCGAATGTAATAATTAACCTTTCAGTTACATGATAAAATCCTATACTTGTAGTTGGTAATTTTCACATAAGTAAACATTCTCTGAGTCCTTCCCAAGCTTAAATATTGTTCTGGTTGAATTTCATTTGCATATAGATACATTAACCCTTATGACAAACCAAAAAAAAGTGAATGCACACTGTTATATGTTAAAGAATATTTTTGTGGCCCCTGAATAACGTGTATTGTCTTGTACTGATGTTATTGTTTATTTGTTTATTGTTGTTTATCTTTTCATATTGAATTTTATTTTGTTTACTTTTTTATATTTCCTTCGATTAATATCTATTTTTTTTCACAAATTGGAATCTTGAATTGTGAAATTTCCATTCCATCTCTACCAACTGAGAGGGCGGAGAAAGGTTAGACCCTTCCTTTTACTTTCAAAAAAAGGACAGTGGCATTATTTTACCACCAGATGGAGACAAAGAGCAGTATTGTATTCTGTATTATCGTAAAAAAATCGAAATGCGTTAACACTAAATGACTAAAATCACATTCCGTTTGTTGGAAAACTATGTAGTTTTTAAACCACTATGGCAGTGTAATTTTGACAGTAAAATTAATTTAAAAGGTAATAACTAGCTATGTATCATAGTGACCGTCGTAGCTTTGTGTTAACTTCTGATTTTCTGAAATTGGGTGATTGGGTTTACTGTGATCTGATGCACTCAGAATTAGTTTTGTGCTCTCTCAAATCTTTTGTCATCAATATACTTCCATACACTGGCAAGTGAAGCTAAGGGAAGGAGAGAGGCACAGCAGTAGGACAGGTCTTTCTAACTGACAGTCCTAACTGACTGTTTCATTTTCATCTTTAGAATAAACATATTTACAGGAGAAGTTCCTGTTTATTGTTTTCTAGAAGAAGAAGACACATTTACCTTGCCAAAACCAAGACACACCTTGTTTTGTAAGATTTGTTTCTCTTTTTTTAGCTGTTCATTTGTCTTATGTGGTATCACTTGGGTAGGCAGCGACTAAAAATGGAAAAGCCCCATTTGGTTTTGATTGGAGATAAATACAAGATTTGGTTTTTGTGTTTGATCATGGTTTGGGCTGTGGCCTAGCAACAGTTTCTTAGAATTTTAAGTTTACGCTTTAAACACAGGCTGAACCGATCTTACCTCAGGTGACAGGTGTTGTTGTTTTTTTGTCATTACATCTTTATCATGCATGCGAATGAAGCTGTTATCTAATTCATTTTCAAAATAAATGACTAAAAAGTAGTGTCATTTGTTGTATGATTATGTTTTACAGGTGACAGTGAGCAAGCTGTTAAGTATTTTGTTGTTACTACAATAAACAGAACATGTTTATGGATGGGCGTGTGAATACATACATGCAGAAAATGTAAAAAGAGTCTGTTCCCATTCAAGTGTAGATAATGTATAGAGGTCAATATAACATACAAACTCAGTAAGAAGTTTGTAGAATGTTGGCATGAAACTTGTAGTTCTTAAAAGAACTGATTAGATGCTCTATGATTGCACCTTGATGTGATGAGTGTATAATCCATCGTGCTAAAGTCAGTATGCAGCTGCTTTGGCTCCCCTTGTCATCTGAAGTGATGGTTTAGTTTCCACATTGATGCTGTTTTATTCCATATTTCCCATACTGAAAATGTGTCTGGGACTGCTCAATAAGCTGTGAACAAAGATGAAACAACTGTAACAAGTTGCTTTCTACTAGGGGCGGGCGATATGGCCAAAATCTTCTATTATGTATACAGTAGGCAATTTGTTAATTTTTAATGGGGGGGGTTGTGGGCCCAATGGTATTTTCTTCTTTTATTTGAAACTTCCATATAAAACAAAAACCACTCCGTCTGCTCTGTATTTACAATTTCACTGCCCTCCTCCATGTTCTCTTGTCACTCTCTTCCTCTGTGGCAGTTGGCAAACCAGCTTAGAAGTACATTACCGCCGCCAACTGCTGCTCTCACGTCACGTGGGAACGTGGTAAGCGCAATCCCCCAGGAAGTGCCCCGGGCTTTGAACATGGATGCATAAAGAGAACTGCATACAGTGTCGGATGCAGGGCCCCGTTCATTCCTACCAAAGCTGCTCAGTGGCACATGAAGCCAAAACAGTTTGCCATACTGGTATACCATTACCTGGATTTTCCTTATGCTTCTGCATCGTGTGGCCTATAAAGTAAGCGCGCTTCAGACTCCGCCGTCAAGCCAGCTAACTTCCGGTTTAGCCCTCCGCTAACCTGAATGGGGATAAAATGATTTATTCGTGTGGCTCTTCTAGACTTTCCAAATGTTATCGGACCGAATGGATCAAGTTTTGATAGTGAAATCAGTCGTTTCGCTGTGACTAGAGATGAAATGGTATGAAAATGTCATATCACGATTAAACCTAAATTATCAGGTTTAATTGTCATGGCTATCACGATTGTCACGGCATTGTTAAAATGTGCTGGAAATGTTAAAAACAATACTGACACGCACTTTGAAATGTTTGTTTTTGGTGTTACATTTGTATTATTATTATTATTATTATTCTCTCACTCATATTAACAAAATATGTTGGTTGGGTGACTAAACTACAAACCATGGCATTTTCCCCAATTCCAAAGTCCCCACATCATGCATTGAGCTAAGAGTTACCTTAACTTGAATTTGCTATAAAGTGACTCGAAAGACGCTAAGTGTTGCCCCCTTTCTCCGTGATTGTCTTTCTGCGCATTCTGCAGACCATCTTTGATCAAGTTTCACACGTCCTCTTAGAAAAATCTCCGGAGCGCTGCCACTGCCTTCCGCCATGTTTTCACTGACTCAAAACAAACCCACATTGCATGCAGCGCCTGTGCTCCTGTGTCTTGGAGACTGTTGCTAACTTTGGTTGATGCTGTACGGTAGTTTTTCCAAAGGTGGTAATCAAACACAGTTTTAATGATAATTAAAATTTTAAGTGGTAATAGTAACCATCAGGAATTTTACTATGGTTTATTTTGAAACTGGCAACTGTTTCATCCCTAGTTGTGACAAACCCAGGAAGTGTGCCGGCTTCTAAGGGCATTTGACATAGTGGCCAAAGGGTGTAATTACAACGTCCGGGTCCATCACATGATACGCACTGTCCCAAAAAATACTTTTTTTCCATAGACTTACATTGTGAAAGAAGCGGCTGTGAACCGGTGGAAATTTTTTTGGAGCGTCACAACCCCTGCGAAATGATCCGAATTTGATCCATTTGGTCCGATAACACTTGCAAAGTCTATAAGAGCCGCACGAATAAATCATCCAGCCCTGATTTGCTACATAGCTCGCCCCGAATATATAGCAGAGGCAAATCTCTACCAGATGACACATTTCTACCAATGCACGTTATATAGGCTACCATATCAAAGAACCCTACTTTCAGTAAATTACAGTATTTAAAACTTCCCTAAAGGGGAGGGAAAGCATCGCCCTGCCTTAATACACGCTGTAACACAGTCCTGCCTTGGCATGTACCTCAGACATTTGCCAAGACTGGCTTCTGGTGCCACTTTGGACATTGGGGAGATTGTTAAAAAAAGCATGAATTTTTCACAAAAGTTGTATTTTTTTTTTATGCTCTGGAAGTTGCTGTAATCTTAGAATATGCAGCATCTCTGACAGATCATCTGTATTTGACATGTTGGAAGATGTGTGGGTAATGCCAGTAGCTGCTAACCGGCGAACAGTCTTTATTTTTATTTATTTATTTATATAATTAAAAATTATAGAAAAATAATAAAAAATGTTTGCCTTGTTTTTGTTTACTTCATGTTTTGATGGTGCCATGTGCAACCTCAGAGATATTTCCTGATGGGAGGGCCTGCACAAGGATGCTATTCATGAATGGGCTTGAGTGTGAGACTTGCTGCCGGGTTACTGGGAGTGGTAGTCACCTTGAGCACAGTGTCATAACTTAGGAATGCTATCGATGATAGCTATTTTTACATAATAGCCTGGAGGCCAAGGAGGAGGACTGGGACAAATGGGTGGGCACATGGGTTTTACCTGTTCTAACTCAACATCTTTGATGTGGATGGATGGTGTTCAAACATGAATGTTAGGATTATAATTACGTTAAGGAAATGGCTGTTAGCCAAGCATTTGCGAGGGTGTTAACTAGGGCTGCTCGATATTGGGGGGAAAAAATTACATTGCGATATATTTTTTTTTGCAATATGTATTACGATATGAAAAAATAGCATAAATTACACCAGATACATGCAGTGTGTTGTGTGTGTTGAGTGTGTTAAGCATGTGTTAAGCTTTTCTTACATTACGGCACAGACCAGCCCCGTGACAGTAGCGTTTTAACTTTTAAAGCTGGAGTGCATAACTTTTGTCTTCCCCTTCTGGCAGTGAGAGTAACAACACAAACACTTCCACTTCTATAGTTATAGAAATACAGAGATATTTCCACAGTTCCAAGACAATAATCCATAATTAAGGTAGAGTCAATGTAATAGCTACATAGCCTACTCCAAACATTTTACCAACCTGTCCAAGAGCAGTAACGTGACGTATCGGTGTCTGCCCTCAGACACGCAGCGCTCTCCAATGAGGAAAAGCTAAAGCTACGCCGATGGTTATCTGTGTTTGTCCTCGTCGTCGATCGCTTTCTTTTTTTGACTGTAATCCTTCCTCTGAATACTGAGTTTCTTTTTTATCTGGAGCATCAGAAACCTTTCTTCGACGCTTCTTAGGTTTTATTCCTAGTTGCTGTTGCGTACTCTGTCGCCACAGTTGCTCCAGAGCCATGTAGAGACTTGCATCATCTCAGTGGCTTTATAGGCATGACTGCATACAATACAATGTTGCCAAAACATAATAACACAAACTATACAATAATAATAAACAAAATAAACAGTGCTTAATAATTAACATTCTCTACAGTGGACCTTTTTTAACACAGCAATGGCGGATTGCAGAGCTCTCTACATGGCTCTGGGTTGTTCCCCGCTTTTCATCTCTGACATACCAATCATTGCTGGTTGGTGTAAAATGCATCATTACGAGTGAGCCAGCGCAGAAATGTGGCCATAGACACCAGATTTAAAAATTCCATATACTGTGAAATGCTGAGAGATTTACCTGGCTGAATCAAGCTTGAAGGCTGATAGGCTTAATCAGCGTTGCTAGAACTTGTTTGGCAAGGGCTTGAATTTAACGGACGTTCATTTATATGTAAAAGTCCCACACTCTAGCTTTAACCAGCAACAGGACGAGGTGCCGCTGATAACGGGAATACACGCACTCAAAAGCCGCCTCGTGTAATCGAAAGCCTGCCCGTAGCTTCCAGGCGACATTATGTTTGACAGTAGCCGCGTCACGTGCATGTTTACAGGCAGACTCTCCATGCTCAGCGATCAGCTCGCTATGTACTCTGGTAAAGGCGTGCACTTGATCCGTTTATCAAACAACCAAAACTGGCAGTGCTCATTTTCAGGTTGACTAGTGGAGCCTGATTTTGTTGTTTTGATGAATTGATGAAGTCCATCTCTTCACCAGAGCACATTTGGAAATGATCAAACCCCGTGTATTCAAGAAACCTTAATTCGGACTAAATTATGTAATATCAGGCAGACTTTTCTTTTCAAATTGTAACTTAGTCATGGAAAATGAGAACCTTTGTGAGTTTCCCTCTTTGTATCAAGCAGCAAAAAAGTTTTAAAATGAGTTTGAGTTAATTTTCCTTACATGTGACTATTGCACATGCACACATCGCGATGTCGATGCTGAAACAATATATTTGTGCATCCATAGTGTTAACCTATTTCTTAAATGTTTGATCTTCATGTTCCGTGAAAGCTTTTGTGTCAACATCACTAGCTTATTTGGGCCTTACGTCACTATTCATCAGATACAGTAGGTTATGGTTTAAATAGTTTATTAAGTGCTATTGATATCAAGTTGTCCTGATGGAATTTTAAATTGAGAGAAGGACACCAGAAGCATCACCCTGGAACACAGGCTTTGAATGTCAAGCTTGTCTGACTTGGTCAGAAGTTCAGCCATTCCGCATTCTTGACTAAAGGATAAAGCAGCCCTAATCCCCTTTACCAGGTAGCTAGAGTTGGCAGTGGAGCCAGGAATTCCTGCAGCATACCGATTTGGGGAAGTTGCTAGGGTTTGGATGGACAATTCGAACAACAATAGAGTACTCTCATTCAAAGAAAAATAGGGTTTAAGTTCTGTGAGAAAGTCCTGCCACCACAGAGATAGGTACCATGTGGAATGTGACATATTTAGAGTGCTTTTGATTCAGAGACATTGGCCGCTATTAAAAAAGTGGGCTGGGTGATTTAGGGTGTCCAGAAGAAGGGAAAGAGACCCGGAGAGAGAGAGAGAGAGAGAGAGAGAGAGAGAGAGAGAGAGAGAGACAGAAACAAATACAGAGGGGAGGTGGTTATAGAAGGTATGGATGTCTGTTGTTGATCTCATGACAGCCAGGCCATAGTGCAAGCATCCAGCAAGGGCAGATTATAGTAACAGCAGGCTCTACAGCAGCTTACCTGGCCATCAAACTGAGCCAATGACCTGCCAGTCTTCCTTCCAATACTCCGATGTCAGGGATCAGGATCAGCCCGACAAGAGTGACTTCAGAGACACAGAAGGCAGCGTCTAGCTCCTTTATCTGCCTTTATAATGCTGCCAAAGTCTCAGGCCTCCGCAGAGGTGGAGCAGCATTACTGACCTGTCCTGCTGCTCCTCTCAGGCCCAGTGGATTAGCTGTGAAAAGGCCCCTAGAGAAAAACTGTGGGTGAAATACACTGGCCTGTCTTTGTCTCGTCTGTCTGCCAGGCTGGGGAGCACTGACTTTAGCCCTCTGTCAACTAGGTCCGGTGAAACCCCTCAACAAAAGCCATTCATCTGTTGTACTGTACATGCCAAATGGCTGGCATTCCTCTTCACGAGTTGTTTTGTAAGCCGCATCTGTCTGTCTGTCTCTGCAATTATAAGTCTGTTAAGACAAGAATGGTTTCTGTGCAGCTGGGGTTTTCTGCGTTTGCCGAATAGATCTGATTAACCTTCTGTCTGCTCATTACTAACCATTGGCCAGACATGGTTTTTAGCGATTCAGTCATTGAGACACAAGATTAGGTTTTTGCTTGGACAAGAGCTGCACTATGTAAGGTCAAATACTCTGTGTAAGGTTCTTTGTCAGAGCACTCTAATTGTGAATACATGCATCCAGTTTATCAACTATTTCATTAGACTTCTCACATTATATTTGAATGGCTTTATTACACAGTTATAATGTGTTTACTTGATTATATGACAGTTTTCCATTAATAGAGATGATTTACTCAATTTTATCTCAAGAATGGATTTGTAGCTAAATCTATTATAATTTCTCTTTATTCTCTAAATTCCATCTTTGTATGCTTAATGAACACACCATGATCTAATACAGTATCTGCTTCAAATGCATGTTTTAGTAGTTCTTGAGTAGTTATAATTCTTTTGATCAGAATGAAGGTAAAGTATTTGTCACAGTACAGAGTTGTCACATGTACCTTTGACACTTTTAAACTGTGCACCAGTTTGAGGAGCAAACACAAAGATCATTTTTCAACTAGAAAATCCATATCCACATTGCTGAGGTATTTTATTAAGTCAGTTTACTGTTTGCATGGCATTTCTTCATGTAAACAGAGCCCTGGAAATACTCAACATTTATAAATGACTACAATTTTAAAGTGCTGATTTTTGGCTTTATAGGAATTGAAGTAAGATTCATAAATTGAGGAGACTATGAAAAAAGTAGGCGATCCCTGTTCCCTGATCACCCAATGTAGATGTTAACACCCTCAAACATCCTTAAATCTGAAAGTCAGCACTTTCTTCAGTTTGGATTTGAAACTAAACAGCAGAAAATTGTGTCTTCAAAATACTTTTGACTGTACTGTATTTCTGACTTATCATTATTTACTTTGACATTTCTGACATTGCAGAGACAGTAGCCAGTCAGCTAGGGTTTGGTTTTGAAAACTGGTTCCAAATTAGAACTTGTTTTAAATTCCAGAACCAGGGATGTTTTTTGATTATTAAGGTAATCAATTCCTAAAAGCAATGTTCAGACATACTTCTGTGTGATTACTTGTGCAGGTGCAAGTTTATGGGAATAATTTCATGCAGTCGGTCCAACATGAGTTGACAAAGTATTTCCAACTGCACCATGTAAGAGTATGGCATTTTTGATGTCCCCAATCGTACTTCAGCTCAAGAATTAGGTTCATCGGATGATTCTGCACTAATTTATGTTCAATGGTCACTTTCAGCGTTTCCTTTATGATAAAAAGTGGTGAAAGTAAGGGCAGGTCATTTACAGGACTTACAGGACAAGATTGGAGTTTGAATCCTGTCTCACACCTACAACTGTTTTTAAACTATGCGTTTTTTATCATGACCATGATCTTTTCTCATTATTTACGAGGTCCAGCCTTAGCCAGGCCTTATTTGTAGATTTTTCCCTCCAACCATATCCATGTGGTTATGACCTAAACAAGCTGTAGTTGCCATGCGCAGATTCAAATTGTGAAATTCAAGACCATTGTGTACATGTGACAAACTAACAATTCAGCCCTTCTTTTAACCAAAGCAACCATGCTACAAGTTTGTTTACACCTTTATGTATTCACCAACCAGAACTGTAAAATGGTAAATGGACCTTCTAGTCTTCCGACTACTCAAAGCGCTTCACACACTATACATCACATCCACCCCATTCACACACATTCATACAGTGATGGCAGGTGCTACCTGAACTAACAGTACAAAGGTGGTTCAGTATCTTGCTCAAAGATACTTCAACATGTGGGCTGGGGGACGCCGTGGTCAAAGCGCCGACCTTCCGACTGGTGGACAACCCGCTCTGTCACTGAGCCACAGTGTGTGTATATCTTTGCGTACACGTGCAGGATTACGTTTGTATGCATTTGTATACACACATTGTAGCACATTGTTAGCTCTAGTCCTGTCACTTCCACAGAAAGAGGCTTGCCTCTGCGTGAAGGTCAGGTAAAATTGACAGTCTAGACTGATAGCACAAGAGCCTACAATGAGGCCTTGTGTCATTTCAAATCTGCCCCATTGCTTTCACACTGTCACACCAACTGTGTCACCGTCTCACCGTGTGTTCGTTGCCGAAAAAGTATTTGTGCGTTTGTCACATGTCATCCAGTCCCACACGGAGCGCTCCGTTCCCACACGGTTAAAGAAACGTTGCCCAGAGGTCGGTTGCCCATTCCCAACCGGCTCACCGTTTCAGCAGCTGGGAATCCCCCTGCGCACAAAGAGGCCAGATATGATACCACAGCACTGCAGGCGAGGGAGGGCGCTAGGGACAGTATTGATACGGCAAGCACTTTTGTCTGGGAAAATCCTTAAGGGAATGCAACCAATTGTTGTTAATTGTATGGGGCCGCATTCTATCCCAAGTGTTGCTGGTATGTGTTACTGGTTTTGAATTGATGAGAGAAGTATACTTACTGCTGATCAGTGCTTGTGTTTTGTTCTTGTGAGTCATTTTGGGTTTGTGAATTGCGCCCTTTTTTTCCCATTTGGGATTGTATCAATCTTCTGAAGCTCACATGTAATGACATCACATGTTCAGCGATGGCCTGTTTTATTGTGCACAGGGCTCATTTTAAGTTTACCTGCAGGCTTTTGTGCATTCACACCCAAAAATGTGCTGTTGAAGGCAATATTTTGAAAATTCCCCTTTGTATTGACCCTTGTTGTAGCTGTCCTGAAAGTATACAGTGTCCTTTAGGCTCATTACAAGTTTATTGGCTTTTCCACACATTGATGATATTAGACAAATATTTTTACTGAGAGTTATGAGCTGTAAAAGAGAGACAAATCTTTTAAAAGTCATTGTAGCCTGAGTGAAATATATTCTCCCAAGGGTTCCCACAGTAAACTAAAGGTGTGGCAGCAGGATGAGTTGGGGGATATTAGCTGATGAGAGGACACGTGCTGTTCAGTCCTGGTGGTCCTTTAGGGATAGACAAGGTGCATTCCCAGTTAGTCACTGCACTGTGTAATAGAAAGAGAGAAAGAAACCAGAGAGACAGAGTCCGCAGAGATCCATGATGCAGCCACAGAGACGATGTGGTCCCCTGGGCAGCATAATAAAGCTCTCAGTAGGACGACGTGGTTTGAATGCACTTCAGACAGAACGGGGGAGAGATGTACAGCCCTATATGCATCTACTCACCAAATCATATTTCCACAGCCATGAATGAGTCCCTCACACAGACAGCCCCCACTGCTGTCAGACAGTCAGAGCCAAAACCTTTCACAACATGTCTTCTACACAATGCAGAGAAAAACTCTTTCTTGGGTTTGCACCGAGCAGAACCCTTAGGGAGGACAGGGCCTGTCTTCAGGCTGCAAGACCATAGAGAACTTCAGAGAGAGAGAGCTTTAGAGAAAGAGAGATGGGTTGCTTTTCTCAGAAATCTGGAGAGCAGTGTCATATTACCCTCAGTCCTTCATGTGGTCTCAGGCGCTTTTTATACCATGTTTGCAAAATTGTCTACAGCAAAACTGGTTTTACTTTTGTTTTTCCGACTGTTGCTTGGTTTTGATGAAGATTCAAAAACTGTTGTAGGTCTAACGGTGATGGAGATTGGAGCTCAAATCAGTTTCGTCATGTTTAACTACAATCATCAGCACCAATTAAGGCAGTGTTATGTGAACATGATAGCTATTATACAAGAAGTAATAGAATGTAACACTGTGAACAGGAGGCCAAATAGGCCAGCTACCAGATGAAATGTGCCCCATTTCTGTGACTGCAATTAAGTTCTTTGCCGAAAGCCAAAGAACTCAAATGTGAATGAGCACAAAACAGTGTTTCTTCAGACGATAACATGCCCAGACTTTGTAATTGTTGTAATAAGGACTATTTTGTTTTTTTGTTGTTGTTTTTTTCATTACAAATGAAAAGAATTTCTAAGATTTCAGAACTTGATAAGATAAAAAGTTTTCTTGTACTATTGATCATATTTTCATACCATTTAAACTACTTTGAAGTAAGTATTTTACCCTGAAAACCTTTCCTGTGTCAATTTCTGATTTAATTCCTGAGTATACAATGAACAAAAATGATTGTTTTGTTTTGAAATCTGGAAACAATGAAAATCGACCACCAATACATTATGTTGATGAGATTGTTTTATGATCCCTAACACCCCCCCCCACCCCCAATAGTGCACAGCATTTTTTTTTTTACAAGACATTGAGTATTAACACATAAGTCTAAAATAGGTTGACTTTTTTATTTCACCTAGCACTTAACAAATATTCAGAGGATAATGCAAATGTTTCTCAAGTTATGTATGTTGATGACTCTTACAGTACTTCCTTTTACTTTGTTTAGCCCCCCTTCCCCCAGGCCAAGATTTTAGGGGAATTTTCAGTCACTAAGCCTATTTAAAGCTTTCATTTGTGTTTTCTGTGGGCAAGCACAGTCTGTTTTTGACAGCATGTATCCATTGTTGATCCTGCAACGTGAAACAATGTTGTCTGTGGTCTCATTTGGTTAGTCGATTAATCTCAAAAGGGTTACATGCCAGCTGCAAGAGTTAGCAGAAGTCCATCAGTCTGTTGATGTGTTGTATGTGATCTTAACAGACCGTGAGCTAAACAGGAAGCTAGTGTTGGTACCTTCTACTCTAGATTGTCCTCTAGTCTGCTCCCTGCTTGTTTCACTCTCTCTCTTGCGATGGGTGATATCTCTGTTTTAGTCCTCCCCATCTTCACAGCTGTACTGAGCCTTTCACCTCATCTCTCCGCCATCTGCAGTTCTCTGCTCAACTGAGCGGACCTTGTCTCCCAGCTTCCCCCACTCCAGTCACCATTTGGAGTTAGGAATCGCACTGGAATCCCATTTTGATAAGGGGCATGAAATATTGTCAGGCCAGGACTCAGGCAGGAAGCCTGGCTAAAGCAAGGTACTATTTTGGTTGAACAGTCCCATTGTCCATGGGCTGGGGACGACTGACTGCCTGGGGGAGAGGATGGAGGGTGACAGAGATGAGGAGGACTGATGATCATTCAGATGGTCCTCTGTCCCCCTTTTCAGTGTTGAACTCATGGCAGTCACACTCTGAAACATGTGCAAAGGAAGGGGCAGGGGGGGGGCTCTGTTATGTAACAGTGACTTCCCTAACAGGAGCTCCACTCTCTTAAAGATGTAGTGTGGCAGAGGTGCGACTGAATTTGGACTTCAAAAAGCTATTAAAAGAGACAAGGAAGAGATGATGTCAGGTTTTAGTCCCCCTTTTTTTGTTGTAGTGGACAATCCCTTTTGTTGTTTGGCTGTAACGATGCCACATGCTAACAATAACTGCTTTTAGGAAAGGGTGGGATGACAGGATGGGAGAAAGGGAATGTCAGCCTTGGACTTTTTATAAATCGAGATGTAAATATGGAAAGATTTATGTGGAAAGAGTAGAGCCTGCTTGGAAAGAAAGCGCTTGGAAAATGATGTGTTGTCATATCTTTACAGGCTTGTAGCGGAGTCCCAACTACCCCTAAACTGTCAACAGACTTTTAAATATTTGCGATGATAAGTTTCAAAGTAGCTTTCTGTTTCATCTTTAGAAGTTTACACCGTATGTTACAGAAATTTCCCAGGCAGACTTGTGAGTATGTGAACTCAGTAACACCACAAGGCCACACAAAGAGACTCACCGCACACACAGAAACACACACACAAATGCTAAAAATGGGAGGGGAATCAATGTATGTTACGGGAAACGTGTTCTTGTTTTAGTTTTACTGGTACGCAAGGTCTCATGGCTGCATCCTCCCAACTGTCAGAGGCCCTTGCTCCTTTAAGTCTGAATCCCTCAGAGACCGCGAGAGGCATTGGCTCAGACATGCGCTAATGTAAAGCATCCAAATACTCAAACTTCAGGGGTTCAAATGCGGATGTTACCCTGCTGACTTAATTCTGTCTGCTCATCCTATCATCAGTCTGGAAAAAAGAAAACTGTCCCAAATCCCATAAGACTGCCCAGTCATCTTTACAACGAGAAAGTAAAACTACGGATGATTTTGATTTTCTAGTGATATTTACAGGCACTACTGACTCGAGAAAACTGCCTCTCAATTAGCAAACGTCTGTGATGTTTGCAAATTACTGTAACATTTAGACATTAAACTCTGGCTAATCAGGACTAAAACAACACAGAAACAAGTATAAACTTCTCAGCGTGGCTCAGAAGGCTGCACAAACAAACGACATGAAGGTCGTAGTAAATGCTCTGGGCTAAAAGTACGTCATGTGTGGGCCACGGCGTTGAGGAGCATTAAAGGCCACACACACACACACGCACTCACACACCCACACTCATTCACACACGCAGAGGTAGGTACGTACTGTAGCTAGAAACAGCACATGTGTACTGTACACATACCGCCCTAACACTTGCCCTCTCAGACTTCAGGGGCCTCCACACAGCCTACATGCACACCCACGCGTTCCTGTTGCTGCACTCGTCTTACCGACTGCTCTGGCTGAGCCACTGAGCCAGCTGGTGATAACAACACTTCCTCCTCGCTCCCCTCTTGCGCTTAGCTGTTGTGTTCTTACCATCTGCAGCAACTGGCTGGGGCTGAAGCGTCATATTACCCACACAACTGGAGACCCAAAGATCCTGAGGACACACACACACACACATATCATGGCAGTTACAGTTGTGACGGCCGTGAGATGTGGTGGTGAAGAGAGCAGAAAGAGGTCCAGGCTATTTATCGTGCATTTGGACACACTGGCAGACAAGGTGGGACCAAATGGCAGAATGTGCCTGGAAAAAAATACACAGAAAGATGTGTAACATTAACAAACTCTGAGTGTGTTTCAGCGAGGTAGGTATCAGCCAAGAGGAGTCCAGGCAGGGAATAGATCCTGAGAGTGGAGGAAGAGGAAAAAAAGGCATGAAATGAATGCAGATAGATAAGATCTATAGTTATATGAGCAGCACTGTGAGGCTGTATTTAGGCATAGTGGTGCTTTGAGCTAAATGCCAACAACTGCGTGCTAATATGCTCAAAATGAAGATATTAACATGCTAATGTATGTATGTAATTTTTACCAAGTTCACCATCTTATTTTAGTGGTTGGCATGTTACACAAGCTAAGTAGCACAAAACACAAACAACAGCTAAAGCTGATGGGAGTGTCAATAGTTGGGGGATCACCTAAGTTAATGCAATTTAATCTGTGGAGAACATGACTGTGTGTACCATGGCAATCCACCCAATAGTTGCTGAGATATTTCAGTCTGGACCACAGTGGTGGATACACCAACATTGCTATCCATACAGTCATGCTGCTAGCATAGCTAAATACTGCTCAGACATGAAACTGCATATTTTGAGGCTTTAAATGTGACATTGGGCGGCCATTATTATAATAGAATGATTCTCTAATCAGGAGCAAGTTCTTAATGAAAATGATAACCTGGTAAGCCACAGATGGTGGTGAGGAGGCCGTAGAGGCGCGAGGGAGCGTAGGAGGAGAGTGGGAAGAGAGGAGAGCAGGGCCGTTCTGCTGAGAGGGAGGGCAAGAGTGGCATGTGGCTGGATGGTATCCTTGGGAAAGTTTGCAGCTCACTCTCCCACTCTCTGGATCTTAGCTGGGGACAAATACCACATGGAGCTGAGAGGACGCCCGCTGGAGTGTGCAGGGCCACGAGCACACAGGAATGTTTCACTTCAAATGGAAAATGTTCACAGCTGTTAGTTAGGCTATCTCTCTCACTCTATTTCTCTATCTCTATCTATCCATCTTTCTCTCGCTCTCTCACTGTGTCAGAAGCTTGCAGCTATGTTTAGCTCCACTCCTCGTGTGCTTGTGATAACCAGTATTTTTAGTTCTGCTGTGGGTCAATTTTACTTTTTTTTTTGCAATATATACAGCATACTTGCATATTCAGTTTGCCGACATAAAGTGACTTTTATTGTCGTGTCCTGTAATTCAGGCTACTTAAAACATATTAGTTATCTTGTCATGTGGGTACCCAGCAACAAAAGGGCTACAATCCATTTTGTGTCCAAACACAGTTTCAGAAAACCACACACTTGACAATGTGTGGCATTAAAATACCGGAAGCTCTTGCCTGATCCACACACAAAAATGACGACAACAACAACAACAACAACAACAACAACGCAGGGTTGCCGTTCCCACATCAAGCCATCTGTAGTCTGATGAATCTGGTTTGGCTACACATGAGTTGGAGCTCCACAGTTTTGTGGCTATGTTGGCTGCAAATGAGCCCAGACTCAATAGGTCTGCTGGTTGGAGGTTCTGCCTGCCTGCCACACGCATACTACCACGCAAACTGTTTGTGTGTGTGTGCGCATTTACACAGCACGACCATATTGGCTCACAGAAAACATTTGCACTCAGGTGTAGAGCACTCAAACACTCACACACATACTTTCCAGCAGCAACTACTTTCCCTGAGGGTTAAAACAAGAGCAGACCTCTGATCAAGCCAACCAGCAGGTGTATAGGTGTATTCCAATTGAATAGGAGATCATTTTTATTCGTGTGAATTTCATGACTGGAGTATTTTTGCTGTCCGTGTTTATTCACTACAAACAGCCATTGGACCAACAGTCTTCACATAGCTGTGTGTTTGGGGGAGTCTGCCATTGTGTGTGTGCTCTAGCTCCGACCTAGACTGATTTCGATAGCTAACATTGTTCACTCAAGTTGAATCAGTTTCAGCTTGCACAAATGCATCTTCTTCTTAGTTCTTCTTTTTTTTATACTTTATTGCAAAGTTTACGAAAATTTACATTTGCTTACATATGATGTTCTTCATACTTATATTTTACAGTGAAAAAATAATAATAATGAAAAAAATGCTACAATAATAATAACAGAGTAAAATAAAAAGAAGGAAAGAATGAGAAAAAAATAATAAAGTAGGCTACTATGATGCACATACATATACCAACAGGTTTGGTTGAGGATGAATTCCATTTTGTGTATTCCTGCCCATTATATAATGATTGGAGATTTGTTTTGTTTGAGAAAGTTCAATGTCAAAATCCTGCTTTGTTCTGGATGGCTGATGGCGAAATGTTGAGTTGGTTATTTAAAAAGGATATATTTAGTTTGTCAAGATTTCTAGAGAAGGCATGGACTCTGAGACAAAGAACGCTGTATCCCGAGTTAAGGTGATGTGTAATGATGTTTATATGTTTGTATCGGTCATCGTTCGATTATGCTACTAGTGTCATGTAAGCTCATATGGGCTAGGCACATTTGTATATGCCACTTAAATAAAATATTCATTCATTCATTCATATACCACATACTGTGCATATACAGTATACATATACATGCATTATAATTTAACACATTATCCATTTTGTTTGGTTTACACTGAGGGTCCCATGTCATTTCCCTGAGATAAAGTAATTTGTTGTTTTTTTATGGTTTTTACAAATTTGTGTCCAGTTATATAGAGTGTTATTAGACCATATGTTTTGCCCTTTCGAGTTTGTAATACCTTTCTTATCTATAAAGGGTAATGTCTTTATTGCAACTGAAGCCAGCTCTTTTTCTATCGTAAGCCTTTTAGCTTAGTCATGAGACAATTTTGTTATGATACTTATGTTTGTGGCATGAAAATAATTCTGTAAGTCTGGGAGTGCTAATCCATCATGTTCTTTAGACGTTTTTAATTGTTTAAGGTCAACCCTTCCTTTTGTTATAAAATTAGTTATCATTCCATTTCATCTTTTAAAACTTTGTGGAGGAATTGAAAATCAGTAGAGTGTGAAAGAGGAAGAGGAATGTGGGAGGACCATCATTTTAATTGTATCTACTCAACTAAAGATAGAGTCGGGTGTCGTTTTCCATCTGTTCAGATCCTGTTTAATTTTTTTCTCTACATTTTGATAACCTCAGAGATTTTGCTTAAATCATTATGAATTATTATTCATAAGTACTTTGGTTCCACTTAAATCTGAGGTTTCCTTTAGAATCATCTGTCTGTTATTTACCTGTACATATAGACTCACATGTACGTTAATCAGTTTTTTATCCTGAATGATCACTATATTCTTTTATTGTTTTCAATAGTTCTAGTTAGAGTTCAGGGGTGGTAAGATATAGAATGACATTGTCCGCATATAGTGTTGATTTATGACATTCCTGGCCTATAGTTAGTCCCTTTATTTGATCTTGCTGTCTGATTGATTCAGGAAGTGGTTCTATACACAGAGCGAAGATTAGTGCAAACAGTGGGTCCCCTTGTCTGGTCCCCTTATGTATATATAAAATCATCTTGAGGGAGTAAACTTTTTAACCTCTAAACTGTACTTCATTTTCAGTATAGAGAAAGACTATGTGTGAATGTGTGTGCAAATGTTTGAAACTTTGTTACACAGAGAAATAAATGTATGCACAAAGACATGAATTGCTAAGTACATTTGGACAATTCGAATACAATCCAATATAACAGTCATGCAGTAGATCCTATCTTTTAAAAGCTAGTAATGTTTTAAAGCTTTACGTCCATTTTCAATGCTTGTAGTTAGTGGTGGTGTTGTAGTGGACTTAACTGTAGTGGGCGAAGTGGACCAATCTACAGCAGTACACAGCAAGACGAAAGTAGGCAAAGCCCTACGTGATGTTTTATTGTTATAATTTGTACAGTGTTGCAGATTATTTTCTACTTACTCCCTCGTTCTTCTCGTCTTTATGAATATGTTGGTTATCTGATTATAGCTGTGTTTTTGAAGGCGACAGAAGAGGAAGTGTTTGTGAGCCCAGTTGGCTGTTTAAAATTTTAAGAGGCACGCGCCTGGTTTGCGCACCGGCCACAGTTACATCATTTGTTTGCGGGTCCACACAGTTGTTTGCAGAAGCTGGCTCAAGAAGCAATGGTCCTTATATTTGAACGTGTTTCTAATATATGGTCCCTCCCTAATGATGATTTAAAGTGGTGGTTAAACTATTGTATGAAACTATGTTTTGGGAGAGACCTACTGCCAAATAAAAGAGATAAGTATTTGCCTGGCTATGGTATGAATTACAATAAAACACCACCATTAACTACGACCTCAAAAATCACCATAGAGTTGAAGTAAATTCAACACAGTTTCAAGAAAAAGTCTGTGTTTCACAAAGGAAGAATTGTTTGGAGGGCTGTTGTATTGGCCTACGTTAAACTGTACAGGTGAACCTAATAAACTCGTACCTCAGTGTATGTATGGAGATGTTCTCATAGTGGTGGTCAATCCATCAGGTTGTCATCAGATCATTATTTTTGCACTGATGTGCTGATTGTGTATATTCAGTGCACATCTGCAGTTTATAATGCTTTTGTTTGGTTTCTTAATGCATAATGTAGATCTTGTAACCTGTGTGCATAGAATCAATCAACGCCTGCCTTCCCGCTCATTGTTTGTGTATGCACACACTTGCACACACACACAGTCAATATATATAGAGTGTATATATACAACACCACCAACCAAACCACCCACAAACTTACCCAGAGGCTTAAACTGGCGTTTTCTTTTTTCTTCTAAAACCACTTCCCTGCCTTTTGCTTGCTCCTGGTGACGACACTCTCTTGGAATTTACTCCTTGTGCTGGTGGTGTTCTCAGAGAGAGAGAGAGAGACTGACTGTGTTGTTCAGATCTCTCTGTGCTCTGCAGCCACTAACCAGGACCATTTGGTGTCTCCTTTCTCCACACTCTTTTCTTTACCCCTCCTGTTCTCTCTTTTGCATTTATCCCCTCAGTTTTTTTCCTTCACTTGTTCTCCTTCCTGTCTGGGTTATGGCAATTTTACATTATTTGGATTGAAATCAGGCTCTCTGTGAGCAAAGGGGGTCCACAGGCTCGGGGCTGTAAAGGGGTTGCTAAATTGTGCTGTGGTGGAGTGGAGGGGTGTATGCGCTGAGGTCTGTGGTTTGAGAGCATTGCTTATCTGTCATTGCATGTCTATGCTGTATGTGTCTACTTTGAACTACATCTGCATTTGCATTTGTGGTTATCTGATGCTATGAATGTTAACTATGTAATATGGCTGATTGTGGATGTGTGTGTCCAGTGGATGTGTTTGAGAGAGACATGGGGGGCATGCTGCTGGGTCCTCTGGAGGCCTGTGAAGGGACGGCCTCCCCCTCCTCCCTAAACCCAGGCTGGGTCTAGATTGATGGGGGAGGTGTTGCCTCTGCTCATTCATCCATCACACACTTTATTTGGGTTTTAGAGGAAAGGGAAAAGGAAAAAAGACAGAATAAAGGAAAAAAGACTTCCAAAAATATCAGAGTTGGGGGCTGGGGTGTGGAGGGTTGAGGAGTTGAGTAAGGGGAGGCCCCTTGTCCTGCGTAGCTCTCCTCTCCTGCCCCCCTCTCTTTAAGCAGATGCTGGAAAAGAAGTCTTACCCTTGTGACCCCCTGCCATTCTCCAGTCCCAGCCATGATAACAAAAGACAGATAAAGCCAAATGGGGGGGGCGGATTCAGTGAAGATTAGCAAGCAGGTTTGTGATTTCCACTGAGGTTTCTGTCATGTGTGAGTGTGCATGCACATGTTTATATGCACCTGGTTAATGGGGGGTGCCAATAGCAGATTGTGGGATAGGATGCTTCGAAAGTGGTTGGTGGTCTTTGTCTACCATCCGGGCTGGGCAGGGTTTACTGTGTGACAGGACAGTGAGGGCAGATGAGTTTGCGAGTCAGACAGAGGAAATAAAGCCTGCAGTGCCAGCCCTCGACTCCTCCCATGGGATAATGAGATTTATGTAGCAACCAAGGGTATAGCAACTCAGGCTATAAACTCAGATCAGACTGCTTTACCTACCGTTAAAGTTAAGTGTATCCAGTATTCCTATATGTGCTTCTATATGATGGATAAAATCATACATATTTGTCATAGAAGTTATGTCATAAGAATGCTTGCATCACTAACAACGTGTGTAAGTTGACTAAAACTATAAACACCTGATTTGATCAAAGACTCTTTGAACAACTCAGTTTGTGGACAACAAACAAAGGCTAAAAGGACGTTTTAATGGTTAGTCTTGTAGACATGTTTCCTAACGGGAGTTTTGCATCCTAAATTCTAAACACATTATCAAGAGGTAGAAATTATTCCCATTTAGACCTGGACATCTGTAGCAGCACACAGTATAGTGCGAACATATACAAGAAAACAGTCAGTTCAGCTCTGCGCTCTGGCCTTTGTCGAAGGTGCCATTAGGAAAGTTGGACTACTCCAAAGGGACTATCAAATAAAGAAATCACTGTTTCCTATTATTGCTGCTATCGAGCCGGTGGTGGCTTGTGTAACTTATGCCAAACTAATACGAGCGGAATAATAAATAAATAAACAAAGAAAGGGAAATTATTCCCTTCTGAAATTACACGTAGGAGAGAAACAAATTCAGGGCCCTGACAAAGCTATGCTGCTGTTTTGTGATTCCAAATAAATCTTTCTTGACTTGGCTAGAAGACTTTTACTTTTGGTATAATTAATGGTTGAATTACTTTGCAGGAAAGACACCAAATCATGTAGCACTGCTTTATTTTCCCACCGTGATTATTCACTTTGCCATGTAGCCAAATGAATTAAATAATTCATTTTCCGAAAAGAAGCTGCTTTTGTCCCCGTGTCTAAGTAAACCAAGCTAAATCCCACAGTTTTGTGATGTAAAAATATGAAAATTTGAAATTTTTGCAAAATGGGAGGGTGTTTGTTTCCTCTGAGAAGCTTTTCCAACTGCAGACCTCATGTTGGAGCCCCCAGAGGCCCTATTTGAATCACAAATGTCCTTCGTTTCTCAATCATTCACAGGTTTTGGTCAGTTGAGGAATTTTGGGACCCATTAAAGCCTGGTGACAATGACTTTCACCCCCGGGGCCACCACAGGGGTCCGCCCCCTCTACTGACCTCTCCATTGCTGCCCAGTCATAGCTCCAACAGTCCTGCTCTCGGGTTCTGATTGGCTCGACAAAGCACCCAAAAACCCTCTGGGGTCAATGTCTCTTTTCTCTCTGTCGCTCTTTTCCTCCTTGCTGCCTT
Organism: Coreoperca whiteheadi; assembly: GCA_011952105.1. NCBI lineage: Eukaryota > Metazoa > Chordata > Actinopteri > Centrarchiformes > Sinipercidae > Coreoperca > Coreoperca whiteheadi. The sequence goes on from CM022474.1 coordinate 23,370,262, forward strand.
GTTCTGGCTCAAGTCAGGGCTTATCAAAGACAATCCAGTTCTGTCATGTGGCCAAATCATCTTGACACCCATTTAGCATGCTCATCAGAGGACAGTTATGAATATTCAAGATGGTGCCAGGGGCCAGTGAGAGGCAGAATCGAAGAGATTAGAGTGACAGATAATGGGGGGTGTCCAAGACAGGGGTGAAAGAGAGACAAAGAGGAAGATTTAAAGTGTACATGTGAATGACTGAGCACAAGGAAGGAAAAAACAACTTAATAACCAAAATTAAATGTAAGTAATAACCTTTTAAGAAAAGAATACGCTAAATTAAGCATGCAAAGACACTCTATCTGAATGCATATTATAATTAAATAAGTGAACCATGTTTAGGATATAGATAAGAAACAAAAGCAGACCTAAGAGTGACCCCTGGGAAACACAGCAGAGGAGGAGTGCTGTGGAGGTGGAAGCTCCTCTGACTACCACTCATGTGTGGTTTGGACTAGGACTTGTGCCGAAAGGCGATCAGATTGACTATCTGCAATTGAAGAGATGATAGACAAATGAATACCTATAAAATACCTGTAATTATACCCCCCACCCCCCGCTGTCTGTGATCACATATGCTGTTTTTCTTATCATCAATTATTATTTGTGATCACTACATTGTCTGGCCAAATTAACAAAAATACAGGTTCATGACGGCAGCTGTGCTGTGAGACATTTAAAATGAGTGACCACAGAGAAGGTTAGCGTATTATGAAAAATCCTTTGGCACTGCTTATGACTCACAGGCTTTTTATGTCCTTGATCCTCTTGTGCTGTTGACTACTGTTTGGTTATGAATGTGCTGGATCTTGTGAGAACAAGAGAGCCAAGCCAGGAAGGAGCAAGTTCTTCTGAATGAGCCTGCCTGTCTCATTGACATCAATGTCAAAAAATTCTAGGATCACATCCAAGCTGAGCCAAATGATCATTTGGACTTTGAGAATGTGGCACTGTTCCAAGCGTTGATGTTTCATCTCTTAAAGATTGTAGATGGAAGGGTTATCAAGGGTGTTGCATCTTTATGAATTGTAGACATTTGTGGACCCAGTTGATGTTTGTGTAGTCGTATTTTCAGCAAATATTCTGGTTGACGTAGTGTCATAACAGTTGAATGAATAATATCAAAAAAGTCTTTGAGATGAGACAAATTAATTTTTTGCCTTTTTTGATAGGAACTGCTGAAGAGAGACAGGAAATGTGGGAGAGAGAGGGCTGGATTCAAACCCAGGCCACTGCGATAAGGACTCAGCCTTGGTACATGTGGCGCGTGCTCTACCAGGTGAGCTACCGGGTCGCCCCAAGAGACAAATATCTGTCTATGTGCCAGTCGTTAATTAATGCATTTTGTTCATGCAATTCCCCATGGAAAATCTGACCATGGTGTTCCTGCCCTGGAGCTGAACTACTGAACAGACAGAAGGAGCTTCAGGTGTCTCCACTATACTTCAGGACACTCCTCCATTGCATCAGTTTAGCAGTTGATCATCAATTGTGCATGAAAAAGAGGGCAGCTTGAAGGAAGGACAGGGAAGACTTTGTCAAAAACATAATAACATGGAACTGACAATATTAATTCCTGTGTCAGTGTCTGTGACAGGGAGTGTGATATGGTATGCCATACACACATTTCTTCATCTCTCTGTCTGCCTGTTGCTTTCCATCTGTTTCCTTAACTAGAACTCACTTTCAAGGTAGGATGTATGCACAGATGAATGGATCGGTACCAGAGATGGATAGGTGTATAGATAAGTGGGCAACAAACCAGTCTTGCAACTGTGGATAACCTGTTTTGGGACCTCTGTATTTGTGTGTATGTGCTGTGCGTCTCATGTTTCATGTGGGATGCAGCGCCTTTGAACGTCCCACAACAACTTAAGCCTTCTGTATCTCACTGGGATGAATGGGGGTCAGGGCTGGGCCACCCACTCATCACCACAGTCCCAAACCTCTAAAAAGAAGTTTTGTAATACGTCTCAAAAAAACAGTTGGATTCATTTAGTTGTTTATGTGCAGCTAAATGTGTTGTGTTTTTAATTCCTAAATGTTTGATCAATCAAAGTTCAGGAGTCAAGTCTTTAGTTATTAATAGTTTTGGAAAAACGGTCAAGTACCAGTGGATGGAACTTGCAACAGGGCACACAAGGTTACATGACAAACAACAGAAAAGTTGTGTCATAAATACATTTTAAAAAAACATTTCCACATATGACTGAGAGTATGAATTATTATACACAGTCATCTGCATCACCACACCAAAACACTAGTTTGCACCATCTGTAGGCTATAATATAAGTCCATAAGTCTTCTCTCTTTGATCCTTCAGTTCCAGTCATGTTTCCTTCAAGAGAGCACTCCTCAACTCTGCAATTTCAGACTGGTGAGGAGGGTGCCTATCTAAAACAGTCCTGGCCCATCTGTGTCACAGGCGATATCTGTCATTATCTGCATTTTATTGTTCTCTCTATAGTATTGCCTATCGTCTGCTCCTGCTCTATCCTCAGCACTGCGTTCTCTCTGATGAGTCACAAAGGTCTTGAAAAAGATGCTGGCTTGTCTTTGGTGACAGTGGTAGAGATGATCGTTCTTGTAAAAAGTCAGAGTTGAGTCATTTTAAAGGAAGAACTTCTTCAGAACCAGATCAGTTTATTACTTGTGGTTGAGTCATAAAGGTATACAATGACATTGCCAGAGCTTGTCAGAATGAAAGCAGCAGTAGTTAATTTCAGGAAGGAACAACTTAATCCCTGCAGGTTCATCATCAGTAGCTGGAGACTCTCTGCTTGCTGTCCAAGATGATAAAGGTGGTGACTGTGAGGGATTCTGTCGGGTGAACAGCAGTCAGTAATGAGAAGAGAGGTGGAGGAGGCTTTGGAAGAGACCACATTATCAGAAGATCCCAGGATGACTCACACCACAGCCCTTGTCAGTTAAAGTGGGGTTTCCTGCAAACACATGTCTGCCACGTTATGTAGCTTTCAGTCGCTGTTTATTAAGAGTATGGCATTTTTTTTTTGATTTCCACAAAAGAAAGTTATTGAAATTAGCACTGTCTTAGTCAAACGTTCAACAGACTTGTGTCACTAGTATTTCCAGACTTATAAATCAGCGTTTATAATAGATTAGTTTGATTATGTCTAATATTGGGTAGGGGGAATCAGATGCACTCATTGACCCTGAACAGGCAGACAGATACTGTATACTTCAGCCAGACAAATGCTGCCCATCCCGTCAGCTTGCTAGCAAGGGCAGTGAGGTAGATAATAATTGTCAGCTTGGCTGTGCCAGTGCCAGGGTGGGCTAGTCCTGGTGGGTCTGGCTAAGAGGGACTAGATCACTGTGGGCATCGGGAGTCCCTAGGGCTGAGGGAAAGAGGAGGATGTACACAGAGGCACTCACATTGTTGCAAGCATGAACCAAGCACACAAACTCACCCTACAAAAGAAATAACTTATTTTATAATTTATTTTATATTCGAAATTGGCTCTCTGTATTCTTTTATCATAGACAGCCATGCAGATATTGAAATCCATCTCCCCTCAGAAAGCATTGATGAAGACAAGAGGAATGATGTGATGCAAAGCAGAAAGAAGCATCACCAGAAAGCCTGTTGTGGCCCTACATAAGACCTCATGCTTGGGTCAGGCTCTTTCTTAGCACACCTGAGTGACATCATAAACATGGCTGAAATGATCAGTGAAGATCTGAGCCCACCTGTTACCATTCCAAGCTTTTAATGAAAGTCACATGACTTTATCTTTAACCGTATATCCTTTGTTGTGTTGATTATATGGCTTGGAGATTGTAAACTGGCCACCTTGTTCTCCCAATGAGAAGGTCCTCTCGTGGTTGTTGAATGTTAAGTCCCTGTCAGCTAAAAGAACAGCTGCGTGTAGATGTGGTACCTCCAATAGATTGTCTGTATTTGTGTGTGCATGAAAAAAACAAAGAAAGTCAGTCAAATCTCTAGTCAGAATCCACCGGAGCTCCATACCTGCTCTGGGTTTGTCTCTGGCGTTAAGCTTGGGAGGAAATGAAATTTTTCCGTCCGTCTGCTTAAGTACATTTATCACTCAGATCACTCAGAGCTGTGGAGAAGAGGAAAAGTGGTCTGGCATGAGATCTGTCACCAAGTCCTCCACATTTATGTCACCAAGCTATTTGGTGGCCACTGAAATTGAGACCTCCTGTTTAGACTGTGGGAACTTGGCAGTTGGTGTACAATCAGCAAATGTTTTAGCTGCTCATTGTGAAATAAACAACTTAAATGATGCTTTGCTAAGATATTCACCTATAGCGTCCAACCAAAAGGAAATAATTACATTGAAAAAAGTGAGTCAATCTAACAATGTGGTGCATTTCTACAGTTTAAACGTAAGCTGTAGTTAGCTTTTGATGTTGTTATGCATTTGAATATTTAATTCAAATTTATTCATCAGTACCAAACCCAAAAACATCGATATAGAATGTTAAAATGTGTACTACATCGTAGGACCAAGCAGTAATAAGATGTTGGAGAGAACAATATGTTAGCAGTGGTAATGAAATGCATCCAAATGGCCCCCTCTGGATATGACAATAATCGTCCAGGTGTCCAAAGGAAAAGGTTCAGCTATGGAAAACGCAGGCAGCGTACGTCAGGACCTTGACACGGGAAGCAAACCTAGGGACCCTGGTGGTTGGAGGTAATGCTGTAAACGTGGAGGGCAGGAAATGAAAGGTATTAAAAGCATGAAGACCACCAGAAGTCCAAATATACAGAATATCTCGTTTTTTCTCTTATTTTTCCACATGTAACATATTTTAGTTTGTTGACTCAGAGGATCTAAACTGCCAGTGATGCCACATGCAGTCCCATTCCTAAACTTTCAACACATCATTATTGAGTTTCCCATCCACCTTATATAGTGTTGGTGAGTAAGCAGCCTGTAAATGTAAATGGGTTTCTCCCTTGTCATAGTGGAGCTCACTTCCTGTCACTGGTCCCAGGGTGGGAGCGCACGATGACAAACACCACCCACGTGAGCTCCCTAGCAGGCAGTCAGGCTGACAGGCAGGGTGACACAGGGGTTATTTGTTTCTGTCAGTAGCACAGAAATAGTCTCCTAACTCCTCCTGGAGCGGACAAAGCAGGCGTGTATTCATTGGCCTGCCAGCGGGGCGGGATGTGCTCTTGTTGTGATTACCTGCCTCTGTAGAGGAAGGGCTTTCTCTTAGGACCTATGGAAAAATGCTGCTGTCTGCCAAGTGCCATGATTAGCGCCCCGGCCGGTTCCTGGGTCAGCTCAGAGGGCAAAAGTGTCTAGACCAGTCGGGGGATTTCCACAGGCTCTTGCCTAAGCTGTAATTATTACTGCTTACAGTAGAGCCCCAACTCTCAGGGCCCACATTCCACTTTGGACGGTTGTACGCCATTACTCCTCTCAGTGTGTGGTGGGAGTCAGGTCAGACATTGGCTTTACATTTGGTTTGAATATTGTTTAGTTAATGGTGTCAATTTTTCATGGAGTCATGTTATTTGATGTAAGCGGATCAAGAGATAGGAGGGTGGGAACTGTTGTGGTGATAACAATCTCATGTTAAATTCAAGAACTATTAGGTGTAACACTGTAAAATCCCAACTGTTTTAGTTAAAGACGTTATTGATTGATTGATTGGCATTGTGCAGTGGAAGGAGCCCTACCCCCTAATTTCATGGTCTTCTAGCTTGCTGCCAGGGCTCTTACGGTGCATTCTGCATTACAAACTCAGTGCTGCCAGAAAAAGCACAACCAGTTAATGGTTCGGAACTATGGCTTATCTTGGCCATCGACGCAACAAAAGCTATAATTATCTGCAAAATAAACTTGCTTCCTTGATTGTTAGACAAATAATGCATTAAACAGTTCCAGATAAACTTTGTTTTGCACTGTGTTGCCAGCCCCTGTGGAGAAGGAGAGGCATTCAGGCCACCAATGCTGGAAGACCATTTCATTGGGCTACTCAGGAAGTTCTTTGGTTCTATGTTCCAGTGCTTCATAAAATATTACATACCTTATATAACCAATTTATTATTTGAAAACTCTGTTTTGTTCTCTGTGAAAAGAAAAAAAAAAATGCCCCTGATGTTTCCCACCTGCCAACAAATTGAGTTTTTTTTGTGTATGTCAGCACTGTGTCTCCCAAGGCCTTCTTTATATAGGTCCAGACATTATTTTTGCCATTTTCTTCTGACGTGTACCTCCCACTCCTCAAACTCTCTCTGGCCCGCCTCCATGAGGGCCGAGGAAGCCTGGCACTCGCCTGAAGCTCTCAGCCAGTCCTGGGCAGCTGGGATCTGGGGGAGCTCCCTGCAGTTCTGCAGTGTGCTGGCAGCCTCCTTTCTCTTGCCCCCGCCACTCTTAATTCTGCCTTTTTACTTCCAGCCAGCTTCAGAATACAATACAGAGGAGCCCTGTGCTGTGCTGTGAACACAGACACACACCCTTGGGCGTACACACACATCCACACTTTTATAAGCCATTGAAAGAGACAAGACCAAAGGCGGAAAGAGGAGCAGACGCCTCTCAGATGCTGGGCTTGGCTTCATGTGCCTCTTGACACAGACGGCGGCACACAAGATAACTGTTGTTTATTGTTTATGGAAGGACCCTCTGCCACACTCCATGCTCTCTTCATCTGGAGACTCCTAAAGGGTCACAGCCAAGAGCCACAGGGGAAAAGAAAAATGGACCTCACTGTATCTACTGTATGTGTGTGCAATAGTGTGCCTCTGTGTATATGTGTGTGTGTATGTAAGAGAGTGCATGTATGCTTTTGTGTTCGAATGTACATTTACCGTGCAATCTTGGGAGCTATTATTCTTCTTTAGCTTCCGCAGTGAGTATGTGTTGTTTGCTCAGCTGGAGTTGGTTCAGTGTGGAGGGGACTTGTTCCACTGGGGTCTCAGTCACAATGAAGTCATTACAGTAGGTGAGGTACTTCCTCCCAGATCTGACAACAATGCACTATATTCTACTATGTTATGTAATACATTTAGCAAATTTGGTCAGTGTTAAATTGAGGGGGGAAATTCAGAAACCACAAAAACTTACTTGGATTTGTCTATCACCGTCTTCCTCACTGAACCTCTTTGATATCTTAAATTATATTCAATTCAATTTCAGTTCAATTTTATTTATATAGCCCAGTACCACGAATCACAATTTGCCTCAAAGGGCTTTACAATCTCTACAACATACAACACCCTTTGTCCTTAGACCCTTGATTCCAATAAGGAAAAACTACCAAAATATAACCTTTCAACAGGAAATAAAATGGAAGAAACCTCAGGTTCCCTCTCCCAGGACAAACAGAAATGCAATAGATGTGTTGTGTACAGAATAGAGTCGCAACAGAAGATCAGAGTATATACAATTGTATGTAAAAATGTAAGTTGTATAACATTAGTGTACAGGGTGGATCCAGAAATCATAATACATACAATTATGATGACAATTATGAAATTGTAGGATATATATATATATCATGATGAAAAGTGTATATTGTAAATCCTATCTTAAAATTTTTCTCTCTCACCATTACTAGCCATGAAACAAAACAACAGAGGAAGTGCTCACTTAACTGTGCAGGCCAGGTGCAGACACAAGAACCATTAAAAGTTACTGAACTTTAAAAAGAAGACCACGCATTGGTAGATTCCATGCAGCTTCATCAAGGCTCATCATTTTTGCTTTTTACTGATTTCCACCAAAAAATAAGCAGACTGTGTAAGAGAAACAAAGTTTGATGAAACCTTGAAGCTATGTCTAAACCTCCCAATATTTTTCCCATAGTCATGAATTCAACTGCCTGTTCCACTCTGGATGTATTTAATCATCATGAGCTTCCCTTTTTTCAATAGTACATAAAAAAAACACCAAGTCACAAAGTTGCATACACCGACATACAGTACAAAGTCTTGGATAAATTAATAGCAATTTTCCAACAGGATGTTATCGTGCTGCCAATTACATATGTCTAGTGTGACTGTTTTCTATTATTGTGCACTGATCCTGGTGGCAGTGAAGATGCAAAAATAAAGGTAAAACAAAGAGGATAAAGTCTAGGTGAAGACGGGCAGGGATTTCTTGAGCTTGAATTTGGTTATATAAGGACAATGGAGAACATGCTCATTACTTGTAATGATGGAATATTAATGAGGTAGCAGGTTGTCTCTGCAAGCTGATTCTTGGCAGATTTGAAAAAGTAGCGGGAGTCTGTAGATGTTGGGAAAACATACAGTGTCAACAGACAGCAGCCGCTTTTGACAGGAAAATGTACTACTGGGTTTAACCTTCGATGGATGTTAACAGTTATAGAAAAAATATGTCATTTTAGTTAGCAAATTAATCTCAATCAATGTCACCGCTCATTGGCTGTACTGTATTAAAAATATATCCTAATCCTTAAAAAGTATTACATGAAACTTTATTTTATGATTCCATTTTATGAGCCTAAATATAGTATTTGTACTTAGGAAGACTTGTCTGCCCACTCAGGTCTCAGCTCCTCCCTACCACTCACAGCCACGTGCTGACAGAAACTTGTTGGTCTGTACCAGGTTCTCAGCAGTTAAAACCAATAAAGAGAAATTCCTTCCTAATGGTGCATGAAAGTAATGATTCACCACTGTATTATTGTTTGAACCCTTGGCGGATCTTTTCCACATTACCTCAACACTGTACCTAAAGAAAACCCTAGTCATTTGCATGGAGTTTAATAATTTTTTTCTCTTGCACAAAGCTTGAAAAGATCTGCTCAACTCAGTTTGATGTCTCCCTTTGACCTCTCATCAAAATGTGCAGTTGGAAGGAAAGAGGCTGCAGCTGGACACTGATCAGGCCTGATGGCGATAGAGCATGAATAGCAGGGTAGCCCTGGGCACTATGAAAACGTCCTGCTGACGACTGTACCGACAGGGTCACAGCCCCTCCATGCCGCCCTGCAAAAGGAGAGTGGGAGTAAACAGGCGTAATAGGGAGGGACTAAAAGAGACTTGGACTGTGTTCTTGTAAATAATTGCATTCATTGTTCTCTGCCACTGTTGGTTATGGTCACAAGCTGTTTGGTAGGCCCCTGTCTGTCTGGTGCTCCCCATGAGCCTGGTGTCAGCCCCTACGCCCCCGAGGGGAGCAACTTGTGCCAGGGGTGAGGATGCCAGCTCCCTGACCCGGTGGCCCCACGTCTGACGTGCCCACGCCAGGAGCAAACGGTCCCTGGGCCAGCTCGGAGACTCAGGGCGTGCTGTGCGCATGCTGCTCCGCTGTTAAATAAAGCTGGTTCAAAGAGCACATTCCTGCCCCCAGCCCAGCAGCGAAATAGCAAGGTCTTTTGCTTGTAGTGTCAAAGCACCAGATTGTTTCATTTTATTGCTTTTCCTTTATCTGACTCTGTTACAATCTGATTGGATGCAGCATGTTATTAGCCTCTGTTGTTGGCTGTGGGAACAGCAGATGGCCTATTTGGACCAGATTACCTGTACTCCTTATCTTAAGTGAAGAATTCATTCCAAGTGCTCAGATGTTTCAAGAAAGCTGCTTGTCCACATTATAAATGCAGTACAGTTGAGCTTATCTGGAAGTTAACACCCACTTATACTGTAAACCTGGAATAGCCAGCTGGGGTAAAAAAACAAAGACATTGCTAAGCTCACTATACACACCTTGTGTATTGTGTATTACAGCTGTTAAGGATTGGTCGGAAGTCAGACAGTACTACTGTTACAACAGAAAATGTTTTACGTGACAGGAAATGTGAGCAGTCACCAAAGACTTAACTTCTTCAGGTGCACCATTCTTCAGGTTCACCTTTTCTCTCTGAATCTCCCCCTCTGGATTTCTCTTTTCCCCTTCCTTACACAACTTAAGTGTCAGCCAGAAAGCCTCTTTGCGTTATTGCTTCCAAAGTAATATTTGCATAAACAGGCGTGGGAACTAACCCGGCCCAAAAGAGCATCATCTGCAGCCTGTAATGATAGAACCTCAATGACATCATGAGTGTTTGAGTGTGGGGCTCTGGTAACCGTGCCGTGCATCTCCTCAAAATACCAGTGGCTAAGTGGAACACACAAGCTGAGCTCGGCAATGGAAGTCAGATGCTCTCGGGCTCTTTCTTGCCGTCTAAAGTCGCCCCTTTCCTTTCTTCGTCCGCTGATAGGTTTAGGAGACTCCGATTTAGGGGCCTCCTCCATAAGGGCTATGTCTGACTTTACTGTATGGTAAATGTCAGAAAATATATGCAGGCCTCTGCAACAAACTGGAATTGGATCCAATCTGCCCCAGGCCACTGCGTTAGATCTGTACCGCCTTTAGAACAGCTACCCACGTCTTGAGTAAGGAAAAAAGTGTACAGTACTTTCAGGATGTTATGGTATTTTGTTGTATAATAATCTGACATCACGGTTAAGGAAACTGTTTTCATATGTAGCTTGACATTATGAAAACGTTAGGTCATGCATTCATACATTCATTCACATCTTATGTTTGTTACCGCTTCTAGGTTTTTTAGGTCTTTTCTTTTTTTAATTAACTTCCCGTAAAACCAGTAACCAGGTCCGTACAATAAGTTTGTTTCTTTTGGTTTCATATTGTATACATTATCCTGTTGAGTACTTGCATCTGTGGTGCATTCCTGCAGTGAAAAGGGAACTGCAATTTCTAACCCAGCAGCCGAAATGTGATACAATGCCTGGATTTAATGGAGAATTTATATGACTCGAGATCATCCTGTTGCGAATAAAGGGTTCTTCATGTGAATTGCAAGAATAATTGTAGGTGGGGAATGTTTTATCATATCTGACTGAGGTCAATGATTCTGCCACAATGGAGCAAAGATCAAAGACAGGAGAGAACAAAAACTCCTGGGCCTACAGGTAATATAGCAGTTAAACTGGAAGTATGAAACACTCACCCACGCACATTCAGTTTCCCAGCTAGTGTGGGATGATCCCTAAAGATGTGAAACTCAAACCATGTTGTGTATTGGTTTTGATCATGTGTTTAAACATCAGATAATGGATAAGTGGTGAGTGCTAAGAACCCAGAGGAAAAATGACTTTATTGTTCCAATAAATCTGGTAACATTAAAATACAACATGCTAATAGTGCTGTCAGTTCAACTAATTGTTTGAAAATCTGTCTTGTTATAAAGAAAAGACATTGCTCAAATATATCAACAGCACTGAGTTGATAAATGTTTAAGACATATTTTCATAGTTGCACGCTATTAATTTTATGCCTACATCAAACATTACAGAAACTCACTGGAAAGTGTGAGCTGTTACACACTTCACTTCCTTTAAAAAACCCAACATTGCTGTGCTGTGGCGATGGCATCAGAAAAAACAAAACAAAACAAAAACAGATGCAACTAGAAATTCCTGAAAGAGAGAGCGTGCATACTGTAATTGCACAGAGACAAAACAATATCCTAAATTTATTATAGTAATCCATAGTTTTAATGTATTTGTTTCCAAATGTGCATAGGTAAGTACAGTAGTTCATTAGGAAAAAAATGTCAAAAATGTTCAAAAATACAAAATCTTGCAATGTTAAGAAGTTGCTGAATGTAAACATTGATCCAGACAAAAGACAAATCACTTGGCCGATGACTTGTCTGTCTGCAATTTATTAAAATCTGTTGACATGTTTTTGAGATATGCCAACTTTCAAACGAACACACAGACAGACTGGCTGAAAACATAGAGCAGAGGTGACTATTCTTTATGTCTAAGTTTGCCAAAAAGAAGAAATGTAAGTTTTCTTTGTATGACTTGTGACAGAGAGCCAGCTAATTCTAGCAAGACCCCTTGCTTTTTATGATATGGGACAAACACAACACTGAGGGCCAGATATACTAAGGAAATGGCGTTGCACAAATCCGCAATCTGTGTGTATCCAGCATCTGATTTACTTAGACAGCAGCTCATTTCACAGTTAGCGCCTGGACTGCACCTGATACTGAACCACCAAGGTGAGAAATCATAACGTAGTGACCTTGATTACTAAACATTTCCTTTTGCTGTGGTTCAACTCCACCTGAGAAAAACTGTTACTATTACTCAAAACATTATTATTATTATTATTAACAGCAAGGGAATCTGAATCAGCTTTATTGACAAGTAGGTTTTCACATACAAGGAATTTTCTTTCGGTATTTTGGTGCAAAACAACAAACATAGTAAATATAAAATATACATTTGACAATAGGATATTAAAGAATATTAAAAAATATATATATCACAGGAAAATTAATACGGGTTAATAAAGTAGGCTACTCATAAACAATTCATTTACACACATAAATGAGAAATAAATGGAAAAGTTAAAGTAGTTTCAATAAAAGAAGAATAAAACATTGTTTGATCTAAGTTTAGTTTACGCAGACAGTATAGACGCTGCTGAGTCTTTTCCACATTGACTTCTGTATCACTAAATCTCAATCTGTCATCAAACACAGTTCCCAAGTACATATAGGTATGGACAAATTCAGCATTTGTGAATGACTGTTGGATAAGTGCATTACAGTAATCCGAATTTGTGTTCATTTATATAAGCCTAATTGATTCATGTTTGTTTCTAATAATAAGTTTGTAGTTACATACAAGCCTATGTTAAACGCATGTTTATTTTTGCCACTACAATCTTCCTGTTGTAAATCCGATCTGTGCTGTGCTCCTTTTCAGGGGCAGAGAATTCCAGCGAAATAAATATTCATCCTCTGTTAACATGTCTCCTCCTATTATGTCCTCCCTTAAATGCATATGCAATGACGAGGGAGGCGCACCTTGCACACACTTGCACAAATGACTGCCAATCCAGTCTGGTGCATCAGTTAAATACATAAATACAGCACATGTTTTGGGTAGAATGCTGCACATCTAAAAATCAGCTGCAAAAAGCCCTTGTAAATCTGGCCCTGAGTGTGCAGGAGCTGCTGTTGACTCAGCAGGTGTTGAAATAATATGACCTTCTAGTGGGAATCAGTGCTAATGTTAGCACTTTCCAGCTTGTTAGCCTAGCTTCGATTTCACATGTGGAAAACAAATTTAACAGCACAACAGGTTCTCCCAAATGTTTAATGTTGTAAAGGACAGCTTAAACGTGTCTGTCTCCACATTATACTCTTAAACAAACAATGTGAGCGTTTTGAAAAAGGGGGAAAAACTTGTATCAATGTCTGTCTGCTATGCAGAAGTGTATTATATATTCTTATGCAAAATGTAAGGAGAAATCAAATTTCAGTTCAACTTTAGGCTTCAGTTTCCACAGGTGAATCAGTCAGAAATCTATCAACTGTAGCTACAGGCTGTAGCTGTAGCACCACATACTGTATGTGAGCAACAAACAACATTGTCCTTGGGCTAAATGATTAGCGGTCAACATATAAGAGCTTTAAAAATGAACACCTCTCAGTTTGTGAAAGAATCATTTCTTTTTTCTTTTTTCTTTTTTTCTTTTGCCTTCATTTGATAGTGACAGCTGCAGAGATACACAGGAAAGGTGAGAGAGAGAGGGGATGGCATTCAGCAAAGGGCCACTGGTTGGAATCGTACCCAGGCGGCTGCAGTAAGGGCTTAACAGTACATGCTCTATCAGGACACCGGGGCGCCCCAAAAAACCCTTATTGACCTATCCTTTTAAGACTTCAAGCTCGCGAAAAACTGCTTTAAAAAAGCAGAAATAAAACATACAGTGTACAGTGTACAGTATTTTAACATATAGTAACTCATAGACACCACATTAATATTCCTCAGTAGTCACAATTGGTATTGGTATTGCTTGGCATCAACATGGATACTCCAGGACTATATGAACCACTTGCAGCAGTACTGCGCGTTCTTTCAGCATTTAGTGTTACTGTTTCAATAGCTGTGTATCATGCTGTTTAGGAGGCTGTCCTGTAAAACTCAGCCAACAAAACACTAACTAAGCTAGAATGGTCTTTGTTTTTTAAGCAAAGCCAGAAAGAAAAAGAAGGTAATCATGTCATTTCGCAAGTGCCCCATAGGAAAACGCACATCAAGCCAGAGGAAGGCAAAAGAAACTGAGCGGCTGTTTCAGATTAACACTAAATAATCATAAAAAAAAGTCATAAGTTATTAGCGGTTTCATTGTTCCAAGTATGATTATTTGTTTCTTTTCTATAGGAGATGAAGGCAGCAGACTGCAGTCCCATTTTTACCAGACCACCATTGAGTATAAAGCCCACCACCTCTGCATCACATATCTCACATTCCACCCACTTTTAGTTAGAACTACAAGACAGTATTACAACTAACATTTGATTTGATAAAGTGGAAATGAAAAAAGAAAAATCTCAATGCAGAGTGCAGCACATGGTCCAAATGCTACGCTTTTCTGTACTTCCTTCCTCATGATCCATAATCTTGTACCCTTTCACATCCATTTGCCCCCTTCCACTGGAACCAGAAAATCAATCTGCAGCATACACGTTGTCAAACAATGATGTAGACCCTGGTCTACCCCATCCATGGGGCCAGACGTGATTGAGTCAAGATCTGGTCTGGGTTGTTTGAAAATACGGTCTCAATTACTCATTGCAGGGCTCCTACAAACCCCTAGCTTAATACACACATACAAGCACACAAGCATACACTCACATCCCCATTTTGCCAGTTAAATTAAAGTCAGATTACTATCAGTGCATCCAAAATGTGCTTTTCAGTAAGTACAGCTCCCCTTCCTTAGCCAGTCTGTTCACATCCCCCACTGGGAGGCCCCTTCAGAAGCCTGCTTTGGGCCCTCCATGCTACGTACTAATTGACCGCGCCTGTTGGAGGTGAGGTGAGGTGGATGGAGTTGGAGATGGCGACGCATGGCAGTCATATGTGACTGAGGCCACTGAGAGAGTCTCATGTGGGAACCATTAGCGCACAGTGTCAGTAAAAGCATGGAGGCACACGCGGGGTGTGCGGCTTGAACAAATAAGGCCCTCTGTGTTTTGGAGTGAATACCCCTGCTGCCTTATTACCAGTTTGAAGTGTGGTTTGCTGGCGATGACATCAATGACAAACAGAGTGCTCTGGTTTCCTCTTTAGGGATGGAAACTGCTGCTTTGAACTTCCAACAACTTCTCCATTCATTCCTTATGGATGTACACACTAGGAACTTAGTTCTGCATAATCTGTATGACAGCTAAAATGCTTCCAGTAAAGCATGACTATTAAAATGCTTCTAAATAATACAAGCAAAACTGTTCTTTGGTGTTATACAGTTTGTGTTGAGATAGCACTTAGATTTGGCTATTCCCTGCAAAAGTTAACATGAATATACTTTAAAAATTTTGATTTTTTTTTTTTACAGCAATTTCAGTCTAATTTAACCAAAATGATTACACATGATTCTGCTCTACCACAAGCCAATTTATTGCAATTTAAAATGTATTGCTTAAAGCTCTATTTCTGCCAGAATTCTTGCAAGGAAAGATATGGCTACTTAAAGGGGGTACTCCAGTGATTAAGTTTTGCACATCCATAAAGTTGTGAGTCTCACTTAAAAGAAAAAAAAACAGTGGCAAAAATTGAGGCGTAGCCTAACTTTTAGCCTCCCTGATGGGGTCAGTGTTGTAAATATGAGAGAAAAGTATCAATTATTAAATATTTTTCACAGAACCGAGTATACTGTGTGCCCTTTGCACATATCTCTACCAGAGTCATGTCCAGTGAGGAGAAGGCTTAAGTGTTCAAGGTGACCATTCTTTCTGCTTGAGATAACTTGAAGGTTTTTCAAACTGTTCAGTGATCAGTTATCCCCTCACCGCTTGGTTTTATGTGGTCCTTTTGTAAGCCATGTACTCTGTATTGCCTACCAATTCATGCGTTGTCATAGACACAGATGCATAAAAGATGTAATTAGACTGTTTTAATGCTCAGACTTGGGGAAACCAGTGTCGTAGCTCTTTTGCCGTTCACCTGATATGGCCGATAATACCCTCAAAGTATAGCTGACATTCTGCATTTTTAACTCCAAGACAATGTCAGTCATTCATTCATCTAGTTTCTCTTCCAACATGATACTTGTCAGGGTCACGGGGGGATGCAGCATATCCTAACATCCATTGCCTTCGCGGTCCAACAGGTCTTAAACTTTGGGGATTCCAATCCACCTGAGAAGTGTCTTTGGACTTTGAGAGGAAACATGTAAACTACTAACTGCTGACCAACTGCGAGACAACTTCATGATCAGAAACTCGTACTGAGTCAAAACATAGAAAAACACTTTTTTACTTCACCTTGTTGAGGGGACCTACCATGTAATGTTAGTGTAACCCTTGCCATTGACATTGCTGTTTCCTTAATTTTGACATTTACTTGTGCAAAAATCATCTATTATTGTTTAGCGGAAACAGTACCACATGATGCTGATACATTTGTTTCTCTTTTGTATTGCATTACGCATGACCCCAGTCTGTTTCAGCTGTCTTGTCAGCTTTGAGATTCAGAAACTTCAAATCAAGCTGGCTTGATTGCCTAACATAGATGAAACAGATTTGTATGTGAGCAATTGAGCTGTAGAACTACATAAATGATCTAGATAGTGGAAATACCACCGACAGCCATCTTAATGATCGTTATGCATTATTTCACAACCTGTATTAAAGTGAAATTGCAAACCCATTTAGATGTAATTCCTTAAAGGGTTTGTCTAAGTAATACAGTACTGGTTACAGTACTCTACAGTTCAGTGTGTGAATTCAAGTCCACTGGTACATTGAGTTGTCTTATGCAACCTGCTCCAGTGTTCAAAGGTTGCTGAGTGCCCTCTCCTGCGTTGTCAGGCTCACACAAGGGTTCATCAAGTGTCGGGTGGGAAGGCATGATGCTGGAGGACTTTGGAAGTGTGTGCTTGTGCGAGTGTGCAGCAGGTTTGCCTCTCTGTGCGTTTATTCATCTGTGTATTGGTCTGTGTGTAAGATGTGTCTGCATCCCAGTGTGCATGCCTGTGTTTGCATATGATTACATGCGTTCGCTTGTGCTCCGATGTCCGTGTGCGTGTGTTTTCTTCTGTTTTCTCACTCAGGGACTTTGTCCTCTGAAAGGTGTGCCAACCAGTCAGCTGAGCGAGGGGAAAACAAGATCTGAAGCAGGCCGTGGTGTCAGAAGTGGGACAAAGACAACAGAGAAAACAAGGGAGAGTGCGAGAGAATGAGAGCCAGGGGCCAATACAGAAAAGTGGCGCCGGAGTGCAGAGTGTGTTGCTTTGAACTGTGTTCCAAATGTTTGTGTATTGCAAATATCGCAAACATAACATAGCAGGCACAAGCAGGATTAGGCTAGAATTTAGTTAATGGCAGGTGTATTATGCCCAGGTAACTTCTGCCAACTTTCATTCACCATCTCTTTGATCTTGATCACTGCTTCCCTTACTCATGGACTGATTATCCAGTATGGATAATTAGGAAAATAAATATTTTCTTTCACATTTTTTAGAATGTAGTGTGGGATCTTCATTGTCCAGGAGAATCAAGTTACTACATTTACTACAGGCCAAATTGGAGTCCAGACTAAAAACGCCACATGTAAGGATTAAACTGACATTCTGTGACTCTACTGCATTGATTAGTTGACTGTGATAGCAGATAGAAAAGTGACTGACTGACAGACAAACTAACTGCCCTGCCACCCACGCTGTTGACAAGGCAGGGTGCCTGATGACGTTGTCATTTGTAAAGTACAAACAGGAGCGGCACTGACCGACCAGAGCACTCTTTGAACTTCAGATGAATTGTGGGTCTATCAGCAGCTGTTCCGAATGGCCTTACCCCACAAAAATCAATCAGCACAAACATACTGGGAGGGCTGGGGTAGTAGAGCACTGAAAAGGGGAATAAAGTGTGTGTGTGTGTTGGTCTCTGAGCACAAGTTTGCGTGTGGGCTGGTCCAATGTGTTATGTACAGTGGTGATGCAGGAAAAACGGGGATCTTTCCGGAAAGTCTAGATGTTTTCTCATATTGTCATAGTTCACCGTAGTCCTCTTGTCACTTCAAAGCTGCTTTTCCACTGACCCAAGTTCAACATATTGGACTAGTGGACTCGACCCGGTGGAAAACTCTCCCACAAACCAGCCAAACGCACACACACACCAAGTGTCAAGGTGTTCTTTTCAATGATTGAAAGGTGCGTTTGCACTTGTTAACCTCTCACTTCCATCCACATATATGTAGAAAACCAATACAGGACAGTAGAAGACAGGGTGACATGGTTTAAGGAGCATCAGGCAGGCCCACATGCAGTATAGTACTCCACTTGCCAGGTTGCCACACCCATCGGGGCACGGGGCAGGGCACACTGACTGACTGGCTGGTTGGCAGTATTACCTCAGTTGGCAAAGTTGCACTCTCCAGCCTCACAAGATTTTTGATGTTTTTTGGGGGTTTTATTTGCCTGTCTCTCTTTCTGTCATGTTGTGTGTCTCTGCCTGTCTGTTGCCCCGGTGCATGCAAATGTGGGCCAAGGTATGCGTTGGTTATCTCCTTCTGGAAAAGCAGTGCCCTTGTTGCTTCATATAGCCCAGCTCTAGTGACCGGCCATTGATAAGGCTAATGTCTCCCGATAGCTACCAAGCTTTCAAGTCCCGTCACAAAACAGCCGGCTCCCTTTCATGTTGTTTTCCCAAGCCAAGGACAGACAGGCCTCCCTACAGGACCGAGCTGGCTAATCAGTAATCACTAACTTGCTGAGCCCAGCAGTGCTGTTCAGACAGGCTGCTTTTTCACCCCTTCTTCTTCGTCATCTTTTATTCTTTTACTTCTTCCTTTCCTCCTCTGTCTTCTACACTCTGTTCTTCTTTATATTCTTATTCCCTTTCCTCTTCTCAGATTCTAGCTTCCCTAAATCTTTTTTAATAAGATGGCTCCTCTTTATGTCTTTCTTTCTTTCTCTATTCTACTTGTCTCATCCCTCCCTCTGTCCCTCCCTTGTTCTCTGTTGTTTCTTTGCTCATCTTCTCTCCCTTCATTTGTGCCCAGCCGCAGAACAAATGCCGCCCCCTTAGCCTGCTAATGAATCAAGATACAGAAGGGGGGATCAGGAGGTCTGGGGCCATAACTGTGCCACAGACACATGGCGTTATATTAAAACATTAGTACCACTATATGACTTTATTTAGGACTTGCCAAAGAAAATTGATTAGGTGACAGAGATGGAACAAAAGAGGAATCATCCTCGGCCACCCTGACTGGGCTTCTCCTTTCAGAGCCAACAGCAGCAGTTCCTTTCCAAACTTTTGCTGAGAAACGATCTGGCCATGCTTGGCCTCTTGTTCAAAGACACACCCTCCCATGTGCCTCTGTATAGTCAGTCCAATGAGTTTTACATAGTTTGTAGTCCTCACCTGCACCACATCCTGCACTATGCACATTCATTTATTTTCTATAATTGATGTATTTCCTGCTCAAATTGGTAACTATGATGTAGATAATCAGTGAGAGAGCTAAAGAGGCCATTCTGTGTTTTTAGTCCCTGGCTGTGGCAAACTGCAAGTCAGCAGCTGGGCAAAGGGTAGGAAGTCTATGCTGCTTCACAACAATGAAAAACATCACTTGTTTACAAAAGTAAAGATGTGTGTTAAAGTTAACTGTAATTTACACATCAAAATACTCTGCTAAGAATAAATTCCTTGTCTTGTATGTATTTTCCACAAAACAAAATCATTCTGTACTTAAAATTACTTTTGCTCCCCCTCCCTGATTTTAAAAATCCAGAATCCATGAATATGCAAATATTGTTCATTACAAAAGTTTAACTGCTGGACACAAGTTGTCTGCTACTTGACTGAAAAAGTCCATTCCCAGCGTATGTAGGTTGGAGGCTTCACATTTCCACATCACACTTGTGTAAGCTGCACTCTGGTCCACAAATAGCTTCCAAACGAGTTGTAATATTTAGAAAAAAAAAAATTATATTAGCCACTCCATATTACAGAGGTAGCATATTTTTACATGACACACTTTATATCTTTTCTGAGGGTTTGCAGGTTGACCCCACTGCTAACCCACAAACTAGTTCACCAGCTGGCCCAGATGCATTGTGGGTAGCGGAAATGAGCTCAGTGATGAGGAACGTGTTATCCGTTCTGTCCTGGACATCCTTCATAGAGTAATGTCACCCAGCAGCATGACTGGGAGATAAAGGTGGTGCAGTGGACATACACACAGACAGGACAGTGGACAGTGTGCAGGCATAGGGAAGCACCACAACTGCTGTCTGTCTCTTTCTATCAACCTTTTCTCTCTGTTGCACGCACACATACTGACACACTATTTTTCAGCCACTTTAAGAGAAGTATTATTTAATAATGTGGTTATTTAAGTAATGGTAAAGATACAATGTTTCAGTTTTGCTTTTTAATACCACATAGGTAGAGCCGTGTGCAGAGATGAGCAGACAACATGAGGATGTTGTTATGTAGCCAAGACTGTATAGTGCTGTTCATATGTTCATCAGCATGAATGTTTTTCACGTCAGGCAGTGAGAATGACCCTTACAGTTTGGTTATATATACAAATATATATGAATGTTGATTGGTTAAGGTAGGGGGATAATGTAATTGAATCATTAGTAAATCTTTACAAAAGGCTCCACACATTATACTCCAGAGATGTGGCGACTCTGGTGTGTGTTTGTGCATTTTGGGATTGAGTGATGTTGACAAGTACTGTAGGTATGTATGCACGCACTCTGTTTTGAATGTCATCTCTGATATTTATGTATGTGTGACATTGAAATATGTGATTTTATTAATGTGATTTTTGTGTTTAAACATTTTCTATTAACACATGGACACATGATCTCATTTGAGCAATGATAAGATGGATCGGGCATAGGTACAAAACTGGTTTGTTTGGTATGCCCCAAGGTACTTAATGGCAGTGGTTTCCAACCTGGGGGTCAGGTCGCTAGATAAATCTGAGGGGCCAGAAGATGATTTTCTAATTTGCTGTGAATTACTTTGTAATTAAGTTTACTTCATCGAGCCCCTATAAAGTATTTAAAATAGACAATTTTAAACTTTGGTTGAACTGGCCTCCCTGTATTAACATGTGTATTCTATGACAGGGCGTCGCAACTAGACTAAGCTTTGTTTTAAGAGGTCAAAAACGTTAAGAAGCTGTGCTTTGTGGTATGATTCATCGAATTCCAAAATACCTCAGGACATGAAAATACATATGCCAACTGTTCATCCAACTGATTTTTGAACAGGTTGATAAGCCAAGGACTTGGAAACAAAAAATACTAGTGTGTTGATGTGAAAACAACATTAAATTCCTCTTTTTTTTTAAACTAACCGGTAATTCAAGCTTCAGAAACAAGAAGAGGACACATGAAGACATCCATTCATCGAATGTGTGTAGTGAGTGTGTTTCAGATCGTATTAAGTTACCTACATAGATCCATGTTCTTAAGTAGTTTGCTAGTTAATTTCAGAGGGTAAGTCATTCTGCACTGCCATCATCCTCTGCCCCCTCCTTCTCTTCTGCCTCCACTGCTGGGTAACCAGACCCAGATGGTACCTGGTACAAAAACCAGCAGCTTTTTTTTGCCTTTTGTGAGGCCGACGCTGCAATCAGTAGCCAGGAAGCCCAGAAGTGAGGTGTGGGCCTTCATGAGGCCATACTGGGGTTAACGGAGGCTTAGGAAAGGAAAGACAGGAGGGAGGGGGCGGCTTAATGAAACAGTAGTTTTGTTGGACTCTTCAAATGTATTTCACAACAATTTACAGTAACCTCAAATATGGAGTGCACGTAATTGACAATCTAAATATGATACAGTGATTTTGTACGATTATGGATTGTTACACTTATTTTTCCCCACATAATCTGTGAGAGGAGTGTGTGTGTGTGTGTTTGTGTGTGTGTGTGTGTGTGTGTGTGAGTGTGTGTGTGTGTGTGTGTGTGTGTGACATGCCAGTCTGCCTATCCTGTCTTAGAACTCAGCGGTTCAAGATCCGGCCTGGCCAGTGGTACTGTTGAGGCACTGCATTTTGCCCATTAGTATTATTTTTCAATGACATTCTGTCCCAACTGGGAAAGAGAGGACATGCCTGTGAGGGTTTGTGTCTGTGTGTGTGTGTGCGTGTGTGTGTGTGTGTGTGTGTGTGTGTGTGTGTGTGTGTGTATAGATTAAAAAAAAGATAGGGGAAAGAAATGTGGTATTGTGCATGTTGTAGGTAGGTGGCGGACAGTGTGTGCATGAAGATGGATGGGAACACCTGCCTTTGGGAAGCAGGAATGTCCGACAGACAGACATTAAAGACATACGATCTGAAACCCCGCTGTGCCTCACCCTTCTCCCAACCTGCCCTCGTGATATTAACTGTGGACCTGCCAGGACCCCACATTCCCAAGAGCTCTCGAGTAAAGTAACACCAGGAACAGGCGTGTTATCCATAAAATACACATTAACTCATGACTAACTTTATGCTTTTTCAAAATTTCCACACAGCTCTTTTATAGGCTTGCTTGCATGACATTGGAAGCTTTCACTGATTCTTGATACAGACATGCATTACTAACAGGTAATATTTCAATTAATAAAAGCACTGATGACTTATATCTCTCTTATGCACGCCACTATTTTCCATTTTGAAGTTGTCACGTTCCTTGTTTAAAGCACTTTATTCACAGCAATAAGTGCCCACCTTTCCCTGCCATGGTTGATGTGGAGTAGTCATGCCACTGCAAACACTGATGTGAAAGAGTGCCAACGGAAATAACACCAACCATCCCTCCTCTCTTCTCCTCTCTCCACCCCAGCTGATAAGATTAGGCCACCGGGGCCTGTATCAACTCTGGTTCTTATTGCTAAGCTCCAGTCTCGTGCTTTGGACGACCTAATTATGATTTTTTTTTTTTTTTTGAAGGGTGGTTTTCATTTTCAACATTTCCTTGACTAAAGTTTGAGATCACGCATGTTCTATGTCTTTTAAACGTGTTGCTTGTTGTCTTGTTGTTGTGCAACTATCAGCGACCACGCCCTGAAGCTACATTTTTAAATGGTTGAATTGTTGACTCTTTTTGGTCTTCGTAAGCATTGCCATCAGTCTTCAAGAACCCTAATCTCCTTAGTTCCCTTTACACATGTCCCAGTCCGTCATGCATAAATAATTTCAAATGAATTAAAATCAGGTTTCATTTTGAGTAAAATAAATCTTGTAGTAAATTTCCCCACCTACTTTGTTATGCTTTAGCCCACAAAATATGAATTGGTAGCAGGAGCCTTTTATACTCTGTAGGTTTCTTTTTATAAAATTGAGAGTTTGCAGAATTGAGGGTTACATTCAAGCTATGTAAACAGAAGATGATGTCTTTTTATTTAAACCATAAAGGTTAGGGAGAATGTGGTTTTGCTCTTAAATGCCTGTAAAGTGAAAACACAACGTGCGACCTGACAGTAACCAGGACATGAAAGTATGTACAGTAATTTAAAGTCAGAGAACAGAAAGAAAGAAAGAAAGAAACCAATGCTACAGTTTAAATGACATGCTCTAGTTCTTAAAGTGTACAGTTATGGGAATGCTTTGTGTATGGAAAAGACAGAAGTACTTTTTCCCATGATTAAATTGATTGTGATGCTCAATGTTCACATAAGGTGCTGTATGTAAAGTTTATATTTTGATCCATGTCCTAGACTTATATTTTTATATTCAAAATCTTCTGCCCCACTGTCCACATGATGAGAATTTGTCCATATTTAGTAAGCTCAGGTTTCTCTTAGCTTTTTGTCCTTTTTTGAATGTGATATTTTTCACTCTTTAACACCTCGACTGGTCTAAACCTTGTCTACCACTGGACTGAATAACAACACATCCTGGACTCTGCTTTGTACTGGTGTTTTGTTGGCTGGTTGATCTGTGGTTACCTTGTTCACAGTTGGCACACACACACACGCACACAAACAGAAAAGAACCCATGAAACAATGTGAGTGTGGCGTGTGTGAGCTGTATGTGACATAATCTTGTATTCAGATGAAATGCAGGCATGAACTTGGCTCATAAATCACTGGTTTTTGCATTACATTTTGCATCGCCACAAAATTAATTCACCCATCATTATTATTTAATAATGTAAAACAAATTCTTAAGCAATATAAAGAATGATTCCAGAAACCTAACTTAATCCATTTCATGTCTGTGGTATAAGTGTGACCGATAGCAGAGCAGCTGTTTCCTGGGGGCTGCACCACTGTCTCTGCCATAATGCTGCCGGTGGCCATGCTGCACTTCTCCCTGTCCAGCTGCCTGCCCTGCTCTGCTAGTTTCTGTTCTCCAGAAACATTTAGTACCTGCCACTCATAGAGGGCGCTAGTCAGACTGTCCCTGACTGCAGCAGCTGGACGGCAACGTGCTAGTTAGAGCCTGCTGCTGAGAGCTGTAGAGGCAAACAGGACACCGTGAATTTACACGCATACACTCAGTTGCCAGTTTATTAGGTACACCTAACTAAAACTAATGCAGTCCAATACAGCAGTCCTACAATAAACCCTAGCATCATAAGGTTATAATGTTCAGAGAGTTGTTATTTAGCCTACCCTCAATGATACAAATGGGGTGGATAAATAAATAGAAACACCTTTCTCTATAATGTCACACTACAATCTACAGCCTCCAAAATCATCCTGCACACCTCTCTGAAACTGTTTCAACAAAAACTGGACATTATAAACTTCATGAACTTATCTCCTATTTGTTGCAGGACTGTTGTATTTGACTGTATTAGTTTTAGCTAGGCGTACCTAATAAACTGGAAACGTATTGTATTTGGAGAGCACGTAAGAGGAGAGACAGATATATGTCTCAGGTAAGATGACAGATTAACGTTTTTCACACATTTTTTTAGTATCAGTATCAGTATCTTGAGACTATTCAGGAAGAAGTAGATCATTTTATCAATATCAAGAAAGGGCAATTGTTTTCACGGAAATCTAAAAACTGTCCCAACCCATTTCACTTTTTTCTGGTCATAACTATGTAATAGTCTTAGCAACTAGTGGCTCAGCTCATGATGCAGCAGAAAAGTAGTGTACCAACATGCTGAGTCAAAACGAAAGCTCTCAGCTGTTCCAAACCTGCAGCCTGCCGCTCGCCACACCTCGCACTTCACCTTTTGTTTCACATCCTTCTCTGGCAAACCCAAAGAAACATCCTGTTTGCTGCCGATCAGAGGTTATCAATGTATCATTATGTCAGCTTACCTCCGTTTAACACAGGCAGTTAGCTGCACAGCATATTTACAGTATCTCTGCTGGCCCACCCTTTTGATTATGAGTCACTGCAATAGCAGTTAACTCAAGTCAAACTGTGACTAAATTGAAAGCAATGGAATTGAATCATTTTTTAAATCTTATCAGGATTAAGGGTGTTAACTTGTGCATACTTTTACCTTACACCATTATTATCTTTTCTCAGGAAATCTGAATCTACCACGAAGGTGTGTGTTTTTGAAATTAGTGAGTGACCTACCTCTAGACAGTTAGTTGATGTATTCTTTCTGGATCAGGGTTCACCAGAAGCAGAGTTAGTCTTCTAACATATTTGCTCCAGTTAATCAGTGATACCACTGTTCCCCTTTCATGTACAGTAAATTGCCCATGAACAGTGGCGACCCAGATTTCAAAGAATCTTTCCATCATTCCAAACATGGCAATTATCAACCAATCACATGGGAATCAGTCCCCCTCTTGTCATGTGGGCTTATTTTGCCCGACAACAGTTAAAGTTTAGTCAGATCCCTCTGGGAGTGAAGGAGAGTTCTTCACATGGAGCTCAATCACAGGACCTTTTTCAAGTCACTAAATGAAAAGAAAAACAGGCAAATACCTCAATCCAAAATAGAAAACGGCGGTGGAATGTTTTGAGCCATGGGGAGGTGACATAGGAATTAGCTGTAATCAGAAAAACACTTGGAGAATGCTGCTGCTTTGTGCCAGAGAGTTGATCACTGTTGGAGTAACACAAGTGGAAACATTAATTTTCATTCAATGATATACTTCAACACCTCCATAGTGTTCTGTAGGAGTGAGTCGATCGATCATTAAAGCTACAGCATGCAACTTTCTGACGTTAAAATAACAATAAGGAAAGATATCATACCTCATCAGTCTGTGTCTGTGACGATGTGTTGACATGTTCTTTTACCCTTTTGCTTAACACTGGCTTGTCTCAGTGTATAGACACTGCTGTGGGCGGGGCTATCGTTGCGCAGACGTCATTGCAACAATAGTGGCGCAGAGCAGAGTAAAAGTAAAATCCAGGTAATCGTTAACGTAAATATAAATGTGGTTTTGGCATGGTATTTTCTAATAATGAAAAGTCCATTTCATGTTCACACTGGCTTTACAAATGAACCAAGAGCTATAACCATGAAGTTATACAGACTGACAGGTAACTCATTCATTGCAAAGCCATGGAGTATAGGATACAAGCTCAACACACCTTTTTAAACCTTTTTTGACTTTCTGACTGATCAGGGAAAATCCTCCTCGTCCCCATGGTTACAAATGATTTGCATAAAAATATACGTTGCTTATGCAGATTGCGTTTACGGTCGCTTTCTTCACAGTTCACCATCAGCAAGTTAATTTAATGGTTTAGCAGTTTAGCTTAGAATTCATACCTAAATCAAATTATCTACTATCATAACATCCTATGATTGATTTGCTTTGCTTTCACACCACAAACAAACCGCGCCAGAGTTTGCTTGGGAGCAGACCAAGACCAAACAGGTTCGGTGTAAAGGCACCCTAAGAAGCATAGATCTTTATGCGCCCAGGTGAAATCTAGTGTTTTAGCACTGAATGTTGAAACTCGACAGTATGTGAACCTGGAAGGAAAAAAAATCTGATTTGTTCAAAAGTGACATTGCATTCATATAGAAAATGAATTCCATAGTTTTCTGTTTACTTTTTTACTGGGAGCCATGCAACGCATTGTTTAGTTAAATCAATACAATGCATAAACAGTCAGTTGGCTGTTATGTTAGCTAGCCAGTTATTGGGAGAAAGCCTGGGTGATGAGGGGGAAGGTATCAGGATAAAAAATAGGTTTGTAGCATGAGCAGTTTGTTTTGCTATTCAGTGCATTTCTTCCAGCTTTGCATATGTGCTAGAAGATGTCTAGCTGTATTTTTTGATGTTGGATACAGGGGTGTCTTGTAATCTCATTTGGGTTTGGCCAAATATTTGGCACAGAAATAAAAACTCACTAACTTAGGTCTTTCCATTTCTGATTACCTGTAGACAGAACATATATAGTATTCAGTATTGTTGCAGGGACAGAACTATCGGAGAGGAAGCTGGTACTAACAAAACAATGTCCATTTTTTGATTAATAATTCCATACTGTTGCTATTCTGTACATTTATGTTGCTGTTCTCGAAAGTAAGATTTTACATGAACTGGGCCCTGAACCATCAGCTGATTGTGGCCATTTTGGTTTGTCTCTCTGAACTTCCCCTTTTTAAGTTAGCTTCATCCAAACTTCCCTTCACGATCATGAATGAGTGGAATTTGAAAGTAGAGCTACACTATGAACAAACCTCTGGTCCATTCATCATTGTGAAACTCTCAGTCTCACTCACTCAATGCAAAAGATTTTTACTGGTGCACAAATAACCCTACATGGATGAATGTCTCTTGAATATTCTGCATGTCCCATGGCTGAATCATTCAGAATCCAGGCTTGGTTGTAAAGTAAACGTTTGTCACAACCTATAACGTCTCAAACCTTTTGAGTTTAAATGAACCAAAGATTAAATAACCTGTTAGATAAGAAAACATTGTGGGATACTTGCCTCAGATTGTATTTTAAGAACAAAACAGTCATGTTGATGTGTATGCTTGACTGTATGTGCATACATGTGTGTCCATCCATATCTCCCTGCCTTTTATATCAGTGAGCTCCTTTATGATTGTGACTGATCTGTGGATTACACAGTGACCGTTTTCCCAAAAGGGACCAAGCCCCAGGTGTTTCAGACACTATAGTGCCCTCTCTCTCTTATTTGCATAAACAGATGTTTAAGCTTCCACCTTCTTTATTGCAGTTCTGCAAAATCCCCCAAGCCTCATTCTAAACCATAGGCGCTAACATTTCACCCAAGGGTGTGTTTGAACGTGCTCTTTTTTTAAGGAACATGCACATTTGACTCTTCTCTTTTGCATGATGCAGATTTAAGTCATTTTGTCTAGGAAGCATATCTGTGTGTGTGTTTGTGTGTGTGTGTGTGTGTGTGTGTGTGTGTGTGTGTGTGTGTGTGTGTGTGTGTGTGTGTGTGTGTGTGCTCTTGTTTTACTACATTTGTGGGGCCCAAAAACCAGGCGCCCACTATACTTGTAGGGCCAAAATGCTGGACCCCAAAAGTTTAAAGGCCTTTTTGAGGGTTAAGACTTGGTTTTAGAGTTAGGGTTAGAATCAGTTTAAGGTTAGGGGTAGGGTAAGTGTTAGGTTTAGGCATTTAGTTGTGATGGTTAGGTTTAGGGTAAGGGGATAGGGAAAGCATTATGTTAATGACAGGTCCCTATGAAGATAGTGCCGCAAACCTGTGTGTGTGTGTGTGTGTGTGTGGTGGCCAGAGGAGGTTATAAATGAGCCACAGCTGCATGGGCCACTGGTCAGTATGGACAGCAAATGAATGAAGGGGAAATTATTAAAATAAACCACTGCGATGCAGCAAAATTCATGCATCTGGCCTCCATATCTCCCCATTGATATCTTCCTAACACATCTGGCTTTACAAAGATGCACACCCTGTTGATGCAATGGACACAAATATTTAAAACACCAAAAGGTCATCAAGTTTGTTGTGTACTTAGCAGGAACCTCCACGAGATTATGAACTGATGCTAAATTTGTGTGATTTTATATGAAACAAGCTTGCTTTGCATAAAACAATGGCAGATACGTGAGCAATAGAAGGGAGTGGTAAAAGCGACAGATGGACAGAGATGGGGAGGTGACAGAGAGAGAGATGGGGCTGGTGATGGATAGACAGACGGAGAGAGAGGGGAAGAAGAAGGGCAGCGATAAGGACAAAGACATCAGTCACGTTTAGGGGGTTTTCCCTCCTCCCCTTTGCGAATGGACCTTGATCCAAGCCACACAGACTCTACTGTGTCATGGTGTGTGTGGCTCTGTGTCTGTGTGGGCCTGCAAGTGGTGACTGGACAAATCATGACTCAGCAGAAATAGAGCCCCATAGAATAGAATAGACCACAGCTTCATTGTTGAAGCAGGTTTCTTTGGCCTCACATTAGCGCTATTCAGAACACAATAGACCTGACTCTTTTCACAGAACATCTCAGAGCAGGAGTTTTCTTCCTCTGAAATATCACCTATCAGCTACTTATAAGAAACCTGTGCGGGAGTTTCTTTAAATACATGATTATCATTGCATTTTAAAGGACCTTTGAAGTGAGCTTACGTAACCTTTCCTGAACAGCAGCCACTGCAGCCTAGCCCTGTACCGACTAGTTCGAAGCATCATTGAAAACGTTGACATTCAAATTCTAAATCAAAATTCGAATTCTGCGCAGCGTTCTTTTTCATGTCTAATCGCTCTGCAGCGTGCAGTGTGTGAGCGTTGCTGTCTGTCTCTCTGCTCTGCTCTCTGTCAGGTCTGTGTGTCTGTTTGACCGAGGGCAATGCTGAACTACGCACACGCTGGCTGCATGCACTCACGCAAAATGTGCCAATGTGGCTCCTTCCTGCAGTATTTTGCCAGTATTTTGTTGTGGCCATCTTTATTTGTGCTGTAGAACCACTGTGAAACAATCGGAATTAACTTTTCATTTCTCTGATCCACTGCTTTGTTCGCTCTCGCCGCTCCCTCTCCTCTCTCTGTCTCTCTCTCTTTCTCTCTGTCTCTGCATGGGGCCAACTTTGAAGCGTATTGTTTACAAACAGCATCCGACAAATCCCACTCATTGTGCCCCATACTTACCAAAAACAGACAAACTGATTTAATCCGGTGAATCACTTTATTCCAATTGATTTGTCGAATTTTTTAGGGTGATTATATTTTAAAATATGACGACAGGCATTCGAAAAAATGGCATTCAGTACAGCCCTAGTGCAGTTCGTATAGAATCAAAAAGTCAGCAGATTGATTCTGTCAGTTCTGAGTAATGTCAGTTACACAGCAAATATTATCTAAAGTTTGCTAACATTAGCCGCCAAACGCTACTGGTCATACCAGACCAAGTCAGGGTATTGTGGAGTTGAGCCATGATACATTTTATTGCATTTATTTTCATTTGTAAGAGGCGGAATGGAATGTATAACAAGGAATGTTATATCTTCTTTCAAAAATGTGACAGTCTCACTTTAAACTTCTTTTAAACAACCGATTTTTCCATTTGATATGTATTCACAAAGGATTAAGTAACACAACTATGGCAAATACAGTGAATTGAGCCCAGGAACAGTGGTCGAAAAGAAAAAACAAAACTCAGTCCTTGTTTGGTTGCGATGGCAAAACTCACGTTTGTTATGGTGATAATGAATCACTTGTTATGAAATTAAACTCTTAATCTTCCTTGGTGATCAACAACTTTATCAACAATCTAAAATATTTCAAACAGGCTCCGCAAGTAAACAGGAGTAGCAGCTAATTCTTACAAACAAATAGAGCCTCAGTTCACCCGTTGCAGAGGGAAACCTCATTTTAAGCGCTTTTAAGGGTAGGTCGACTGTTCTGAGTGGTCAGATGAGCTTGGAAATGAAGGACAAGTAGCTCAGCAGAGGTGGCCTTTAACAAATCAACCAATTTGACCTTGTTGCATGTCATTTAACAATGTTCTCCGCACATACACATTCAAACATGTACTGTATGTGTGTGTAATTCACATGCATGTATGTGCTTTCCTGCATCCCTGTGTGTGTGTGTGTGTGTGTGTGTGTGTGTGTGTCAAACACTTGCACTTGCAGTTCCTGTTTGGGGAGGTCCTCTGGTCCTGGCAAACAGTCTCTGGTCTTATCTCTTGTGTTTTATGTTCCTAGCGAGCCGGGGGCACAAGCAGCTCTTTGTGGCCAAGAGGTGGCTGGTCTCGCTCCAGACCGACCCATGCAGCTGTTCACCACTGTTGGACATATCCATGTGTGTGTATGCCTGTGTGTGGGGATACATGTGTATATGTGTCCTGTTTGCATGTATGTATGCAATGATACGTGTGTGTGTGTGTGTGTGTGTATTATGTATGTATGCTTGCGTGAGTGTATGCATTTGCGTACGTACAGTGTGTATATCTGTATGTGTGTGTGCGTGTACTTCATAGTGCAACACTGCCAGCGGAGCATACAATTCCTCCTTCATTTCATTTTGGAGCTTTTGACCGCTCAAAGTCTTCTCCCGTCACGTTCTCCATCATTTTCTCTTGAGTGACTGTGAGTGGTCAGACTGCAGGTTGAGGACAGGCAGACCTTAACACGTGGAGGAGCTGAGTATGAGTTTGTTCAGTAGGCATGCATGTCCAAACTCCAGCCCAATATGTCCTGCACTCGTGGGTCTCTTTCTGTTCTTGTCTCTGTCTCCCTCTCCATCACCTGAACCCTGGTGACACCACTGATCCCCTCAGTGGAGGTTCACTGCTCGGTAACACAAAGTGTATTGTGCGTGTGACCCACTAAGAACTCCTAAAAGGAGTCATCGGCGAAGCCAGCACAAAGCCACGTGCTGTGTTGGCAATTGAGTGTGGAGAGGGCAAGAATGTGGCCCCCAGACTCAGCTTCTGGTTATGCAGTGTGTTAGAGAGAGAGGCAGAGAGTGAGAGAGAGAGCATGAGAGAGAGCGATGAATATGAGGCATGCTTTTGGGCATTAATGATATTTTGAGACAGAAAAATAACCTGTGTTTAGGAAAAAAAAAAATGTTTGTAAGCATTGCTAAAATTTCATTAACTACACACCTACTTTCATTTCATTAAATTTCAGCAGATTATTCATCTTATTTTTTAACAGTTTATTGAAAGTGAACATTTCACATCACAACCCTGTGTCCTATAGTTTGCTCTTATGCAACATACATATTTGTATCCAATGCAGTAGCACTGTAACGTTAAATCGACTCGGCATTTGGCTGCACTCCGGCTCAGTCACTACTCTGTCGCAGTTTCAATGGAAACGTTTCAGAACGTTTTTCAGCAGCCACGTTAATATTATAGTTTAGAGTAGTTTCACTGACATTTTTCGTGTTTTACCAGCATAAATATACATTTGCAGCTCATTTAGATCTGGTGACAGATGTTTTTTGGCTATACTTGAATATGACAACCTCAGAGCCCAGCACAAACAAAATATACTTGAAGCATAAAAATACACTTTGGGTCGTTTTTACACGTATATAGTGTGAGTAAAACGAGAACTGTTACACGGCCAAGGCAGACAGCTGGATTGTTTAAAATAGAATCGTATGTGTTCCATCAGACGCGCATGAGATGGACAAAGAAGGTGAAACGCCTCCTCCGTAGACACACCGTAAAGCTTTCCCAAACCTTAAACTGCTCTTCGGTGATTAAACATAACCGTGAATCTCTTCATCAAACTTTAAAAGCCAAAAGCAGTAGGGTTGGGGGGTTATGACAGCATTAATCATGTGACAATACAGATTTGTCAAGCTGCAGAGAGTTTTGTGTTCTTGCGTGTCCCTTTAATGCTTCTGGTTGTATTAGGCCGTTGCTGGTAGCACTGAAAACCAACGAGCAGGAATGCTTTAGGAGTGCTTCTCTGCCTCATTGATCATCTTGATCTTAAAACTGGTTTCAAAACTCTTTCTTTAGCCCTTTTTTCATGACATTCAGTGGTGTAGTGTGGTGTAATGGTCATATTATTATTTGTGATGCAGAAAAAGTTCAAATTTCACATTTCAGTCTGTAAAATTGAATTTCAAGTTTTCAAAAGAGACTCTGAGTCATTAGACATCACTACCTAATTGAGCACAGGCTGCAGTTGTTGTGGGTGTTAAGTGCAGTTTTTTACAAGCAGCTGGCATCACTGACATTTTATCATTTGTCTTTACGAGGGCCAAAGTCAGAACGTCTAGAATTGCATCAGGAAAGTATCAGGGTACCTTATGGTAGTCACCCATAAGTGATGAAGTTAAGTGCAAACCACAACATGATATTGCAGTTCCTGATCTAGCTTTAGTACTGTAGCAATATAATCATAGACTCCAGCCTCAGTGACACAGCTAACAGAATTAATATGTGTTTGCTTTTCAAGGGTGTTCATTATTTAACAGAAATGCAAAAACCAAACCTAAACTTGTTCTGTATCCAGTGCATGGATCTGTAACATCTGACATGCATACTATTAATTAATTGAACACTCACATGCAGTAAATGTTTATTGAGCTCCATATACATATAATGGTATGTCCAAAAGACTGTTCCCTATAAAAGACATGCTACATAAAAAGAAATGACAAAAACGAGACTTTCATGTTTTCTCTGGGTAACCTTCTTTGGCTTGGCATCCTCTATCGTCTGAGTCAACCTTTCCCCACCGTGGCCTTGTCACTTCCTCTTTCCAGTGGTGTCCCACTCCAGGGGGAATGGGAAGACAGGTCACAATGGTTAGCAGGTTGAGCTGTCAGCACAGGTTTCATGTCTTAAGTGGGGCATGTGAGGGATTGGGGTGAGACACAGAGAGACTGCGGGACACTGTGTGTGGTCACAGCAGATCTGATTTATTACTATTATCACTGTGAACTCCACGTTCTTTGACTCCATCACGTTTTCCTCCTGTCTTCGTGTGAGAGTGCTTGCTCTCTGTACCATCAGGCCGCTACTTACAGCTCATCTGTCATTCATGTTAGTATGCAGAGTTATTTCCAAGTGTGTCATCCCCATCAATCATTTTCAGTATAATGTTTCAGTTCCATTACAAGCTGAAGTTGTCTTTTTATTATTGTTTCGAGTGAAGTTCCAACTGCAGACTAAAACTGTTTCCCAATAAACAAAATGCATTTGATAAACACAAACCACATATTTTGCTAATGAATTTAGCTAAACATGTATTTTGGCTACTCCTCCCAGTAGCTCAATCCCCTATACTCCCTCACCATTCCATCCCATCATTAGTCATCATGCATCATTAGCAGCAGTAGGAGTGAGAGTACTGGTAGCACTGGTACTAGCAGTATTCATATTATTTTGTGGGCTTGTTTTGTTTGCTGACATATCTTCAATTCCACACCCACACCCACACACACACACACACACACACACACAAATAACTAAAATGCCCATGTCCTCTCCTAGCCCACACACACACACACACACACACACACACACAAACACACACCAAACCAACACGTACATTAACTCGCACCCATGCCCCACCTGCCTTTTGCCTTCCAGATAGAAATCCTTGTAATGTTTGTCTCATTGTTTGTTTTGTCACGTGTATCTCTGTCAAATCAGCTGTCTGATTTTTGTTGTTGTTCACAAAGATTTTTTTAAAAACATGTGAACGTCCAAGATACTGCCTGGTTCCTTTCATTAGGCACATACCAGCTGAATGCCAACATTACCCATGGTAGTTAAACGCCACTGTAGCTCTGTGGACAGCGCCGATGTGTATTTAAATTATGCATTTGTTTAACTTCGTTTTTATTTCACTGCAAGGTTCACTGGTTTTGGGTGGGGTCATGTCAAAATATGGGTTGGAATAGATATAACTTGATATTTTTCAGCTCCCCACACAGAACGTTTATCAGAGCCAACAGTTTCTTAGTTTGAAGTGTGAAGTCAGAAATAAGAGAAGAGAAACTGTATTTTTCTCTCTCAGAATAAGCGATAAGCAGGACAGGAATCCATGGCTTTGTCCTCCTATGAATGTCTGCAGCTCTTCCCCTCGTTCTCCTTTCTCTCATTCTCTCTCCTCTCTTTTCTTTTTTCCGTTATCTATTATTTCTTTTTTATCTTACGTCTATCTTTGATGATCTGAAACATCTCTGTCAGCATTGTGTGTTTTTGTGCATTTATATGTCAGTGTGCGTCCTGACCTCTGAGAAGGAACATCTGCCTGGTCGTGCTAGCGAGGGACAAACAGAGAGGGTGAATTCTTAACAGGCCTCAAATAAACCGCTTCACAAAGGGGAAAGGCAAGGACACTGAAGTCTGCCAATCAACGGATTTTTTTCTAGTTAACCCGGGGTTGAAAAGATAGGTGAACCTCCTTGAACAAACGCTGAGGAGAGCAAAGAGTTGCCTGAAAGTTACTCGCAGTCTTTAATTGGGTGGCGACGGGACGGGCTGTTTACTCAGGCTTTGGACTGACTCACAAATCAAAGTGTGTATCAGAATGGAGAGATTAGGGAGCCCGAATAGGTTTGAGATTCTACCTGCACCTTTGTCTCTTTGTTGTCACCCACCTGGATGAACTGTTAACATTGCGTAACACGTGCGCACACAAACAGACGCGCACACAACAGAGAAACGTTCTAATACCCTGATAAAATGCAGCTGTTTTTTCTTTTTCTTCATGACTGTGGATGCCCAGCAAAAGGCTGTTTGAAGCACTAATGAGAGTAGCATTGTTCATAGTGGGAGATTCCCCTTCCACTGAAGCATTCGGCTGCTTTCAGTGTGGCCCATCCCAGCAGCTGCTGTCATTTCAGGACACGACACAGGCCATAAAGCTGGTTGTACACTGTCAGCACACACGTACATAGAGCTAAAGGCAGAGAGAGAGCAATGGAAATACACAAAAACGATGACAAGAGTTTCAAACAGAAAGGGGAAGTTGTAGCTCCTCTGCGAGCTGCTTGGTTTGTCATTCATCAACTGTAATGAATTTTATCAGATGCCATCAGACAAGTTTGGATAGAGTTACAACACAAAACACATAGTCAAGTCAGGTCCTACTGAATAAAATGTCCTGGTGTAGTTGTCTTACATTTGTTTATCAGGAAGCGAGTAACTGATGTGCTCTGCCAGGAGCTCAGGTTTCAAAGACAAGGGTGGATAATGGAAGACGTTTAAAAAGCCATCTCAGACAATGCAGGATCTTAAGTCCTGGATGACGTGCTCATCATTCATCTGATCCCATTTCCTGACTTCTGACGATTGAGGGATCTAATTCAAACCTCTCTGCTTTTCAGCTGCTTTGTATTCTCACCGTATTCACTCTGTTTGGGGGGGGTGGAATATGTGTTTTGACAACTTCACATTTCACTGGCTTTCATGCTACAGCTTCCCCGCCTCCCCTGCCCCATTACGCTTTCACTCCTCTCCCACTCCTTGTGTTCCCGAGGTGAATTGAACCCTGTCTTACTGTTAAATGAAGCTCCGCAGGAACTTGGGAGAGAGGTGGGGGGGGGCATTACCTTTCGGAAGTGAAGCTAGCTCTCTGACCTGCTGTGGTGAAAGGGCCTTAGGCTTCGCTGCATCGCTCACATAAGATAATCTCTGTGGGGAAAGCAGGAGATTACAGCTGATAGGAAGGAGATTTAGCATAAAGTCAATTGGCTCCTTTGTGGAATAATCCGCTCTTCTCATCCAAGTCATTGTGATGAGTGAAAAAAATTAGCAGAGTAATGTATTGACCCAGCTTCTGTTCTCATGTTACATGAAACCAATATTTTGAGATTTAGTTTCATGTGATGATACGCACTTTTGCAGTATTGTGAATTTTTTTTTGAACAGCCCAGTTCTAGAGATCTAGAGATCTTCCACTTAAGCAGTAAAGATACATCATTTGACAGGACACTGGAAAGTATGACTTCTTTTTACAATAATCAGTATGTGTCAGAGCATGTTTTATCTGATTGTCAGTAATAGGAATTTCCAATTTCTTATCATCATTGTATCAAAATTATGACAGCTTACTGTTCAAAGATCTAAGTCACAGCCTGTCACCCATAATGCTTCAGTGTATGATCTTTGAAGTGCCATCATCTGAAATCATGCATCACTCTGTCTGTCCTCATACTCAATTGTACTGTATATTATGTCTTCTAGGAATGGGAGCCTATCAGTGGGATATGCTCAGCCTCAGGAGGTGATCTCAGGTAAGATGATTTGCCTTTTTTTCACTGGCTCACGCAAGCTGCTGATTCATGTGAGCAACGTCTCATCCGTGTGCCTTATTTCTGTGTTTCATATCGCTGGATCTCAAGCCAAACTAGCCTGAATGTTCATATTCTAGAATGACTCACGGGCTGTGTATGAACGGACACAAGATATGTCAAATAGCCCTTGGCTGGATGTGTGTATCTTAAGGAAATGTGTATTGAGTATCCTGAAACATTTCACGCCTCTGTAACAGCGATACAGATGATACATTCCAGGAAAGAATCCATTAGATGTGTTGGAAATGCCTCCAGAAGACAGTATAGATTGCCTTAGTGAATACCCCTGCTATCCCCAGATGCCACCATCTCTGTTAACAATAGATCATAGCACGGCTGGGCTTGTAGTTTTGTTTTGATTGAAACCAGTCTCGCTGGCTTGTCTGTCTTGTGCAGGAGCCTGAAAAGCCTCTTCTGCCTGCTCGCAGTCTTCTTCTGTCAAGGTTGTTTCTGAAAGAAAAAAACTTTATGAGGGAGTAGTGGAAATTCTTGCTCATTACATTACAAGTGATCTTACGTTAGAAATGAAACTTAATGTAGCTGGGATTAGTCTGCCTACAGTTGTGCTGATTTTGACATCAATTTCTCAATTGCATGTTTGAGTCGTTACTTGACTAATGTCATATTGTTCTGGTCTACCCAGTACATGGCTGGTGTTGTGCTCCGTTGACATACAATTACAGTATTCTCAGACTTGCTGCAGTTGTATTCATTTTAAATATAAAATAATGGGAAATAGAAGTAGCTTTCAGTGAGGTAAAGGTCAGCAGAGAATCTATTATTGACCCTGTTACTGTCATTTTCAGTATCACAATGATATGATACCACTACTGTGTCTTTCTCTGCTATTGAAACCCCATAAGCATGGATTCCTGTAAATGTTAGCTTTAGGTGGTTTCTCTGCTTCTATCATTTTGCACATAATGACTGATTTGCTTTTTAAATTGCTAATAAAATGTTCTTTTGCTGTGAAAAGTTACAATAGAGTGTTCTCTCATGGTGTCAAATGCATGTTTAATCAGATGTGAGGTTCGTGTGAATGTATGTACTGTATTGGTCAGAAAATGAGAAGAGCCTGATTATATGACAACCCGCTCCTTTTGCAACACTTGGTTTTGACTTCCTGAAGATAAGAAGCACACAGAATAAAACAACGTGTACAGAGGTACCATATTTGGTATTTTTTTAAATGCATCATCACATTTAAATAAAAATAAGATGCATAAATCAACAAAACTAAGACAACTCCTTAAAAATAATCTCCTTTAGAATACAGTAAATGTGACAAACTACAGCCTAATGGTATTTCTAATGACATTTTACCATAATAGGCATTAAACAGGGCAAACCAGTAACAAACCATTATCATCTCTTATGAAAGCAGCAGCTGGAGATGCCTTCACAAGTCACGAGTGCTACTGTCCTCCTCTACACCAATTAAAGACACAGTGATAGTCAGAGAGTGTGAGAGGCAATTAGAGAAGGCAGAGAGCGACAAATTAAATCCAAAACACACTAACGTCACGACGCAACCGCGGGGTATGAGGAAGCACAACAATCAGAAAGAGAAAAGGACAATTAGAGAGTCAGAAAGAGAGACTGTTGGATGTGCAATGACACAACACCAGTATTCTTATATGCAATCCTCAGGAAAATTAAGATTACAGTAAATGCTTAAACAGTCACTATGATTAATAAATGGTTTACATACACTTTGAATTGGTTGGTGTTATTCCCTGTTGAACTGGACTAACATTTCTCAACATATGTTGGCCCAAAAGGGGAGTTTGATAAGTGATAACTACAAGATCAGCTCACCGTACATAAACTTGAACCTTAATTGGAAAAGACTTGATTGTCATCACTTCTTTCATACTGCACCTCACCGTACACTTTCTCAACGCTAATTGGCCACATTCTGTGAGAGAAAAAAATATGCATACAGTGTAGTCCAGTGTTTTAGAGCATTCCTGGGTCAAGTGGCTGCTCTCAGGGTGACTCGACACTTTTGACATGTGGTTGGCTGCTCAGCGGCGGCGGCAGCAGAACACTTGTGTTCACATCGTTTGCCTGTGAGGATTAGCGCTGTGCAGCTGCTCCGCTCCTCACAGCTGACCAAAACTGAGACTATTAGGACAGAGGTGGAGCTCAGTGGACAGTCTTTGCACCAGTGATTCAGTCACTCTCACGCACCTATTTATCGCAAACACTGTGTTGACTTATCGTCATTGGTAGGTGCAACGCAAGGTGTTTTTGTGCAGAGTGGATTCTACACACAGATTACATGCACGACTGCACACCAGTCGGCACACCATTAACAAGTGCCAGTTGATGTGCAATATAGTGATAGAATATCATAATCCATCATTACTGAATTGCATCAGTTTCAACAATTATTTTAACTCAGATATAGAAGAAATTCAATATCTGTCTAATTGGAGTGAAACCGTATAGTGACTTCATCAGTATATGCTTCCTTATTTATTGGTTTTGACTCGGTTACTGTAGGTATGATCAATGAGATCTTGTCTTCTGGGTTAGACCCTTGTTTTTCTTCATGTTCATGTTCTAGGGCCAAACAGAGGAAACATCTGCTTTACTGCTGTTCTAACTGCTCCAGATCTACACACACACACACACACACACACACACACACACAAACAGGCAAGCCTAGTGGTTGGACCTGCCAGAGGAAGAGTGTTACTACACAAAGCACACATGCATTGATACACACACACACACACAGATGCTGCCTGTCTTCCTCACAGCCTCATCCTGTCACAACCACTGTGCAGTTTGTCCTCCACCCTACTGTCTCTGCCATCAGGACCTGCTCTGACAGCTGCTCAGATCATGCATTCAAATCTATCAGTCCCATTTTCTGTCTGTCCTTATGTTGGTCTCTGTGTTCTCTTTCTGTTTCTCTGTCTCCTCCTCTATCTTGAAAAGCTAGCATTTCACAGACTGGATTGTGCCATAAAAACTTTTGACATTCGCCCAAACAAGTAAAAATGCACCAAATATGATATTATGGTGTAGTAACACTGAATTATCAGGCAGATCTTGAAATTGTCTTGGTATCTACCATTTAAGTCCTTACAGCTGTTATGGATGATGTTTACGTGAGTATTCAGCTTTGGTGCAAAACCATCATATCAACAGGTTTTCATGAAAACCTACTCAAACCTTGCTTTCGTTTTTTCTGTGAATGCTTGAATCTTAAGCACAAGTTGTGGCATACTTCCCTCATGGCACTGAACATTTTCAGATAAATACTGTCTGTATTTAGATTTTCATCTAATACTTTTTAGACTTTTTTCTTTATTCCACAATGACCAAGGAGGTGTATGTACAGAGTTACACATAAAAAAACAATGCAAATAAAGTAAGTGGACAACACTTGTTGCCCAGTAACGGGCAAATACAATGCAATAAAAATCATAATGATAAGTAAGTAAAGTAATATAAAAGAAAATAAATAAACTAAATGGACAAACAAGCAATCTCTGGTACAGAAAAAAACAGTAGTTCTTAAACAAACTTAGCAAGATAGCAAGATATTTGTCAAAAACAAGAGGCTATATATAGTGTGCTAAAGGAAATACACAATGCAATGTTTCAACATAGTATTGCAAAGATTAATCACATTTTTGATTTAAGGTATAAGATATCAAATAACAAATATTCCAGATTTTTAAAGCATTACATTAGTTGTGCAATGTATGACCGTTTCTGCGCATAGAGATATTGTATATACTGTAGGTCACTGATAGATGTGTTTTGACTGATTTGTACATGGAGAGCTGAAACATTCAACAAGTCCTCTGAACCAAAAGACTAAATATGTTAGATGTTAAGACTAGTTAGGTTGCAATTACCCATTAACCTGCTTTACAAATATCCGTTACAAAAATAATTCATATGAGCGTTTTCTAATCTGCCACAGGGTTTGGTTAGGTTTAGACACAAAACTACTGTTTTAATGATGTAGAAAGATTTTGATTTGGGTTAAAACAAACTGACTTGTTACGGTTAGGGAAAGTTCATGGTTATGATTAAAAGAAACCAACGTTGTCTGTTAATAGGAAAGGGTATATGCGAACAGTGGTCTCCTGCGAGTCACCTCCGTCCACTCTTCTCGCTAAGAGGTGTTCGCAGATTTAC
Organism: Coreoperca whiteheadi; assembly: GCA_011952105.1. Lineage (NCBI taxonomy): Eukaryota > Metazoa > Chordata > Actinopteri > Centrarchiformes > Sinipercidae > Coreoperca > Coreoperca whiteheadi. The sequence continues at coordinate 23,411,562 of CM022474.1, forward strand.
AGTGTTATAAAAACATCATGCTACCTCCGCCTTCTGACCGACAACTTTCATAACTCAAATAGCCACTAGAGGTCCTTGTTAGGTAATTGTAGGTTGCGAGGAGTATCAACAAATTGTGTTTCGACAACGCTTACGAAGAGTAAAAAAATAACCCCCAGAGATCAGGAAAACAGTCCTGGGAAGGGGAGGCTGAAACAGCGACTGGTTGTTGGCGCTACAGTGGATAAGACTCTGACTCTATAATGCCTCGCCATCACTGAGACACAGAAATAGCCCTTGTGTGGGCCCTTTCAAAATTTTAGAATAATAACCCTCGTCACCAAAAGGGAAAAGGCAAGGTCTGTCCTTCCCAGAGCTTATGGTGGGAAGAATCGATGACTTCCTCCATCTTTCTCCCTCAGGGGACAGGGGGACAACGTCTCACTGGTATTAATAGTAGTCCTCTGATAAGCTGGCCAGTACGCTGCCTTGTGGTGTCCCAGCCTCTCGTCTCATTGTGAGAACCTCTTGTTATAATATTAAAGTTCTTACAGAAAATGCATTTCCTTGCCTTCCTGTTTTTGTTCAGCTCCCTGTGCTTCACTGTAAATCATAACCTTTTTACAGTACAATGGGGGACATTTGAGTATCCCATCAGTAGACACTTGCGTCTTTGACTGTTTTCTCCTCAGCTCTCAGTTGGAGCTGTGATGCCGGCCGCTGCCCCAGAGCTGTGTTACTATTGGAGGCTTGTGTCGTAAAATATTGGGAGCAAAGGTGATATCCTCTCTCATTGACACGGCTGTTATCCTGAATGGTAGGTTGTATGTTTGCCTCAGGGCCAGGCGAGCCATTCACCCCAACACATTGGTCACAAAAGGTTAATGTAGGCACTCAGCTTTTCTATTAGCTCATTGTTTCTGAAAGCACAGGAAACATCATGTAACACTTTAGTATATACTTACACAAAAAGGAGAGCTGTGCTGGAAGAAAGTTTTTTTTTAAAAAACAGAGTTTTTTTAAAGACTGATGCAACAACGTGAGTGCAATGAGGAACAATAGCGTGGTTAAATTGAGAACTGATTTGTGCCCATTGAATTGATTCTTTTTTTGTTTCTTGACTTCTCAAAGATTTATTTTTTCATTCTCAGCTGGTTTGATAGCCTCAATGCCCCAAATAGGTTCTCTGAAAGGAGAGCATGGGAAAAATAGCTGCCGTTGTGGAAACTGCTGGGAAAAGGCTGAGTTCTCATTGGTGGCAGTGCAGGGCATTGTGGGATGTGAGTGAGCTGAGAAAGACTGTTTTACTCCCTCTGAGAAGGAGGAAACATGGACACAAAAAGCACTGAGATTAGACCAGATCAAGCAGAACTAACTCACTGCGGTTTATGCTCCTTTAGCTTCACTTCACTGGGCAGATGAGAAGTGGATGGTCAGTGATAGTGGCACTGAGTGTGGTGAGGTGGGCAGGGTGGCCACTCTTCTTTCACAATTGTCTGCTCCTGCCGATTTAAAATCCCCTGACGTCGGCACGAGCAGTAGCGGCCTGCATACCGACATACCAGGCTGATGGCTGCTGGCCCATTAGCAAGGCCCAAGTGGTGGAGCCCACCCAGGGCTGCCGACCCTCTCCTGCCCACCTTCTGTCTTCCTGCCCAGCCCTGGCTCGGGATCAGAGGCAGGCCACACGTCGGGGGACAGAGCTAATGATGGCCGCAGCCATGCCATCCCTTTCATGCCCCAACCCAAGAGTACAATTTTGGCTAATGCTAGTTCCTGCAGATAAGATGCAAAAAGCTCCTTTTACTTCTTTTTCCTCATCAGAGGTTTGGGAGGTGAGGGGAGGGTGAGCGGTGGCAAAATACGTGAGTCCGTGCTCTGTTTCATCATCAGCTGGTTGGGTGCTGCTCAGCTCTGCTGTAGCTACCATGCCTTCTATCACATTAATTTAAAATATCAGAGAAGTCATTAATGAAGTGGAATCAGTGGAATGAAATAAAGATTGGCCACTTTATGTGCACAGGACCAAATCTAGTTATCCATATCGAACCATTTTGCCCTCCATCAGTCCCTAAGTGGCTTAATCAAGGCTTTGTTACGTGATTATTTTACTCAGCCAAGACCTTCTAAATTGTTTCCAGCTTAAAAGGAGATTGTTGGAGATATTCATGCTACATGGAAATGTTCTCCTGTTTTGCTGCTCTGTGGTCACACATTGTCTTTCTTCAAGACACCAGATAAGAACCTTTGCAGCCCATAAAATGGCTAAAACATCACGCTTTAAAACGCCTAGAATTTTAAAAGAAGCAAATTAGTTTAAAACCTGCATTTTATGGTAAAATGTTTTTGCTACAAAATCTGATTTTCATCTGTACTTTAATATTAGACATTTTTTATGTCCGATTTTATCTGTTTTTGGAATCAAAATTGATTCAAAATCAAAATTCCTAGATTCTTTAAAAAAAATACAAAACAAAAAAAGATTGATTCTACAAACCTTGTGGTGTCACAGATAACTAAGACAACACATTAGATGACTTGTCAACTGACTTTATAACAAATTTGCTGTCACTCACAGTCGTAATTGTTATCTAGATTGTTAGTAGATTAAGATGACATATCATCCATAACCATGTAAGTGGGATCATCTTTCTGACTACTGATACATCATTGACAGGACACATGTTCTCGAAGGATGTAATCCATTGTATATTACTCCAAATCAACGACAGCAGGCATGCAACCAACCTCAACTTGCTCTGCCTCATCTCACTGTTCGAACCGGCTTTCATTCAAATATATCTTTGTTTTTCTGTCGCTGTTTGAGGACATCAGTGTGGTCAGAGGGGATGCGTGATGGCAGGCAGGGTCTGAGCAGAGCACACACATCCGTCCACGTGCCCCTCTGATCCCAATCATTCATAAATTCAACCAGAGAGATTTGTATCCGCCATCCGCCCTGCAGTGTCTGTTATCTCTGTCCCCCGACTCCCTTTGGCTATTAGGGAGGAATGAGATGTCACAGTACATACGCACACAAACACACTCACATGTCTGATTGTGATGACAGCCGTCTGTTTCCCCCCACTCTGCTTGCTCTGGCATCTCTGATATATCATCAAACATTTTTACCTTTTTATGTCCATCATTTAGTTTGTTTCTACTTGACCGATTTCATATTTTATGTTAAATAGTGTCTCAATAGGCGACTCATGTCTAGCTTCAGTTGTTCTTATTCTGTTCTCCCTCTTGCTCTTTATCTACATTTTCTCACCATTTCTCCCTGTCCCTCGGCCTAGAAAAAAAGCAGTGAAATTTCCCCTCAGTCATTTAGCCCAGATTCAACACTGCAGGCAGGCAGGCAGGCAGTGTAGAGGCTGTAACTTACCAGAATGTAAATAGAGCAGTGTTTTTCACATTACTTCACCGCTTATTTTTAGTAGCTGAACAAGAGCAGGCAAGGGTGTGCCTTTTCAAGCCTCGACTGTAAGTCTTATCAGCTGAATACACAGAGAAAAAAAAGGAGAGAAATTATAAATCCAAGAAAACAATAATGACACAATACAGGAAGTGATGTGTTCATTTATGGTTTAACTTTAAACTGTAACTGGCAGACAATACTGAGGCAGCTTTTTTAAACAGGGAAAGAATGTTCTCTCACTGTCTCTGTTTTCTCTTTCTTTCTGATGCACTGCACACACACTCAAGGTGTACTACATTTCCATTTTAGCTTGAAAGTTAAGTATATTATATTGTATAATTTGGTGCTGTGTTTATACAGTATTATGTGATCAGCAGCAGACGCCGGGCTTCCGTCATCTGGATTTTCCCTCTCAGTGACACCTTTAAAAGGTGGATTACTCCATTTTTTTGTTTACATAGTAATAGGTTTTATACCATGTATTCACGCCAACAAGTGTGCTTCCCTAGCATGGTCAAAGCACAAGCTGAGACACAAATCAGTTCGGTAGTTTGCCCAAAGTCTCTTCAGCAGTGTTCTTCACGCGTAGCTGCCAGCCATTCCTCGATTACTGGTCCGCATCCAGCTCATACCTTCCCTTTACTTCCAGGGATCAAACCAGTAACACCAGTCTGTTTCAAAAGACACAGAGCCTGCAGCAGTGGGGAAGCTAAGTGGAGGACACTGGCTGTGTCTCACTGCCTCTGTGCCTGGCAGTCTTCCTCCCAGCCGCCCCTCTGCTCACACCAGGAAATGTCTTTTTCCAGCTCTTTCTCCAATGCACTTAATTCCTCCCTGCTCTCCAGCGACAAAGCCAAAAGCAGAAGAGATCTATTGCTGGCAATTGCTAGCACTCCTCTAGCATTCACTGTCTTCCGCCACCACTTTTACATTTTGATTCTCCTTTTGCAGAAATTTTGTACACTGCAAGGACAACATTAAGACTTCCTATGGTCGTCGCGTGCCAATTTGAAAAAGAGACAGCAAAGCGAAATCTGCAAGGTGATGCTCTAGGCCGTCCTCACATTGCATATGTGAGCTACTGTTTTCTCAACTGAGCACAGGCCACACAACTTTTGCAACACAAAAATTGATGAAAGCAGTCTAGGTAGAAGTGTTTGTGTGTATGTGTATGCGCTTATATGTTTCTGTTGTGAAGAAAGAGGTGTTAAACCCTCCATGTTCAGCGCAGTCACTGAACATGATGACTCAGTTGAATTTCCACTGAGGTAAGCTGTCACTCTCTGATGAACAGTGAACTCACAGAAGCACTGAGTCACACACCACACACCCGCACACACGCACACGCCATCTAATGTCCCCAACTAGTTTACGGGCCAGCTAAGAATATATGCTTAATATTTTCAATGGAGTCATCAATAAATACAACAGAACACAACTGTCTCCTTCTCTTTGATGATCTTGGTGTGCAGCCATAGATGCACACACACACTGAGACACACATACTTGTGCTTGGCCTTGTCCCTGTCCAAACAGCCCTTCTATAGTGAGAGGCTCCAATGGAGTGGATCAGCTCCAGCCAAGACACCCTTTCACACTTCCTCCCTCCCTTTCTCCAAACCCTCCCTCCTGTGTAACCGCAGGGCCTTCCTTCCTTCCTTCCTTCCTCCTGACACAGAGGCCTGGGGGAGTCGCAGGGGAGTCAGGATGGCCGGATGTGCCCCGATCAGACACACAGACAGACTGACTGACAAGGAGCAGACATGCAGACAGGAGGATGCTGCTGCTACTGTGGACTTTGGGCTCGGTTTTCTCCCCATCCGGAGCTACAAGGAGAATGACATCATTCCTGTTTCGATAGGACAACAGGAAGGTGGAGGGAGACGGAGAGCAGCAGGGTGTGTGGTGCATGAAGGAGTAGGAGGATCCAAAAGGAAATGTAAGTGTTGATCAGAGAAGAGGGAGAGCTTTGACCATGCCAGTGGAGGTGTATTTGACCTCAGGTCCGCAGGAGGCTTTGATGTTCCCCACAGAAATGGTTATTTCCAGAAACATTTTTTTTTTTCCACTCTTCCTCCTCCTGAATCTAATAAAGCAATAAAATCAATAAAGTGAATTAAGACTAGAGCCGGATGTGCCTCACAAGAGCTCTTTCATACAAATACGGAGCGTAGAGTTTGCAGGCGCAGGGCCTGCGTCTCACACAGGAAGAGCCCTGGCTATACAAAGCAACCTCATGTCTTAGAGTACAGCTCTGTACCTGCAATCTATCTGCACAGCAAGACTCATAGAAGCTTTGTAGTTTTGTAGAGCACTTATTCTCAATGCAGTTTATCTCCTCTGTAAGACAGCCATTTCCTCCACCATTCTCTGGGGGGGGGGGGGAAGAGAAATGATAGCAAGTGGCTGAAAGAGCAGAAGAAAGAGAGGAAAGAAAGAAAGAATGAAAGAAAGAAGGAGGGAGGATCACAATAATAGCAATCTCTCTTCTCTCCCTTCCTCTATTTTTTTTTCTCAGAAGAGGATACAGTGAGTGCCAGCTGTGCTCTGCTGCTGCTGTACACTGCACACTACTTCAGAGAAGTCAACCTCACTGCACTCCATCCACCCCATTGAACTGCCAGCTCTGGTAATCAATTCTGAGCCTTGTGCTGTCACTGCTGGCCTCTGGACACAGCAGCTGGCTGCAGGAAGACAAGCGCTCTTCCACAGAGTCTGTCCACCGATCAGCTGCACCCAGCTGTCTAGCAGCAGCCCCGCTATTCAGAGCACTGCTGCTGCCGCTGGTGGGGAGGGCCTCTTTCACTGCTGTCACCGTCGCTGCTGACTAGAGTCCCTTTCACCATACTTTCTTTTTCTCTTCTTCCTTCCTAAATTTTCAACCGTACAGACACTTTTGCCCTTGAGCTACACAGCAGGCCACATATGTCTGTCTGGGCCGGCTTACTGTCTTTCTTTCTCTTTCTTCCCAAGTGAAATTGTCCATCTGTCTCTGCCTTTACCAACTTTTACTCCACTATTTCCATCTTGCTTTCTCTTTCCCACCCATTCTCCGCCTGTCTTCCATGCTGGGTCTTTAGATGAACTTTCCTTCATTTTGCTGTTGTAGCCTTTCTTTCTATTGCCTCCATCCATGTCCTTTCTGTCTCTTCTTTGTGGTACCCATTCCTCTTTTCCTTCTTTCTTCGTTGCCGTGTCTCAGTTTCTCTGCTCCTTTCTCTGCAGTTCTGTCCTTTTTTTTTTGCCACTCGCTCTTATTTCCGAACAATTTCCATCTCATTCTTTGTCGCTCTGCTCTGCAATCTAAACTATGCCCCCTTTTTCCAAATGTCACAGTACTGTATCTTTTCTTCCCCTTTTTCTTTAGAGTAACTTCTTTTTCTGTCCCCCTTTCTGCTGTATTTTTTTTACAGGTGTCTGTAAGGCGGGGATTTACATTTTCTCAGGACAGGCAGCCCGTGGAGAGAGGCCTGCTGGCAGATCAAAGGCTCCGTCTGTAAAACGATCTGAAAGAGTCCAGCATTAGCATCCATCAGGGTACCTTGAAAGCTCCCTGGTCAGCCGAGAGGGAAGCTGAGGGCCCCCCAAAGTGAAAGCCCAGTCTGGAGAGGGGTGATGGGGGGGGGTGGAGGGAGGGTAGAGTGGGGGTAGAGAGAGAGAGAAAGGGGGGGAGGGATGAATAACAGGCTACTCGGCTAAAGACATGAAGGAAATATTTCCGCGAGGGAGGAAAATTCCCATAACAAGCTGTAAATGTTTTTATTTCTCTTTTGGACCCCCCCCCCCCCACCACCCATCTCTTCCTTTAGCTCTTCCTCTCTCTTTCTTCCTTTATCTTTTCATTTCTTTTTACAGCGTTGAGGCTGTAAGGGGAGAACATCTCCATCTGTGCACCATCTCTGCTCAGCTCACCAAGCCCAGACTTTTACTACTCCACCCTGCAGTCTACACATAGGGTCATGTCTGGTCAGGGATGGGAAGTGGAGAGAAGGAAGGAGCAAGGGAAGGAAGGATAGAGTGTGGGAGGAAGAGAATCCTGTTTTGGCTTTATATATTTACATCAGAATTGGTATGGGGTGTGTGTGTGTGTGTGTGTTCCTTCTTGTATGCAATCAGCATGTCTTGAAATGAATAGGTACCTAACATGTGTGATAGGGATCAAGATTAGACCTGTATTCCTGGTGTGTTCCGGTGCCTCCACACATTTTGCCTTCACACTTTTTCAATAACAAAAGTAAGGCCACATTTGTCCCATGAATCTACAAAGTAAGTCTGCATGCTTCTGGCTAATCTTGTGATAGAATTCCCTCAAGAAACAGGATTTATAGACACTGAGACCTATGAACGCTGAGCTCCTTTTTTCCTGGAAAGACTCGTAGCTATGTTATGTAGTCATACTTTTCAAATGTCTGCAGTTTTCAAATTTCCAGATCTCCAGTAGAATCAGAACCACTGGTGACTATGAACCGTTTAGCGCTAACTTCCTCTCAGCATCCTTACTGTAGCACAAAGTCAGGTTGGGAAGGTTTTGTCCATGGACAATTGATCTATGAGTGAGTCCAAATTCTAGGGAGGTCGTGGTTCAATCTGTGTTTCCCACAGCTTTAGAGACTACCGTCATCACTCATTGGTTCTGGTCCAGTGTGAGTTATGGTTGAACATAGGAGAGAGGATTTTTCATGAGTAGTTTCTAATAACAGTGAAAAATACAGGTGTTACAGGTGTCTAGGGACATACTGGAAAGAGAATAGCGGGCCTAAGACTTGCATAATGCTGCATGAGTAACTGTCATTGAACATAATCCAGAGTTTTGTCTGGTGATGTTGTTGGAACTTTTTAAATAGGTTTGCTATTTAGTAGTCACTACTTTTTGAAGCTCTGTTCTCTGTGAAAAATGCAAGTACAAATATTTCTTAATGGCTATAAAAATGTATGACTTTTAGGAGAAACACTCCTTGAAAATTTAAAAGAAAGTCCAATTTATCGCCACAATTTATCTTATTATAGTTTAACAATTTAAACACTTAGTATAAATTGGTAGTGCAAAATTTGATCCTTCTAAATGTTAATGACTTGCATAGATCACTGGATCCTAGAGGAGTATTGCTCTATAGATGGGATGATTTGAAGAAGCAGAATTATGGATTTTAGCCCCCTCAGTTAATAATGTTGGTGATCTCATCCACAAAGTTAAACAAACCCTCATACAACAGAGTGTATAGGTACACGTTCACACACTCATTAACATCTTAGAATGTAATACATGCTTACACATATGCTGAAGCATACACACAAAGATACACGCACATACTACTCATGGACGCAAAGTACTTCCCACACGGATCACCTAACACACTCTCGTTGTGTGTCCCTCAATGTGCAGCTTGCTGACATGTGTGGAGCCTCCTGCATGCGGGGCCAAGGCTGCATGCCGCTGTCTCAGCTCGGTAATGGATGTCCCGTTTGTTGCACACACACACACACACACACAGAGACAGACAGACAGACAGACAGTGGCGGGGCTCAGCTCGGCCGTCCTGTTCACCCAAGGATGAGTTCCTCCTCTGTTTAGGGAAGAGGATGTGATCTCACTTGTTAAAAATCCAACCTATGTCGCTTGCCACTCATGACTTAATCCAGGCTTCTTCTTTGTGCAGAGCGCCCTCCCCTTCCCCTCTTACTTTCTCTTGCTCTCTCTGTTGCTTCCTATCTCCTATCAATCTATCTATCTTTCTTTTGTATTGATAAGGAAAATGTATAGAGAAGAATGCATGTGTAATTTATTGGGGTCATGCTAGACTTTTATGGTATTATTTGCTGTCATGTTTTTGGGTGCAGATTCACTGTAGTTGGTAAATATGTTCCTTGGTGGCACCTCAATTATACAAAACCCATGCATTCTGGCCTTGTATTATGTGTGAGAATAGCAACTTGTCAAAAAATGTCATCAAATACACATATTTACTATAAGCAACAAGTGCAAACAACACATATTCAAAAACGTGGTGGACAAGCAAATCTCTAACCTCTAACGGAGTACCATATCCAGGTAATCAAGCATATTCCTAAAAGTACAGTAAAAATGAGAAAACTATTTTATTTTACAGGTCATGTGTTTGTGTGTAATGACATCTATAGATGATTGCCAGCCGATGTTTTTTGTGCCAGCTTGACCCATTGTTTTTCTAAAAGGAAAGTGGTGAAGCTGAACCTAGTGACAAAGCTACCTTGGGCAATCCACACAGCTGAGATTTTATACTTTGCCGCTGCACAATTTATAATGATTTGAAATTAAACTTTGCTCATACCTGACATTTTCAAATTAGTCCAATCAGACTGCGGCTAACGAAGAATCTTAAATACAAAGAAAGTGCCTGAGTTTTCAGAGATACAGCAGTCTAAACTGAGTGTTTTCGCCTTTTCCTCAGCATACTCTTCGTCATAAATTAAATAAATGATATGGTCACTGTGCAGCGAACCCAGCAAGTAGCGCAGCCGAGACTGTAGACAACCTTAAGCCCTCTGCATGGTTCTTGTGCTACCAGAGAGGTGTGCAACCACAAACCTTTGCAATTATGTAAATGAAAGACCCAGCTCTCGAAATTTGAAACGTTACGGTCTGCAGCCACGGCGACTGCACACGACTCCCTGTTAATGTTTGGCCCGTTGGTCTGCGCTACCCCGAGTCGATCACTTCTGCCTCCTTCAGAAACACAGTCAGACAACCAGATAGCCAAAGTATTTTTAATGACAAGAAGAACAAGGAAGCAAGTATAGTAAAATTGCATGTGCTGGAGAATTCAGCCACTGGAAAAGAAACATCTTGTCCTGCTTTTGTCAACTTCAAGAGCAGCTCTCCTATGCGCTTGCTGGGTTTTCACTTTGTCCACAACGCCCACTACAGTGTCGGAGAGCAATGGCATCTCCGCATGGGGCAAGTATGTACAAATTACTTGTTGTGGACAGTGCACACAGCTGCAGAGGAGATGGCACACAGTTTGGCACAGACACCTTTATTCTGTGTACATGTCTCTGTGTGTGTCTGGCAGTTGGCATATGTGAGGGTATGTGTGTGTGTGTGTGTGTGTGTGTGTGTGTGTGTAACTACATGCTCATATATGTTGAAAAACAACAACTCTAATCTCCCACTAACTGTAACTAACAGATTGTGCATCTGTTATTGTTTTTCAGCTACTTAATGTGGGACTGTTGTTTCCAGTGCAACATGTTGATCCTGCTTTCCTGTTCATAAACATACACTTTATAGTACTATATGTACATGTACTGAAATCCTTCTCTGTATTGCCATGATGCTTCTCATTAGGCTGTGTTATATAGGGGTCTATCAGAATGACAGTGGTAACAAGAACTGAACATATGGGCTCTTTCTGAAAACCAAATACAATGGGCTGTTGACAGGCAAAGTTATACAGTGGCCTCTAATCTGTGTCGTTCATGGTCAAACTGTACAGAAGTAGAGAACTAGCCAAACGGTTAGAGGTTTTTGTTTCTTTTTTAGTTCTTTTTTATTTAGTCCAGACCAGCTGTGTGTGTGAGTATGTTTTTGTGCATTTTTTCTGTGTGTACAGGCACATATACAGTGTTTGTGTGTTTTTTCATACTATCCTGTGTTACAAATGTGTTAGTAACACTGAACCACTGTCGTCATCCTGGCCAGTGATCCCCGTCTCCTTCCAGCAGGTCCCGCAGCCCTCACTTAATGCACTGTCTTACTTGCTACAGTTTGCCAGGGCAGCTGTCTGCATGCAGCAAGTGATTGTGGCACCTCATAACTCAAGCTACAGGGAGAGAATGAGAGAGAGGAACTTGATATACTTTGTGCCAACAAAGCCTGTTGGACCGAATTGGCTGAGAGATAATTTTGTGTTCAAAACTTCTCAAAGAATTTTAATTTTCAAACATCAAACATCTTCCCGTTGATTTGCAGTTAATTTTCTTTTAATTCTGTACCAGCATAATACTTCTTGCAGTTCAAGCAGGCTGGGGCCTATCCCAGCATGCATTGGGCAGACGGCATTAAGACACCGTGGATGAGTCCTCAGTCAACTTTGGGGATTCATAGTGACTAAAAATGACTTTTTTAAAACAGTATGGTGTCATTTAATGCAGTACAAACATGGTCTCCTCCTCCTATTTATTCAATTTGATATTTCATTACGGTAGACCCCAAGAGGTACAGATCCACTGGAGGCTGTAGGGAGACATGGAAGCCTACAGGATCAAAGGAGACAGCAAGATGAGGTATGAGATAAGATAGACCCTGGGCAGGTAACAAGAGGGGCTCACAAGGAAACGTGAGTGCTGAAACGTGAAATGCTCACACATAACACATTTATTGCCCACTGCATTTGCATTACCTGGGAATATACTGGCATTTCCAACTTGCATGCCAAAAGCCCAGGGGAACAAACTGTCAGGTCACTGAAAGCCGAGTACTGCTGAGGAGGTGTCAACCCCGGCAAAATGGAAACTGGACCAACCACATGTCTGCTGTTGGAAACTCTCACTTAGCACTGTTCTAGTGCATGTTTCAAACAAGTAGGTCAAGTAATTATAATGTAATGTAATAATAACCTGTTGTAATATAATTTAATCCTGTCAGAAATTGCATTGATGGAAATGCAAAATAAAAAAATCAAATACAATTCTGGAATTGATTTCCTGCTGTATTTCAGGACTATATGTGGTCATGCATACTACATAATACTAATCTAATGTGAACACATACTCTATGTCAGAAACGTTATCTCACTATTGATGTACTCTTGTCCTTCCTAAGAAAGATTTAATGGGGATTTTTTTGTGACTTCTTTGTGTAGTCAAATAGAAGTAGGAAATTCAAGGAGTTGCAAGCACAGGTCTCCCCACACCTCCAGCTCCTGCGCCAGGCTAACATGTCTCGGACTGGTCTGTCCACTGATCGCACAAACAGATAGCAAGCCTTCAATAAACTGCTGGTGAACAAGCCAAAGCCCAAATTGTCAAAACTTTTGGGATTAGTAACTGAAAATTACTGATCTTATTTGGTAATTGTAATCCCTTACATTACTCATTTCTGAAAAAAGTAATCACATTACTGTAACGCTTTACAAAAGTTGTGTGTTATGGCCCACTGAACCTCAGGAAACATTTAAAGTAAAAACTGTGTCTACAGGACCTTTTTGGGTAAACTTTATACCTTTAGAATGTTTATGAAAGACTTCACATCATACGGTGTCTTCTGTATTGATGATAAGCTTTGTTATTATCTACCTGTGTGACATTTTGCAGCAAACCCTCTGGGGACTTGGATTTTTGGTATCAGTTGTGTGAGCACTGTTGACCACACAACGTGCCCTCATCGGCACACACCCATTCAGCTGAGGAATGTCTCTCACAATCAACCTTATCGGGTGTTTTGTCTGAGGGGCATCCGAAGAGGGCTTGGCGTTACGACTGATAGGCATTTTGGAATACACACCTCTCTCCTCTTTCTTTACACACCCCCCTCTCATCCTGTATCATTTCCTCCTTGATTCCTCTAGCAGTCTCTTCCTTTTTCCCATATCCTTCGTTTGTTCACAATTTTTTAACTTCACCCGACATTAAATCACCTTATTTCCCCTCTCTTAAGGTTAGTTGAAGGAGTAATACCCAAAGTGCCTCCTTAGTCTTTTTATGCAGCGCCTTTCATGAGTTCAGGTATAGCATTAAACCATTTTTGATCATACTTTCATTGGAACAAGGCCTTTTTTCTGTCAGAAACACTTCGTAGACGATCCCTCCTCCACGCAGGAAGAACGTCGTTACCTTGTTCCCAGGCCTACCTCCTGCAGCACCCGTACCCCTGACCCGTAACATCCAATTGATTTATCCCTGATTGTTAGGAGGCCTCTGGAGCTGCGTCTCGATTGGCTCCATATGAGAACAGTGCAGAGAGGTCATCTATAACAATCATTTTCAGTGGCTCATTATTCCCAGGCCAAACAACCCAAAGACCCAATTTCCTACCGCACTGTTCATAAAAGTGACAGATGGCCAAAACCTGGAAAAGCTTTCCTATAATCGTTAGCCCACTGAAGTACTACATACAATGCTCTTTAGTATAGTAGCGGTTGGACTCTGCTCTCTCTCTCTCTCTCTCTCTCTCTCTCACCCACTCCTTCCACCTTCTCTATCCTGTTCATTTTTTCCAAGGTGAAGAATGTGAAGGAGGAGAACACAGTGTGTTTAATAGCTTTAGGCCATATTCCACCCAGTTCAGCTTTCCTCCTCTTCATATACCCCACAATGTGGATCCAGCATACAAATATTTGCCAGGTATTTTGTCTCTCTCTAAAGGCTCACTCTACCTTAACGTGGGACAGCACTTAAAGTCACATGGACAGACAGAGGCCAAGACAAGGTCTCCTTTCATCCCACAGATCTGCCACTCTCTGGTATTCAGGGTCATCTAGTCACTTGAGCAAGTCTGCACCCCTCCGTGGCTGCCTGTGAGGCTCTTTTCTTGCTGGGGAAGTGCCTGTGTGATAAATGTGTGGCTTGGAACAACAGCTGAGACTAAGACTTGGCTCAGCCTTCCCACTGCCTGTTTCAGACACAAGTGTGGTTTCCTCATATCTTGGCTCTTTGTCATGAATGACCTCTTTCATTTTCCCCACCTCCAATAATAACCAAACTCCTCTACTCAGCATTTAAGGAAAAAAAGTCAGTCCATTTTTCTCGGATTACTTTTTTTCTCATATTTGTTTCCACTCCTGTCTTCTTGGCAGAGTAAAATGCTAGGTCATTGCAGTAACTGTATCCACTGCGTGGTGGCTTGCACGATTGTGTGGGGTGGTGGGGTGGGCAAATGGGTGGATTCAAAGATGTTCAAAACATACATCCTCTTGCCAATAAGGTTTTTCATTCACCAAAAAACTATTTCTTACTCCCACTCTCTTTTTTGGAGTGTGCATGTGGGTTTGTTTCCGCTCATGTCTCTTTCTCCTGCAGAGACAGCTGGGCCACTATGCTCAAAAATGTCACAAAACTGTAATATGATACATATTACAAAACTGTCACCTCCTACATAAGCTTAGTCAATCACTGTGGTGTCACTTCAACCCCCGATTCATCTTATAAAAATAGGGGGCCTAACCTCCATCTCCCTCAACCATCTTTCATCCTGGTTTTGTGGCCCTCCCATATGCGCCTTTAATCTCTCCCTTGTGTCTCTGAAATGTCAGTGTGGAGGAGCGAGCATGTACTTGCTCGCTATGGATTTTCCTTGGAATGTGCCATTTTCGGTTCACCCTGCGTACATTGCCTGTTTTGATAGGCGGTGATTATGGAGTATTTATTTTCCTACTGGGTGTGGGAACCCAACCTGTTGGTACAGTACCATTGTGAGGCAGATTGCTGTTACTTCTGAAGCTGTGACTCACACATGTTGACGCACACAAACACTCTGTCAATATGATTAGATAAGTTTAGATCAGATCTGTAATTAACATTCAGTGCCACACCAAGAGCCACCTTAAGGTGTTTTGTTGACAATAGAAGGATAAAAAATGAATTGGACCATCAAAAAATATATAACCTGTCTCTAACTGTAGAGGGGTGTTGCGTCAAATCCGGATGCAGGACACAATACTCACAAATGTAATGCATTTGGCCAAAACATAAAGATATCAAATAGAATTTGGGTTTTTGTTGAGTTTTGTTTTCTTACAGTTTATCTGGAGTTTCAGGACACTAACATGTCTGATTTTTGTATGCTAGTTCCATTTGTATGCACGTATGCATGTATGTGTGAGGGAGTCAGGGTGTGCATGCCTTTTCCTGTTTGTGTTTGAGAGAAGAGAACCCTAGCAAGGCACAGAGGTTAAGCCCCAACTATCGGACTCATTGGTGAATGGTGGAGGTCTGGGATCGGGGCTTAGTGGAGGAGGGGTCAAAAAGGCGGAGAGAGTGAGAGATGGAGGGGGAGATGGAACCCCATGCAAGACAATTCCCCTGACGTTGGGTCATTCACAGACACAGGAAATGCTTGACCTTACACCCTGAGAAATGTCCACAGCGGCCCACTTGTGTTAAAGGTGTAATTGAGCATAATTAGGAGCTGGCAGAGAGAGAAATGGAGACGGTCTTGCGTGCCCCACATGCCTTTCTTCCCAATGCCAGCCTCCGTCTGGAAGCCTTCGACACACCGGAGCCAAGCTCTCACTGCACAGATTTACAGCAAACACCATCTCTAAACAAGCAAGGGAAACTTCACAACAACAAAGATCCTTTCAGCTCAGCTGCTTATTTTCAGGCTATAGCAGGAAAGGTCTCTCGCAGACTTCTTCGGAAATCTTTGCTCTCTGCGTTGTTACTTTGCCACACTCTAAACAAGAAATTAAATCGTCCGTGCGATGGTTTTAACGCATACATGTGAAACACGTTTGAGATAAAGAAATCTAAACCATCACAGCAGCTATTAGCTCTGCATTCTGACCCTTCACCATGACATCATCTTCAATTCCTCCTTTGTCCCGGCCTAGAGTTCACAGGAGGAGCAACCTCAGGTGGTGTGGCAGCATTTCCACAGCAATTCTCTGCACATCATCCTCCTGAGCCCCATTTCTTGTTGATGATGTTCTTCTTGCTTGTGTTTTTCTTCTTCTTCCTATTCTCTTTACTCTCATTCATATGTTTCATCTTATTCTCCTGTGCAGAACATGGATGTAAAACACCAACATCTGACATGAACTCACCAAACAGCCAGCTGCTTCCTCTCAGAGCGGAGACAGGAATGCACTTTCATTTGGGCCCTTCATTCATAATAAATAAACCATCGACCCGCATGCAGGGGTTTTAGTGAGAGTAAGGGCTGTCAGCCATTGATGTGATAGGGGGGTTGGGGTTGCAGAGGGCTGTTGGGTGGGTGGGTTGGATAAGGCTTGGGAAAAGGAACATAATGTGTGGAGTATGGTGTTAGACCTCTCTGCAGAAACACCAGGCTAATGAGACAAGTTACAACTTATCAATCTCAATTTGGCGTTTTAGGACAAGACATGACAAACCCATCTTTTGCCCTTGCCTTGTTAAAGGTTAAATAAAAAAAGGAAGGAAGAAATTAGACAATGTCAGAGTTGGAAATGGAAAGACATTTAAGACAGAGATGAACCGGTGATTTGGGAGTATCATTGAAGGAGGCCAAGAGAAAAACCAAGAGGAATCGCGTGAAGAAGGGGGAAGACCTGGAAATGTCAGAGAGCTGGCGGGGCAGGGAACGGGAAAGGATGGGGTGGTGGGAGAGCAGAGAGGGGGTTAGCAGAGAAGTCAGTGATCACTCAGGAGGTCTGGAACTCTGACCTCCGACCCCATGGCGGAGCGGATGCCACCATGGTGAAAATGTGAGAGGTGAGGTATGTGAGCCCCCCGAGCCCATTCCCCCCATGATGAATGGGATGTTAGCATTGACACAAATTGGCCCATAATAATGACACAAGGCCACTGAGCACACAGACACAGAGTGACGGAGTGGGAATAACAGAGTGAAAGACCAGGCAGACAGAAAGAGGAAAAGAAGAAGAGAAGGAGAGAAAGACGGCGAAGAGATGAAAAAGTCTTGGAGGAAAGAATTACCTTACCCAGTGGGACAGACAGAGAGGGGGGAGAGGTAGATTTATGGCTGAGGGTATCTTTGGTGTTTTCTCTCCACTCTACTGAACGGTGGGATTGCAGAAAGGCCTGGAGTTCAGAGGGCCCCTGACACACACAGACATGCAGACTGAGAGGCTGATAGAGACCCAAATACACTAGCTTTGCATTCTGGCTGCATGCATCCTCTGTTGTGTCCTCCTTTCTCTCCCTCCCTTGTTTCTTCTCCTCTCCTCTCCAATACAAATCCGACAAAGTGTTTACATCACTTCCAGGCACCACATACAGTATACTTCCTGCCAAAAATAGCTGCTGACTTCCCAGGCTCAATCAGAAGAAAACTGTGGCATCCCTTTTTATAGCTTTGGCATGACACAGCGTGTCGATGCATGCTTCTTTTTTTGCTCCTCCTTCTACCAAAACAAGGCATCCCTCTGTCTTTTAGGAAACACATGTATGAGATTAGGCATGTTGGGAGGCAAGGGTCACACTCCTGTCAGTAATTGAAATGCGATTATGTATGAGCTAACATGATTACAGGGGTGAGGGGCCTGAGCGGGGAGGGTGATTGAAAGGTGAATACCAGCCTGTGATGTGTGGCTGCTCCCTTATTCCACAGTAGACATTCCAGTGGTAATGGAACATCACAACATGAGTCCACCGACCAAAGTTGAGTTTATGTGTATTCCTCACTGTTCTTCCCAGGTCCCAAGGTAGAAAACTCCGTACTAATCAAAAACTGAGGAATTACATTACTTCGCTTGGTTAGTTTATTAAACAATATAATATGTGTTTGTAATATATACACATATAAGCATTTTCTAACCCCAAACCCTAAGCCCTTCGTCAGTACACAGGATAAAAACAAAGCAGGTAAACAAAAATGTTTTGTTTCCGAGATTGAATTTACATAAAAATCTTGATTAGTTACCACTTATCACATGTTGTGTAATGTAACCCGCATAGGGCAATATCTTTGACTGCCAGAGGTGCTGTAGATCAATTATTTTTATAAGCGCGTTTTTGCATTGTTTGTATCTCCTGCCCTATCAGCACACACACGCATGCCATGAGCACAGGATACACATTTCTGTCGACTGCAGAGGCTGGAAATGGCAGTGGCAGTAATGCACTATAAAAGAGAACACTGTGCGCCCAAAAAAAGAGGGGAAGTATAAGACAGTGTGAGATTTACAAAAACTGACTTTGCATATGTCTCATGAGGTAGGAAATGCATTCAACATGTTTGTTAAGGATTCACACGGTGCATTTTGGTGGGAAAAATGTAATGTTAAGTTTTTGTTTACAAAGAAAATTCTGCAGCATGGCTATTAAT
The DNA here is from genome assembly GCA_011952105.1 of Coreoperca whiteheadi. Taxonomy (NCBI): domain Eukaryota; kingdom Metazoa; phylum Chordata; class Actinopteri; order Centrarchiformes; family Sinipercidae; genus Coreoperca; species Coreoperca whiteheadi. The sequence goes on from CM022474.1 coordinate 23,429,927, forward strand.
TCCAGTCTCAGAGAAAGCAGAGAAAAGGGAAAAAAAACATGTTAAACATAAAGTAGTTGGTGGACCTATCAAATCATTAAGGACTGATTACTGGTAAAGGCACGCCTGTGTTTCTCTTTAGTCTTCTTTAGTTTAAGGGGGGAGAACAAGGTTTGGGGATATCCAGACGCTCATATATCACTAGAGATGAAAGAGAAGAAAGACTTCACCTTATTGACACAGGGCTGTCAAAGGCAGAATTAAATTTTGAGAAATGACTTTACTTAATCTAATTAGCTGGAATACAAACAGCTAATACAACAGTATTTTTTTGGAAATCAATAGTTTTGCTTTGGAACTGAATGATGGATTTTTGCCAACACAAATGTTTCATAGGAAGCTTCAACTCACTTAACCAGTATATTAAAAATCCCCTTTACAAACACTGGTTCTCTTTGATAAACCTGTTTCATAGAACAGCAACATCCTTGCATACTGAGGGCTGCGGCTGTTATGAACCTGACAGATGACAAAAAAGACATTTTTGTTACTGTGTGTGTGCGCGTGCACGTGACAGACAGGGAGTCTGTGCCTTTTGGTTACAGAAATTTTTATGTGTATGCAGTGCACGTAGAACATTTGATTATGCCTTACAGTTCTGCAGCATAAGAGTTGCACCTGATTAACCTGATGGCACACTCCCCTTCAGCGCTCAGGTTACATTGCTCTAGATGTGGCACAAAGTGCACCTTTGCGCATATCCGGCACTGTCAGAATCAGTACCTCCAGCAGACATTTGTAGCAGGTTTCTCTAATTGAGTATGAACAATTGTCACACTTCCAAGCCCAGAGAGAGCACGCCTGCAGAGGCACTGCAGATATTCTGATAAGAATAAACTCATCACAAGCTGACACACAACAAACAGGTGCAACCAACAAACACAGGAACTGGTCTTTTCTGAATTACCCTGAAACGGGTTCGCCTCCCCCAGCTGCCATCAGTGTTTTGATTAGTCAATGCCACTGTGTCGAGTTGTAGTTAGTCACCATCTAGTTGATTAAGGATGGTGTCTCATTTGCAGGAGTAGAATCCCCTCAGTAATAAAGGGTATAAGAAAAAATACCCAATTTTTCAGTAGATAAATCAGAATGTTTAAATGGCTTTTCAGTAATTTTAATAGTTGAAAAAAAAATGTTTACCCGAGAACCAAAGCAACAGAAATGATTTATGTGTCATCTAAACTTTACCCAACTGGATAATTTCTTCCTTATTGACTACAAACGGCAATAAAGATATGTCCTAAATTTGAGTCGCTGTTACTCATCAAATTTTCCATTTTAGAAGTGGGGATTTCCTTTTATAAATCAACATGTGCATTTTTCCTACCACCATTTTTTCTTTGTAGCACAGATTGTCCATTAGTGCCTAATAGGTAATCCTGGTATATGTCTGCTATGTAAGAAAGCAAGTGATTAGCTTCATTTGGATATATATATAAATGTAAATATATAAAGGCTCTGACTAAAAGGCAGGGAAGCAAGCAGGAGTGTTTGGATCCTCTGCCAACACAAAATGTATCCCTCCATTGTTGTGTCTGAGATAGAGGCACAGTCACACCAACCTCTGTCTGCTGTCATTCGCATGAATATATTCAGACCTGTGATGGCCTTTATTTCCCAAAGAAACCCAAACAGTGTCACAGAACGAGTATTCTTTTACTACAGTAAAGATTTTTGTTTGTTTGTTTTCATTTGGCTAATTGGTGGGTATGTCTAACCACTGGGTCCTGGCCAACCCAGAGATTCACCACCACCTCTCCATTCAACTAGGCTCATTGACCGTTTCACCGTCCAGCACGGACAGAAATCTAGGGGGTGGCAATTGATGATCAGCTAAACTTCAAAAGTCATGTCGCACCACCCGGTCCTGTAGCTTCATCCTCTACAGCCTCAGGAAAATCAGACCTTTCCTATCTGAGCAGTCTACACACGTCCTAGTCCAGGCTCTTGTCTTGTCCAAACTGGACTATTGCAACGCGCTGCTGGCTGGACTCCCTGCTTGCACAACCAAACCTCTGCAGATGATCCAGAACGCGGCGGCAAGAGTGGTCGTCAATGAACCGAAGAGAGCGCCCGCAACTCCTCTCTTCATCAGGTCACACTGGCGCCCTGTTGTCGCCCGCAAGTTCAGAGCGATGCTCCTGGACTACAAGACCACCACTGGTTCTGCACCATCATATCTTCGCTCGCTAATACAGACCTATGTTTCTGCCAGATCCCTGCCCTCTGCAAACGAACAACGTCTGTTGGTACCATGCCAAAAAGGAAAAAAATCACTCTCGCGCACCTTCTCTGGATCCGTTCCACATTGGTGAAATGATCTGCCTGCTCCTACAACATCAGCAGATTCTGTAGCCACCTTTAAACAGCACCTGGAAATGCATCTCTTCCGTCAACATGTAACCGACAATCACTAACTTCTTCTTCCTTTCTATCTCCTTAAAAAAAAAAAAAACAGACTAGTTTCTGGTGCACTAATGCTTTTTATCACCTTGTGTTATAATTGCTTCCATTGTCTTCCTCATATTTAAGTCACTTTGGATAAAAGTGTCTGCTAAATGACTACATTTAAATGAATACTTCTACAAATAAATACAAAATAATGAAATATCTGTTTAAATATATAATAATATCCACATGAATCTATCAATTAAGTGAACATAATTGAATAAAAATTTGTAAAATGAACTATGATCAAAAATAAAACAAAACTATACCTTTTAATACCTTTACATTTACAGTATTTTCCTATTTATTTTATATATTAGTCTAAGTGACCAATGCATAAGAACAAGTGTGTTCAACACAAGCCCATGTGTTGTAATTTACAGCCTCATTACCATATTGCATAGACACTTTTCAGCAAATATTTGTTTTCAGTATATTGCCTTATTTATTAAGCTTGATGGTTGTATTTAGTTATTTAGTTTGTATATTTTTTTTATTTGATTCTGTAATTTTGGTTACTTATCACTCTTGATACTTCCCTTACACTGACAATATGTGATTTAGGAGTCTAAGATCGACTAGTTATGTAATTTGAGCTCCTACTCTTTTCTTGATTGGCTGTAATCAGATCAGTATTGAATGGAGGGGTTTAATTGTTTAATTGTCTGTATTGATCCCAGACATGCATTTACATGACTGATTGCTTGTCGGACATCCTGAAGCTGCACTGAGATGTGTGATGGCTCATTCTCCTACCCATTGGTGATGTCAATAAGGCCATTAACTTTCTATATCATCTAAATTTATTGATAGAAGAATATGCAGAACTAATAAAATTGTCCATTAGCTGAGCATGTACAATATAAAATTAAGAGCTAATAATTGTCTGATGGTTGCAAAATTGTGTTGTTTTAAGTAACCATTAGATTTTTGTAGTCGAATAGGTTGCAGCTAACCATGAATTGTATTCATCCTTAATATAAGACATATATACAATACAGGGAAGTTCTGTTGAGAGTGATATAAGTGCATCACACTGAAAAGGTTCACTGAAATAAAAAAAGATTTCTGCAGCACCATTTAATATTCAAAAATCAAAAATGTGCTCTTTGGTGGAGATTAAAATGACCAAAATGTCTGCATAGCAGTAAATAAAGTAGAAAGTAAGAGTCATTCTTTACTCAGGATTGTGAAGTGAAACTTATTCAAACCGTGTATTTACTGTCGATGATTTGCCATCGAATTTTGACTCACATGCCTTTACCAGGGAATCAAAGCATGGCTCTCTGGCCAAGGCAATTAGGTCAACAAGCATCGAAGTCCACCTAAATAAACGTTTAAAAGCTTTCACATCACAGAGCTCTGCCTTGTTTGTTTGCAGAATGTTTTTGTGTCTTTAGTATTTATTTATTTTGGTTGAAATAAAAAGCAATTTGCGTAATTTTGCAAGAATTTCAGTTTCAATTTGAGCTCCCCCAGTAAGCTTTTATTCTAGGATGAAAAAGTGTCATAAATATAGTTTAATGAAAATGGCACACTAAAAATTCAATTTCATTTCAGCTCCTCCAAAAGGGCCACTGAGTGTGAAATCTGACTTAACCAAGTCAGTGGTACCCCACCTACCAGTTGTCCAGCTTTATCATAGGATGTACATTACATATACATAATCTGACCCCTACCACTGACTGTAGACTGGAGATTACTGGAGGTGGGCCTCTTTCCTGCTCCCATTTATCTTTCTTTCTTTCACCTCCTTATACCCCCTCCACCCTCCCTCTTTCTCCCTCTGTAATGTCTCAGCTGTTCCCTGCAGGCCGGGCTCTCTGACTGAGTGCCTGCTCTGTTATGGGTTCATTGGGCTGGTATGTGGCAGGAATCTTTGGATCAAGGTAATTTCACACTGTTCAACTTTTTCCCAGGCTGTTAAGCTTCCTTTTACCTTTGTGCCACTCAGAGAGCGAGATAGGGAGCGACACATGTAGCCGTTAAACACACACAGTGGCTCAGGGGCTGACGCCACCAGCGGAGCCAAGGGAAAATACTTGAAAGATACGGCCTATAAATTACAGTCCAACACCTCAGTTTCCCAAAAGGATCAGATTATTGCAGCCTGATCCAGAGTGGTGGGGAGGATGGTGCACATTCATGTGTGGTGCTGTAATGAAGCGACACGTCTGCCAGGGGAGCCACTGTGGTGCCCTGCTCATTTGTCTCTATCACTGATCACCAAGAGGATCAGGTGTGTGTGAGAGGGTGTGTGGGTGGGTGTGCATGTGTTTTCTTTGCTTGTCTCTTTTAAAATGTGTCATTTTCTCTGATCAGGTGTTTCCGCTTTCTGCATCCTCTCTTCCCTCCGACACGTGTGTGATTTCTGTATTAAGCCTTTCATCCCGAAGCAGAGCCCTCAGTGTTTATTATTAGTGACAGCAGATAGGTGAGCACCTGATGCAGTCGCAACCGGGGCGGAAACCCCCGATAATTGTTGAAATAATCTTGTTCTCATCTCTTCTCTGTACACTCTAACATCCTATGTACCATCTGTTACCATGTGCAGGCGAGATAGGGAAACAAGGGCAACAGTAGCACCAGTTAGTGCACGCATGTGTTCATGAGAGGGCTGGTAAATGCCCAGGTGTTCACTATGTTTGGGTTCATATGTAATGACTTTGGATTATTTTGGGATCTAAATAGTTAACTTTTTTATGTTCGCATACCTCCCCGTGTGTTTCTAATGGGCAACTTTTCTTTTGTTCATTATTGGGAGCGAATCATAGATTAAATAAGATTTGTGTGAATGGCTTGACTTATTGGGTTGTTCTGCGGCTCAATCACTCTGCATGCAGTGCACTGTGTTTCTCATATCACCCGGCATCCTTTTATGTAGCTGTGATAACACTTTCTATGTTATGTGTGATGAGATTAATTGATTTGATGATTGGTACCATTATTCGAATGCCAGTAAACTTTTTGGATAAGCCCAGCCGTGAGATCTCTTTGACCTCAAGTTCAGTGTGTTTTAGTCTGAGCTTGTTGTGATTCCAGGTGGAAGTCCTCAGGATGTTTAACCTCCCGAAGCACCAACAGACACAATTTTCAAACAATCTGAAGAGTTTTTTTGTGCAAAAATGTAGTTATTGTCTTGATGTGCACCACCTCTCCCTAGAAGTCCTTGCATTCCGCACCAAGGACTCTGCTGGATTAACAATGCCTTTGTTCTTGATGTGCGTAGTGAAAGAAGGGAGAGCAATAGGCTGGAACTGTGGTGTGGTATCAGCAAGCAGCTGTTGCATGAGTGACAAAGTCAAGGGCTAGTGATATGAACATGGGAAAATCCTGGAGGAGCTAGAGGGGAAAAGACAGCAGCAGCAGCTGAGACACTCTGCACTGCTGGGTTTGGAGCGAGGCAGCCTTCGCTTTTGCTATTATGTGGAGAAAAAAGTGTGAGAAACCGAAATGAAAGCACTTTATCCTCTGTTAGGGCAAGGAAATATGGACATTAATTAGCAACCGGTGCTCCAAACCCACCACTCTGTCAGGCTCATTGGGCCCCAGATTTGATGGCCGCATGAAAGGTTGTTGGTGGAGTTCAAAAGAGAGGGTCAAGCATGTGAAAGAGGGGAGGGATGGAAGCAGGGAGGAAGGCAGGGATGAAGAAATGGGGTGGAGGGGTAGAAGAAAGGTAAATGAGTACCAGACGGCTTGTTTCTTGTGTTAACTGAAGGTTTGGCCAGAGCTACCAGACCTTATTGTTCCAGCGACGCACCTTCCACAACACGCACTTGGTGGAGATCCTGTCACTCAACAAGCTCTCGCCAACATCTGTGATGGATTGAGACGTAGTACAAGGCTGCTTTTAGTTATTAATGATGCTTTCACTTTGCATTTTCAGCTCTCCTGAAGAGCCAATTGTGTGTGAAAAGATGGACATTGTGTTTGCCAAGAGCGTATGGAAAACAATGTTACTATAGTCTGAAGTTTGGACCTTTTGTCCAAGAGCAAAGTGTGACCAAATTGATTCAAGTCTGTTTTCCCATAGGCACTTGCACCTGCAGCATGGTGAAAGTCACAGGGTGTAACACAGTAGCAAGACAAATATATACAATTGCAGTTATTTATTTCAACTTCCTGTTACTTCGTCTCATTGCTTTCGAAGAGGAGGCAACACTGGAAGCCGCCAAACATGTTTGATAAGACTATTACTTCATCAAATTCTCAGACAAGGGAAGTTGAAGCAGGAGGAGGGAACAGAAAACATTCACCTCAAAAACTGTTGTCAGAGTATTTTTCTTTAAGGCGCTCAAGTCCCCACTGCTGCAGTTACTCAGTGGCCACAGAGGCTTTTATGGTCCATTGTTTTTGGCAGCAATCTCAATAACGCCAGGCAGCAGTACGGACAAATTATGATTTGAAGCAGCAAGAAGGAGAGTGTTTACCTGAAGAATACACCAAACATGGCGGCACTCTTTTTCACACATGCTGAGTGAATTGTTAAATTTTTATTTGATAAGGAGACAAGACCAAGGAAATGGTCTGTCTGCCCAGTACATGCACAGAGGCATACCAACGGTGAATATAGTCAAACCAATGCGTTTGCCCTGCGTATTATAGAGAGTACCAACAGGTGACCCATGATGTGACTCATGGTGACAGGTGTGCCATTATTTCAATATACAAACACAGCCGGTATATTGTGACTGTTTTATTATGAACAGTTTGTGTAAAGAAAATGCTGGTCTCACTTTAAAAACAATTGAAAACAAGCTGCACATTGACGCATGCTGTATAGAGAAAAAACACCTTTTATTAGGACAGTGAACAGTCCAAGAACACAGAGTCACCTCAGCTTTTTAAATAAAGTCAGCAATTCTTTTAAAAGGTAGAAGAGACATGTTATCCCTCACAAACATTTTGCACAGAGAAGGACGCCTAAGAAGAGCTACTGGTTTGTGTTTACAACTGTTTTGGGCAGTTCGTTTCTGCCTCAAAAAATACAGTATAACTTTAACTTGCCCAGCGCGTTGGATGAGTGTCTAGTCATGACACAACCATGCATGGGAGTTTGGCAGAGCCAGCGCGCCCTGCGCAAGAGCTGCAGTTCCATCAGTTTTTGGCATGGGCACCCAACACCTCTCAAGCATAAACAAGGTGTTAGGCTGCCTCCAACTGATCTTCTGTCAATTTAATGCTGTTAGCTAAATGAATGAGGATTAATCGAGGTATATCACACAAATCCTCGCTGCCATTGAAGGCCGTTCAGTACCTGTTAGCACCATTGCTCCACAATGCAGCGGATGCATTTTGACCAGAAGCTCTGAAAGGTTTCTACCTGAGTTAGATGTCTTCTTTTGAACAGCGAGGGCTTTCACCCCTCGCTGGCATCATGCATTCAACATCTTGTCCCAAAGACGGCAAAAGACGACAATTAAGACTTTGTTCTTTAAATTTTTTTGCTCCCCCTTGTTTCTTTTCCAGTTAATGAGATAAGGGCATGTCTCAAAGAATTCGGGAGGACATGTTTGCATAAAGAATTTCTGAGGGAGTCTGAGGGAAGTCTGCAGGGTGAGCGCTCAATGCCAAAGCTGCATTGTTGTAACATCAGTCATGGAGGGGAATCAGAGAAATCCCACCGGTGGTTAGTGGAGATGTCAGGGACAAGCTTCACACCACTGCTGGAAACACTCACATCATAGAGTATCAAAACAGGGCGAATGCTCCCAACACTGCTAGAGGTAAAAACTAAAGATTCCTTTATTTTGATTTGGAGAAAGTGCCATTTATTAATCCAGCTGATTGCTGGATTAACCATTTTTAGAAATTCTAAACGCATATTCACAAGTTCACCACTTAATCATGATCCAAACTTTTTCAAAAGTCAGATGGCAATTGTGTGACTTCCTTTTCCTTAACCGGGTACATCTGTTAATTTGGGACTAATGGACTTGTATCCATGCCGGATGTGATGACGAAACATCCGTGTTTGATTGATCTTGTTGATGCCACGTCTAAACAGCATTACATGCAGAATTCAAGTGTAAATACAGTCATTTTATTTGTTTTCAGTTTTTTATGCATGTAACGGGGTTAGGATTAATCCTGGGATGCGTGGCCATTTAGATTCTGATTACAGGAAAAACACAATTCGTAACCATTTAAAATGAAGGCGAGAAAAAGCGCAACACTTACTGATTTTGTGTTTAACGACTCAAACACTTTGTATTTCATGGCTCAGTGAGATGCAGCAGGAGGCAATGAAGCATTCGAAGACACAACGCACGCAGAATGTTTCTACAGGTTTATTTTACCAATAAACCGTTTGTGATGTTTCGAGAAAAGTTTTTCCAGTTTTGCATGCAAGTCTGGTGTTTTTTTATATCATGGATGAGTAGGTTTTCACTGTATTGTTGTTGCTTAACACACACATCTGCAGTTACTCAACCACAGAAAAGGGCAGCAAAAAAAGGGGGGAAATGTGGGCATGATAAACAAATTCTATGTATGTATGAGCAATGTTTCCATGTGAATTAAATGGTGATTCATCAGTAGCCATCACACAGTGGATCCGTTTAGAAACATGCAGAGCATCTGAAACCTATTTTCTCATTTTGGAATTTTATTACATGTCATGGCGCTTGCTTGTTATAAAGCTGCCTACAGACACTCTGATTGGAGCTTGTTGCTGCTGTTGGATGTTGCTCTCTGAGATGTCTCCCAAGGTCCTCTGTGTCCTGCTCTTTGTTCACCCAGCAGGAAGAGACCTGAGAGGTTTAGTTAGCAGCTGAATCCCAAAAAGTCTTGGATAAAGCAGAAAGGGAGGAGGCTGCTGGACGTTCATGTCAAGGCTGTTGCAGACATCTCACCTGCTGCTTGATTGTTGGAATTAACTGTTTTCTTGTTAAATTGCTTTCTTTTGTTCCACCGTGAACACCTCCATCGTGATTGATAAGAAGGCGTATTTTTGAAGTAAAGATTTCAACCATTAATACAATTAGCTTTTCTTCCTCTGATTCCCACCTTCATAAACATTGCTGCCTGTGTGTTCTAATTTTTAATTAAATAGTAATACATTTGATATGCTCATAGAATCTAAACAAAACAGAAATGAAGCAGATTTGTTATCCAGAAAATTAAGAAACGAGCACATTTGAATTTTAAAAATGAAATGGTTCATTTTATTCACGTCGTTTCCTCACAAATAATTAGATCTCTGAATTTATTTCAGTAAATAGTTCTGCAACCATTCAACAATAATCTTTTATAGTTGGAGTGTTAAAACCTGCATCAAAAATCTTCCAAAAATTATTCTTTAGTAGAATTATGATAAAAATGGGGAAAAAAAAAAATATATAAGCAGTTTAAACACAGATATATAAACAATTAATACATATTCAAACTGAATTGACACAGGTGGAATTTCACATAAATCCACCAAAGTTTCTTTATTACATCAAATTCTATTTAATATTTCTGTTTTTTTGAATGCTTAAAAGAAACATGATGAAGAGTTTGATCATGTCAGATTAGAAAAACATACAAGTAATCTTTTCATTTAATTTAATAGAATTTTATGTAGAGGGGTATTTCCTGCATGGCAGTAGCTGACCTGCTGATGCAGGTGTGTTGTTTTTAGACTGTGTTTTAGGTTTTTTTCTTTCCACATACCTGAACAGATCTTATCTATTTAAAGAACTTTAGCCTCAGTTTGGAAAAGCTTTGTTAAAAGACATAAATAAATCTTCATAGTGCATTCTTGTTCAATTTAGTTTCCCTTTTAGGTTCATGGACATGTGGTGTAATTGAAAAACCTGAAAACCTGCCTACAATGATGATTGCTCTTATAGCCTATATATTTTTACATTTAGTGTGTGTAAAATTATTGCATAAAAATGCACTATTTGTGCATTATTTTTGGTAATCCAAATGATATAAAATGAAGGTTCCCTCTGTTTCACATTGCTTGGAAAGTATAGCCTGTAAGGTGAGAAGATGCACTTTACAAACTTCATTTGAAAGGCAGAGCTGTGTGTTTTGCGTCCAGACAAACACACTCAGACCTGAGCTGCTGTCATTTCACTACTGTTTCTGCTTCGATGGGAGCCTGCCAAATTCCCCTCCGACACTGTTCTTGTCTCATGTGGGACATTTGTATCAGCGCGTCAGGATTCCCATGTTGATGTCGGTAAAAGGAAGGAGAGAAACACGCAGAGCTATTCTCATCATCGGCAGACACCCCGGGGTGTGAACTCCTTGTCACTGGTCGTTGTAAGGCTGATTTGAACTGTGAAAGGTGCGGTGATGATGAGTCACTCGTCGATCCTCACTGCAAAAAGTGACCCCCCCCTTACACTTTTATTCAGGTCTTTAAATCTCATTTTTGAAAGGCAAAATAAAGCGGGGAAGGTCCACGTGTAGGGGTTAATAATTTTGCTTCTTTTGAATGCACTAATTTCAGGATTTTTCTAGAGTCCTCTGTCACTAAAACAAAGCAAGAGGAAGGCAGATCCCTCCATGGTTTCCAGACGATAGTACCATCGAATGAGCTGAAAACAAGTGGACTTGTCCCATGCTCTCTGACAGATTTTTTATTTTATTTTTTGTGAAACTTTTATTAAAGAAAAGAAGACTTCAAAACTCGAAATTGTATGAAACTATTTGAACCAACGGATATTTCTTGCAGTGTGTGCAGCGCAGGAATTTCACTTTTGAAACTTCAGGCTGTTGACTGTTCCCCTCCCAGTATGCTTTTGAATGTTTACACTATACAGAACTGGTTACGTGTCTAAAGCCTATGGGGCGTGTTCCGATTTTATTCTGGTAATTGAATCCTTCCGGGGACAAACTGCGCTGCTGCCGCGCGTGATCTCGCTCAGACGAGCCGCTGGCGTCACTGTTCCGCTGCACAAGGAGCTGCAGGGGGGCAAAACGCCTCGACAAGTGTCTTAATACTGTCATATGTCTTGACAAGTTATTTTCTTCAAGTGTTTGATAAAGGGGACTGAGCCTCGTTTAATACTTTCTTGATTATACTCTCAGCCTTTGAAAGAGATGTGACTTGATGGAAAAAAGCACCTTAAAACAGTGGATTTACGTTTTCAACAAGCTGCCATTTAAATCACGTCGACTCACCTTTTTTCACTGTTCTTTAAGGCAGCAGGGTTTTAAGACTGAGTGTGCCTATGTGGATATTTCGCAGTGCATGCTGCTGATGGTGACGTTAGATAGACCTGTAGCATAATCCTCAGTGATTTCTTTTTGTTTGTTTTTACTTTCAATTAGTCACCAACAAAGCAAAAGGGACCATGTCCTCAGCCTGTGGGTGAAGTGCTGGAGATGGTGGCTCTGCGTAATTGTGCGTCCTGCCTGAGCTGGAGGCAACTGATGGAGCTGGATGTGGAGGAGGGATTTGGAGCACCTGCCTCTCCACCGCAGCACCGCGTTTGATTCAGATTGGCTCCTTTAAAACTCTGTTAAGTGCACAATTTGATCATAAATAGCACATCTCTTAGTTTCGATTCATTCAGAATTCATTTTAGCCTGCATCAAAGTAGATCATTTAATGTGTGTTCTTGTCAAGAGAGGATTACATGGTGCCTTAATGAACTGAAAAAAACCCTACATTTTAATAATTCATTGAATCCATTATATAGTGTAGAAATTTTTTTTTCAGTGTGAAGCATCTGTCATTAAGGATGAAATCAAATCGATGTTTTCCCCTACAATAATCTAAAGTTCATTAATGTTGTTGATTTAAAGGGGTGATTTCATTATGGCTTGTTTCAAGGTATAGACACTTGTTTCTAGAAATGTCATCAACTATCCAGTATGTACTGGGAGAGACGATGTGTCGCTCCAGTCGCAAAGTCTCTCTAGTCATTTTGTTTACCCTGCATATGAGATTAAATTGATTTAAAAAACAAGAGTGGCAGCATCTTGTTCCCGACCCGAACATGAATTCATTAAACTTCAATCCTACATGTTGTCACTCAAGACTCTCTGATGTGCCTGTCAGAAAGGCTGTTTAAGCAGCAGCGACACCCTTTAAGGGGTGAGACTGATAAATGACCACAGCAGTGGAAGGAGGAGAGAGAGAGAGAGAGAGGGAGGAAGGTTATAGAAGAAGTCTGCCCAGTAACAATCGCTCAGCCTCGGTGGAGCGCTGAGGAACTATTGGCTATGCAAATAGACACACAGGGAGGAGGAAACAACTTAGACTGGAAAAAAAACTTTAAAGAGACATTTCCCCCACTTTTCTCACAAGCATTGCTATATAGCCAACAAGCCTCTGATGGAAATTAACAGCTCTAAAGCTCTGAGGACTTTACAGTCCCCAGTCCTCCCCTGACGCACTGAAGTCTTGTTTCATTCAAGGCTCAGTCTTTGAAGTTGACTAAGAATAGGAGGGGGATTAACATATTTACCCATGCAGATTCTCTTTGTGACTGTATGTGAGGCTAAATCATTTGGCAGTCATTTTTTTAATTATCTGCTCAATGACTTACACTCTCAGCTTCGTTTCCACCTGCTTGTTTTTCCATGTAAATTATTACAGAAGCCTGGTGGAAAAAAAAAAAAAAAGATTTATAGCAGGATTTGATAAGTTGGTTGATATTATTTGGGTTGAGCAAAGCCAATGACTCTCATCTTTGTGTTATCTTTAACAGAAGATGATGCAAAAAAAATAAATAAAAAATTCAACGCTGCTTCAAGTTTCCTAGAAAGCTATCTCATAAACCACAAACAGTTTGTGGCTGCATTAAAAAAAAATAGTTCTTAAGACCATGTGTGTCCGTGTGTGTGTGTGTGTGTGTGTGTGTGTGTGTGAGAGAGAGAGAGAGAGAGAGACAGGGTGAGTGGGTGGGTCTATCCTGTGCGCGTGTCCAAGCGCGCGCACACGCCTCTGCATGCAGTGTTTATGGCCACATACATACAGTATACATGCGTCATGCTTGCTCTGCGCGCAGGTTCACTGAGTCCATATGGAAAAGCTGTCAGACCACTTGCACTTAGGAGAGGGCAATACGAATTAGTCGCTATAGGATGTTTAATATGCAAATGACTTTCACAAGGGGGCACTTGTTGCACTTTAGCAAGTAAAGTTGGTTTCTTGAAGGCGTTTTAACGCTGGAAATGTGTGTGATAATAATGCAACAATCAATAAGACATTCATTAACTGTATTAAGATAGGCTATATGTTCCTATTTTATGTTAAGTGACAATATCATTATGTCCCGCACTCTGTGATTGTCATCATAAGACAATTAAGCCCCACAATAAAGAAATACATCTATTGAAACACAGAAAAGCATTTATTTTACCTGAAAGCACCATGTTCTAGCTAAATATTCATCAGTCACATACTTTAATATATCCAAAGAATTTATATAATTGGTTTATTTCAGCCTAAAACAGTCGGCAAATACGAAAAAATCGGGCTAAACTCGAGTTCCGATGCATTTATTCTGCACCTTTAATTGTGTTGTTGTGCATCTACTTTTGGGAACGTGTCAGCTTTTTAAATTTTGAAATGAAACAAGTTCACTGAAAGTTGTCTTGCATGTCAGGATAGAAGAAAGAGGGGCAGGAGTGCAGCATGTTGCGTCTGGTCTATGCAGAGGTAATGAAGTGAATTGCGTCAGTGGCGCATGCAGGGCAGGCTTGAAATGCGCCTGATCTGGCCAGGCGGATGAAAGTAGGCTAGAGGCGCACTGCGGGGAGAGAGGAAAAAGTTCTCAACAAGGAGAGGCAGGACTACTCTTACGGAGCCCCTGCAGTCTCACTTTTTATGCCTCTAAAAGACTTTCCCTGCTATCCTTTTGCATTTTTGCTCTGCAACACCGCTTTCACGTTTCCGAGAGAGAAATCCTACTTTTTTACTTAAGTGAAAGCAGCAGCACCATGGAGCTGCTCTGCCTCGAAATGGACACCATCATACGAGCTCGTCCCGATCCGAACCTCCTGTGCGATGACAGAGTCCTGCAGAGCTTGTTGACCATAGAGGAGAGGTTTCTACCCCAATATTCCTATTTCAAAGGCGTCCAGAAAGATATCCAGCCGTTTATGAGGAGGATGGTCGCTACATGGATGTTAGAGGTAACGTTATACCGAAACACCGAGTGCTGACAAGTCTTATTATTTCCGTGCTCGACTTTAAAGCCTCCTGATTTGTTTCATTACTGCTGTACTGAGCGCTGTGTGCAATTTTTGGTCAGTAGATAAGACGCGTTGCTCTCATTTCCGACTGCTTATTCCTCATATTAACCCTAATGCGTCGTTTTCTGTCATATCTTACCGTTTTTAAAGTCCGGTCGTGAACACGGTGTTTATGAAACTTCGAGCTTTGATATCTGTGACACCAGAGGATTTCTTTCATATGCCTCGCATGTTGTCTGTACAAGCTGCCACTTGATTCTTTAATGTTATTATTTTAGATAGCCTGAATATTTCCATGCACACGTATGCACTCCCCAATGCAATGCCCTGCGCTGCTATCGCCATGTTGGTTTTTACAGGAGCGCTTGTGCTTTTAAGGGGACTTTACTGTGTCATAAACACAATAACAGCGGTTTAAACCCATCGGCATTGACAGAGGAAGGTCTTGGGTGTCCACTGAAAACAGAAATGATCACAAAAAGCGTTGCGAACACTTTAGGTATCTATTTTAAATGTCGGAAGGGGCGAGGGCCTTTTGGTCTTCCCCCCGTCGCAATGCCTCACTCTGGAATTATGTTCGATTTTTGACTCTTCGTCAAATATTTTTGGTCAACATCCATCTGTAAACAATCTTGAGCCTTTGAGCTTTATTTTCATGTAAATATTGTGAGGGTCCGACCCGCTGGAGATTTTTAATTAATTTTTGAAATAAATATATCGGGTCGGCGGTGACGCACATCAGACCAACCTCTTACTACTCGCCTTTTATTTTAGCATTTTATTCATATAGATCGTGTATGGATTTGGATATGAATTGTCGGGTATGATGTGGAAGACCCCCCTGAACATTATGATGCGAAGAAAATCGGTCTAGATAATTTATTTATATTTTTAATTATTTTATGAAAATATGACGAATGAAAAAAAAAAAGCGTGTTTCCGTGTGCTGCGCTTTCGGGGTGTTTTTTGGCTCGGCTGATTGTGACTTGAATTCATTTCTTAGTGAATGAACTGCAGGAATGCGACTCTATTGACAGTATGTGTCTGAGACCTATTTCATTCTTTGTAAAATAATCTATTTCGAATTAATTTAGCCTATGATGTCGCAACCGATTAGGGCTGGGCGCAGATTCTTGGCCGGCCCCCAACTATGTGTGTCATTGAATTTATATGTGCTCTTTATGTGATTAAACTTTTGTTTCGTTATCTCATAAAGGTTTTATATACATTTCAAGTGCTGGAAAATGAGTCAGGTCAGTGCAAGGTGGGTTACTGATTTCAAATGCTGAACATTGCTGCATTGTCTGCTGTGTCTTCATTCAGGTGTGTGAGGAGCAGAAGTGCGAGGAAGAAGTTTTTCCCTTGGCCATGAACTACCTAGACAGATTTTTAGCCGTGGTACCCACCAAAAAGTGTAACCTGCAGCTGCTGGGAGCAGTGTGCATGTTTCTTGCATCCAAATTGAAAGAGACTCGTCCATTAACTGCAGAGAAGCTTTGCATCTACACAGATAACTCCATCAGACCACAAGAGCTGCTGGTAAGCAACAGTTGGTTCAACACATGTCCCAAAATTCACACAGGATTCCTGCTGGCATCATCAGCTGGTTAAAGCCAAACATAGCTTCATGATATATGCTTGGGTTTTATTTTTTCAACCTCATGTTTGCTTTTGGAAACCAGGGTTTTATTTCGCTTGTTTCACTGTGTTCATGTATTCAAATATGTTCATTTTAATCAGTCAGCTCAAAACATCACATACTAAACACAGGCGCTGTTCTCATTTCACTCAATCTGTTGTCCAGTCTCCGCTTTGGACTGTGCCGTCATCAAAGGTGCATGGAAAGCGAAACCCTCACAGTGAATTGTTCCACAAGGGTTCTCTTTACTGTACAAGACCCTCTGGGCTTTACAGTATCCATCCAGTCTGTGCAATGGTCTCCATCGCCATCTAGTGGCAGATATTTGCACAGAGCAACGAGGTCAGCTTGAACTCCAGCCAAAGTTCTGACTCTGTTCCTGTCAGCTAGAGAGGGAGAGACAGAGAAATTCAAGTTTGCCTTTTACAGTTTAGCTCTCATCCAAAAATAACCATGGATGCACACATTTCTGATATTATGTCATGCTGCACTGTTTCTCATTCTCACACATTTTTCAATGCAGAAGTGTAGCTTACAGTCAAAATGATGCATGTAACTGATGACGCAGGGTAGAGTGTGTCATTTGGAGTAAAAACTGTCATTCCTCTGTGTCCTACATTTGATAAGGCCTATTTGGCCTGATGATACAAGCTGCCTTCACCAGTGCAAACCAATTCATTAACTCCGTTTCACATCAGATAAGTGTTTCCCCACGGCTCCGTGGCGCTACATAAACATTCCTCAGTAAACAACAGCCAATCCCACCCATGTTGTGAAAGAGGCCACATATTGTGATTCAGACGTGGATGATTGTTGTAGACCTTCCTCGATGGCTGACTGGTGGCTCTCCTCGCTGAGCTGATTGCTGCGCTATATTTCGATTTCCTGACGAGCTGCTGTTGGTTTAGTCCGTTTTGGATAGTTTTCTGGACTGTATTTCCGCTTGGGAATGTTGTGTCAGATTTAATTTCCCCTCTCTACAGCGAAGGTTTAAATGGTCAGCGTATTATAGTTATAGGTTTGACGAGTAAACAGACATTGTGCATTTAAAAGAAAAAGCCCAAGGTGGACTCATGTAAAATAGTATGTCATGCTGCACTTTACAAGAAAACTGAGTCCATCCTACCTTTATGTTCAGTATGAAGACAAAGCCCTCAGTCCTTGAACTGGTTTGCTGGGGCCTCTTCTCAGTGTTTCTGTATAAGGAAGTATTTTGGCTGACATGCAGATACAGGAAACAGAGATCAGCTGCTCAGGGCATGTGATCGTTTTTTTGTTTTTTTTTTGTCCTCTTCTTTGGTAACAATTTCTTGTAAAGAGAACCGCAATGTTACAAAGAAGGTGTGACCAGAGGAAGGCAGTAGCAGAAGGAAGTGGGTGCCTGCCTGCCTGCCTGCCTGCCTGCCACTCTGTCAGCATAGAATCTGTGTTGCAAGGTTTATCATAGCCCTTGCTGTAGACTTGAATCTTGCTCGCTGACACTGATGGAGAAGGCTTGTGAGAGCAGGAGGCAGCCATGTTGCAAACATTAGAGCAGCCACAATCAACGAACCACTGCTGGTCATTGTGATATGCAAATGATCAAATAATGGCATCTTTGAGACACTGGTTACACATCTCCAAGCAAGCGCAGGAAGATACCTTTCACCTTTAAATTGGAGGCACTTTTATTTTCTCATTTCCTCCCACATGAGTAACTGTGGGTATAAACAAAATCCCTGTTTCTAAAAAGGCCTTTCCTTCCCTGTATCCATGTCGCTGGCACCAAGGAGATCAGAAAACATTATAAGGATGAAAAAGGTCACTTTGATTGGAAAACTGCAGGCTGGTAGCACCACCAGTGGCAGCCATGTTGGATTGTCTCATGACTGAGTCCATGTGGTCTCTCTCTCTCTGAAAGGGAAAATGAAGAGCGTCCGTGGTCCCAGTCACAAGGCTGCAGTCCGGAACCAAACCACGAAATTTTTTCCCAAATTAGTCACCAACTCCGTTAATCACCTCCTCCGCTAGGAAGTGAAAGTAACAATACACTCTAAGAGAAGAGAACACCACACCTAGTGTCCCCCCTACGTGCCATCCACACACACAGACACTCATCGCCACTAGCATGTGTCATCACATTTTGCCAAGAGATCCACATTAAATGATTTGTTCAGTTCAGAGCAGTTCATTGATTCAAAGCTGTTCCCGTCATCATTGACATAATGCATTCCCTAGTCCCTTACCCTAACCCCTAACCATCACAACTAAATGCCTAAACCTAATCCTTACCCTAACCCTGACCTTAACCTAATTCTAACCCTAACCCTAAAACCAAGTCTTAACCCTCAAAAAGCCCTTTAAAATTGTGGGGTCCAGCATTTTGGCCCCACAAACGAGGTGGGACCCCACAAGTATAGTGGGCTCCTGGTTTTTGGACCCCACGAATATAGTAAAACAAGACACACACACACACACACACACACACACACACACACACACACACACACACACACACACACACACACACACACACACACACACACACACACACACACACACACACACACACACACACACACACGGTAAAACCTCTGGTGGGCCTCTTTAGGAAAGTCCCCAGATGCCAGACAGCCAGACAGGGAGGGAGACAGTGTTGTGAGGTCACCTGGGTTGGTGGCACTGCTGGTGTTTCTCTGTCCCAGGCCCGGCCAAGCAGAGACTAACGTAATAGCAATAATGCTTAACCTCCACACATAACTAACGTACAGGGGCCAGGGGCCAACAGAGGCACACTCAGTCACTTTTGGCTGCAGTGTAAGTGTCTGAACAACTGCGGTAAAGTGCAGTGTTGTAGCTGCGTGTAAACTGCTACAGTATGTAAATATGTGGTCGTACTTTGTGTTACTTTATCTTTCTCAGTCTTTCTCATTTTCGATTATCTCTCTCTGCGCTCTACTCTCTCGGGCTCTCTGTCTCTCTCTGCTCTCTCTCCAGGAGTGGGAACTGGTGGTGTTGGGGAAGTTGAAGTGGAACTTGGCAGCAGTAACGCCGAACGATTTCATCGAGCACATTGTGAGGAGGCTGCCGCTGCCCGAGGATAAGCTGGCACTTATACGCAAACATGTCCAGACCTTCATCGCCCTCTGTGCCACAGGTAGGACACAATGGGAGCTTATGTAGCATACGTTTACAGCCCTGTATTATTAACAGATGCTTATCCTAATGAATTGCGATGTTTAATTGGAAAAACCGACCCAAAAGATGACCGTACAGAGTGCGATGACATCTTTCATATCTTTGTCTTTTTTGTTCTTGTTCTTTTTGGTGTTGCAAGCGACACTGATCATGGATAAGCTGCCAAGTCAAACCAAGCGATAATGGCTTGCATCAACATACTTTCTCATGTTGCAAAATATCTTTATCTGCACTGTCTTCTTTCAGCACCATATCAAAGCCCTCTTCTCTCAATAACGTGCGGCAACAACTCTGTTCAGAGGTGTGCTGTGGGCCAGTCACGGCCCGCAGTAACTTAAGTGAGATGCATTACCTCCAATGGGAAAATATTCTTCCTAAGAATAGCATGTGTCATGGAAGATTTCAGCGTTAGGCTTTTAGGTTCGACGTCTATCATTTGTCTTCTCGCAGGTTGGCATGTGGTCATGTTTTAGAGGCGTAACCGTGGCTTCCAGGGCATCCAGTAACACTTCAAAGCAGATTCAGCTTGGTTGAGGGGCATTCCCATGTCGCACAGGGTCGAGAAGAGGAATGGACAAGGGTGGAGGCAGGCAGGCCATTGTGTTTCTGCTCTTGAGGTAAATTGTTCCCCCAAGATCAAACATCCAGTGAGTTGTGGGAGGGACAGGGAGCCTTTAACATGATCTGAAGAGACAGCGAGGTCGAGACGGAGAAGATGCAGGAGGGAACAGGGGAGTTAGGGGAACCTAGAGGAGTGTATTGTTTTTGTACTGCCAATTCTAAGGCATGTCATGTTTTCATATCTCTTTCCCCTGCCACCTTCCTTCCCTCTTTCTCTCCCCCCAAACTTCTCACGCCTCCCCGCCCTACAGCTGGAGGACATGATAGCTTTCCCATGTTGAGATTCTCTATAAGGCAGGTTTCTCCTGTTTGCGTCACCTCCAACTCCACATTCACAGCTACAGACGAGGCAGGGGGAGTGATAGGAAACTAACTCTTCTATAAGTGTTGAACGTCCTTACGGATTTATCTTAACATTAATGAGGAATATTACGCAGTTTGCCCACAATAAGACTGTTTGACACTCCTTTCTTTCTCACTTTCTGCGTGACCCCCACCACCACCAGCAGCTTCCTTTTTTGCAAGCCTCAAACAGGAATGCTAACTACACCCCCTCATGGGAAACAGCTCCTTGTGCTGACATCATTCAGAGGAGTGTGTGTATAGTTAGATGAATAGATACAAGGGAGGTGACAGGTATTTACAACATAAAGTGATGGAATCCCCTGCACTGATTGTGCAATGGATATGAAAGGGTGAGAAAAGTTTGCAACAAAGGTTCACGAAGAAACCTGTTTTCTCTCTTTCTGTGCCATTCTTTCACTCTCTCTTACTATTTATCGCTCTCTTCCTCTCCCTGTCTCACCCCACATCTCTCACCCCTTGTTTTGTGCCAGCGGTTTAATGTGTGGAATGACAGCGTGTCAGTGATCGGACCTATTCCCAAAGCAACATTGTGAAAGACTCAGCATGCACTTTGTCTTTAATTGCTTCAATGAGGCAGTGGAAATAAATTTACGAGCCTCCTGGAGTCGTCCTCCTGACATTGTGTTTTAGGAGAGAGACTTTCTGGAGATAGCTCTGGATTAGCAACAGGCCATTTATCTGTGTATGCTCTCCTCAGACTTGTATCCAGGCAAACAGAGAGTGAGGGCAAGACAGAGAAAGAGAGAGCGCGAGTGAGTCAACAATTTGGTGCATCTGAAGATCTCTGGGAATTCGAAACCCCATTTGCAGAACGTTCCCAGCCGTAAATCTTTGGGTTATCTGGTGAGAATCCTCCTTGAGACATCCTCTGAGCAGAGCTGAGAAGGTAAAGACACAGCAGAAGGAGGAGATCTCTCAGGGGGATTTACATTTGCAAGACAGTTGACAACGGGTCACCTGTGGCCTTCCTATTTCATACAGTCTCATTCAACCCACCACCCACCACTACTCCCACCACTGCTGCCCCTATACTGAAAAAGAAAACATGCATAAAACCCGGCTCTCTGTGTTCAAGGGAACAAGAGAGAGAAGAGGAGAAGTGGAGAATAAGGCCTCTCATTCCTAATGGCTCCTCTCTTTTGATGAAACAGTTCCGTTCGGGCCACTCGGTGGGATTTTGTCAGGTGGCGCAGGCTGGCTCTGTATTAATTAATAACATTGGCTGGTCCTTTCAGGACTATGCAAATGGCTCGGGAGCTCAGCTAGAGGCTGGGAGAAAGTAGACAAAAGGCTTGGCCCTTACATTTCATATGCAGAGCCATGCAAGGGTCAGCGCTGCAGGGCCACTTGATAGGAAACACCAGCGTTTCCCTCAGGCAGGCCGCCGGATAATAGCCCAGAAACAAGCTCATTAAGGGAGATTATGAACCCCCCATTCCTACACACAGACACCAAGCACTCCGAGCTTCCTCTTCTATTCTTATTCAATTGAGGTAAAGTGGGAGAATGGACGGGGTGCATGGGGCAGACAGATGCACCCCAACCTGTCTGCTGTGGTCATTGAGCTCCGTCTTCATGCCATATTGGCAGGGATTATGGTCTATTTTTTTATGTCGACTCCAATAGCCCTCTCTGTAATGGTATGCATGGAATGGTGACAATAGTCATAGAAGTTGATCAAAAGAAAATTCTGGATCAGGGCCAATAGTGCTGTCCAAGAGAGAGTCAGTTGTCCTGGCGGACACAGTGAATATTTTGCTACAAGTTGGGATGTAAATAACAAGTGATTTAAGTAACTGAGTGCTCTCTCTTTAATCTCAGAATAGTATTTGATTACTTTTTTTTTCTGGTGTGTGGAAGTGTCTTTGGACTGTGTGAAGTAACTTGATGATTAACTGGTTAGTTTTTTTTCTGAGACAAACTAATGATTCACCAGCTAACAAACATGAGAGAAGTCAAGCGTGGCTGCATGGGTTCACATTCCCTCTTGTATGTCACTTTTTTACCGTAGAATTGTAACAAAATTGCCATGAAATAAGATATTTGCCTTTTGTTTCGCTAAGCTTTACATTTTATTTATTTATTTATTTAATCTAATGGAGTGTGGAAAGTATATAGACCCTGCACTTTTAGATTCTACCCACACAATTGTGCCTTGATTTATTCATATACTCTGCACACTGTAAGTATACAGTGCATTCCACTGTTAGTTTGCTGTCACATGCTTACATACTGTTCCTCCACAATATTTATTTATTTATTTTAAATAATCTAGATATGCAGAGAGGATCAGTAAATCTATCCAAAGCTGTCATCAGAGCCTGACAGATTTAGATTGGTCTCTACAGATTTTTTTGTATCCTACACAGGTATCCAAACTGTTTGCCCCCTTAATTCTGGAGGCGTTTTTTCTATACAAGAAAGAGACAAACTGTAGGAAAACATGCCCATTTTTATGCAACAGTGACCAGTCAAACTTCCTAAAATAATTCATAAGTCCTCTTCTCATTTTAGCAGCTAAGCCTCATTGGTCCAGAGGCAGGAATGCTCCATGTAGCTCCCTCTCCAAGTGGCTGCTGCATGGAGAATCCCCTCCAGGCTGAGCTCCGCATTCTAGAGATGAATGATTCATCTCAGATGTGGTCAATGAAATGGTCTTTACTGGTGTTTGTTTACATAAAACCCCCTTCATGTTTGATGATTCAGAACCCCAACAAATTAGCCACCTCCTCCCAACAAATTATCATCTCTCCACACGCTCCACTGATGTGAGGAGTCACGTCCGGTCCGGCTGCATTGTCAACACATGAAGCGGGACTGAGCTTCCAGACAGTGTTCACCCAAAAATGTGACACTCAGAGTGAATCATCGAGTGGCATGTCCTGAGTTCCCCCCTTCACCTCGCTGGTGTAATCAGCACCACACTATAAATACTGTGGCCAACTGAGTCACACTAGAAACACAAAGGAAGAGATTTTTGCTTTGGATGCTGCAATTATACCACCAAAATGTTTAAGAAATCAATTTTTTTAAGCTTACATGTTTGCCTTGGGGGTCATGTTAACCACAAATACTAATATTTGTGATTTGAAGTAAAGTAAATGTTAGTGGCAGCTAGTTTGACCTAAACATTTTTATCATGTGTCCGCCAAGGTTTTTTTTTTCTGATTAGAGGGTTTCATTGCTTTTGCTCAGCTCCTAATTTTATCCAAATCATACCAGCTACAGACATAGACAGACAGAGAGAGAGAGAGAAAGCGTTTTTATAATATTTCAGCCAGGCACAAATAGAGTTACCAATTCATGCCTTTTCCAGTGTGAAGAAAACTGAATTCCCACCTCTGATATGATCCGAATCTGTATGTTCCTCATCGCTGACGTGACCAAAGCCTCAAGGCTGCAGCTGTGACAGTGGAGATGATGGTGCTAGGCTGAAGAGAGCTGTCACAGGATGCTACAATTAAGGAGGAATTCTGTTTTCATGCAAATTAGTTGAAATCACAGTTTGAGCAGGGTGCGTGACTCAGACTCTCCTAAGTTTTGTTTTCTGTTTGTCTCCAGAGTGACAGTCTGGAGCAAGAGCTAATGGAATGTGACAGATAGCAGTGTCAGGTTATCGTTTCTTAATCAGTGATTTCTCCCATTGTTACATTTAGAAGAACTCCTCAAGCCCAGTTGGGAAGTTGTTGTTGTTTGTGTGTCTCAAAGAGCTACACTAGGTGTACCGTCTGAGTAGTTCTCCACAGACCTTGTTTTGACTAACAGGCTGTGTTGCATTAGTGGGTGAAACATGCTGTCATGCCAATCCCAAAATGATGTTTGTTTTTGGCCTTAATCAGTCAACAGGCCCTGGGTCCTCGTAATGCTACTCCTTTAATAAACAAGGTCAATAAGCGCTACATGTATAGAATACAAGACCCTGATTTATAGTGCTGGCAAGAGAGGAGAGGGTGAAAAAGAGGGTTTGGGGGTTTTTTTTCTTTCTTCTTTTGGCTGTTGTTCAACTTTCCAACTTTAATTAATTTACAAGTTTAATGTGCATACTGGGCAATGCAGCCACCCAGGAGGAGTGGGCCATGTAGGGCAGCAAACTGTGTGACCAGAGGCCTGAGGATGAAGTTTCAGGGGGTAGGAACACGGAGGAATGGAGATGAGGGGGCACAGGGAGGAGAAAGGGCCATTGAAGGGGGTGAGAGGCGTGCAGGCCAGGCCAGCCAGCCGCTGCTCACAGGGAGCTTTCCATCGCAGGCGTCCCCACTCAGCTACATACACTGTTTATCCTCAACATGAATATCAATGAGGGCCTCCTAAAATACGGCCATTCTTCCCCCCACATGCAGCAGCCACCAGGCCGGAGTGTCAGCCCGCATCGGCTGCACGCGCGCGTCCTTGTTCTGCTACAGACCTGTCTTGTCTTGTGTGCGAAAAATCAGCTTGCTGCCCACTGCCCACCACTCAGCTCTCCCACAAACCTACGTCTGTTCTATTTGTGTGTGTCAGTCTGTGTCTGCATCTTAAAGCATGCAGGCATCAATGCATTGTTTCCTGCCTGCGTCTCTTAGGTGGCTGCCTCCTTGCCTGTCAGTCTGCGCTGACTACGCACGTACAGTAAATCCGTGTATGCCTTTGTCCTTTTACCCCTCTATAGAAAGTTGTGCTCTTACAGCAGTGATGTAATGCTGAGGGGCTTTGTGTGCTCTTTCCTCTTGGCTCGAGGTAGCCTTTAATAAATCGCCCCTTGGCAGAGGCCCAGCGGCTAACACAGGGGTGTATAATAAGTTCATTTATTTGTCAACACTGAGCCCACAAGATGAGAAAGCGCCTGGCTGTGCATGTTAAAAAGGCAGTGAGGGGCTGCCTTTACAGCTATCAAAGAGCCTACCTCTTTGATTCCAGAATTTTTTTAAAAGAAGGAAGAAAAATCTCCTTCAGAGCCATCGCACGCAGTTTGCTTTGCAATTGAATATGGCAATATGTTAATGTGCAGGCTGTTTCTATGCCCCCACTGCCCACTCCTTTGGCCCATAGGTGGCCCAGGAACAGAGGCATACTTGTGGGGCGGGGGTGTGAGGACTCTTTTCTTCTTCCAAAACCTCACAAGAGTCTGGACACAGACTTGAGAGTGATGTGCATCGGACATCCCTCTCCTCTCCCACCAAGCCCACCACCTTCCCCTTCTTTTCTCCTTGTTGCCTTGTCACCATACCGTCCATCCCTCCTTCTTCATCTTTCTCCCCCCGTCGACCCCCTGTCCCCCCGTCCAGCCACACTCTTTGTCCAGCCTGTCTCCCTGAAATGGTATCAGCAGAGAGGGGATGGATGCTGTGTCTCTCAATTGGGTGAAATGAGGTGATGACTCTGGACAATGGAGTCACACTCTTCTGCCTTCCCTCTCGCAGGCCCGCCACTCTATTAATATGCTAAAAGATAGGAGGGCTGCCAATGCAAACCACTGCCTGTTGTAGCAACAAAGACTGGGGCATGTGTGCCATTCACTGGCCCCATCTAAGCAGGCCATGTGTTGTCCAAAAAGAAAGGTAGAAGTTGAGCAAGACATAAAGAGAGAATAGAGAATGGAGCGAGTGTGTGTGTGTGTTTGGATGTGTGTGTCTGTGTTTGTGAAGAGAAAAACTCTCTCTCTCCCGTCTGTCTGTCTCCCTTGCTCTCTCCCTCTCTCTCTCTCTCTCTCTCTCTCACCCTGTATGCCAGTTGCCTTGCCTTTTCGGGCTTCTGGCCCGTTCACAAGCTGGCTCATTTGCATTATGAATGACAGTGAGGGGAGCTAACAAGGTTATTGGTCTTTGAGACGCACGCCTGTGACCACACGTGGAAAAAGGACCTACAGCAGTGAGCATTGGCAGAGGCACTGAGCCTCTTTATTCCTCCCTTTCCAAGCGCTATGGGGCTTTTTTCAGCGAGCACACGATTTACTCAGGAGATGGAAGAAAAGGGGCCGGGCTGGGGAAAGGGGGACTTGGGTGGGGAGCGGGTGAGGGTGGTTGCTTTTCAGCTCCTTTACAAGCCAAGTGAACCCTCATTATCCAGGCCCCTGGTCATTAGTGAACGCTGCGTTCAGACCCGGTGCAATAGAAGGATTATTATTAGCTGATTGCTAGATTGCCAAATCATATTGTCTCTGAAAGGGACGTATCTATGCCCTTTTTGTGGACCATATGAATTAAAAAGTGCAATTTATAAACTTCACCAGGTGAATAAAGAATCCAGTGTAAACCAGCAGTTTTATTAATGAATCCACTGAACTAATGCTTTTAGCTCCTTATTTAATGTAACAATAAATACTTCTCATCATTTACAAACTGATAGCACTGAAGAGACATTTGATTCATTTAGTTTTTCTTCCTCTTACAGATTTCAGATTCGCCATGTACCCTCCCTCCATGATTGCCACAGGAAGTGTGGGGGCAGCGATCTGCGGCCTACAGCTGGATTCAGCTGACCAGTCACAGTGGGGCGACAATCTGACAGACTTGCTGGCCAAAATCACAAACACAGAAGTGGTGAGTTGGTTTTGTACTCCTCTCTTTTTTACATCCAGAACACTCTTTGCAGCTTGGATATATGTATATGTATATATATACACACACACACATTGTATTAATATCCCACTGTGGTCTTGTTAGTCTGGATTTAGCAAAGAGCTTGATATTTGTTTTCTGGAAAATTTGGGGGGATGTTTCTGAGTAAGATTTGAATGAGGAGGAGTGAATGTTAGTATCTCTGCTGACATCAGTTGGTGTTCACTGGTATTTATCGAAGTACAATTATTACAGTAACTCTATGATTCAAAGCTGAATCATCTGCTGCTGTCGTTGGAAGCTTTTAATCTCTTCAGTCAGTTTACATCTCCAGTGCAATGCCACAATTAACTCATCTTATTACCACTGAAACACACAGTTTTACGATCTGTTACTGTTAACAAGCAAATGCCGTCTTTTTTTTAACCAGACTTCTCTTCTCGACTTCTCTGAGGGAAAATATCCCTGTTATTTATGTCAAAAGTTAAGAAATGCCACATGTTTGTTGAGGTTGTGCGTTTGCAACAGACAAAAGTTGAAATGTTGAAATGTCACACTCCGATTTGGTTTTCCGCAAACCCATTTTTGGGGGGGTTTACTGCCAATATTTGTCATGAGAAGAAAAATATAAATGAGCAACAAACTAAAACCAAAAATGTCTTCATTAAAAGAAATCCTGGACGGCATCGTTTTATATGCAGTCTCCTCTGTCATACTCTTTACTGGACTTAGAGGTAGCATGTGGCAGGTTTCTTTTCCTCCCCATCGGTCCAGTCAGGCTGTTCAGGGCCCCCTCATATAAAGAATCCTCTAAATCGAGCCAGGTTGAGAGCATATACAGTATGCTCTGTCGCTGACAGGAATGCTGGCCAGGCCGTTGTGTGGCTGTCTGGGTACAGTGAATGTTGCGGTGGTGGGTGAGTTGAGTCCAAACACAGGCAGGGCCTCTATGACTCTGAGATGCCTGGCTTTCATCACACAGATGGGAGAGGGCTTCAGCTTGCTATAGCTCACTATAAGGGTGAGTAGGTGGGCAAAGCTGTAGAGGGTAAGGAGAGTGAGACTGTCAGATGATAAGTCAAGTTATTAAGTTATACTCATTGGGGAAATTAATCTTCTGCCTTGGCAGTACATCTAATACCAAACATGATGACAAAGGCTTTAAGTTAGTAACAGCAGTCTTAATTTAAACATGAACATTTATGTGTGCTCACTGCACAGGGAGCAGATCAAAGGGCGTGACACGGATCCCAAGCCTCAGCCCCGGTATGTTAAAATCGGTCCCAAAAGAGGCAAAGTAGGAGGAGGAGGTGGAAGAAAGCTGTTGAAGTGTGAAAGGGACACTGGGGGGGGGGGGTCATGCCTCCCTCGACAATCAGCCCTCTCTCGTCTCCTCCCATGGTCCATAATGCATCGCTGCTGGAAAGCATGGCTCCCTCTGGTGCGAGCTGTGTGAAGTCTCGCTCAGCAGCTGAGGAAAAACAAATAGCTGACCTCAGCAGCACAGGGCCTCAGTGTGTTTAGGCTGCGAAGTCTTGAGGGAATTAAGTTGCGCCGTGTCTCTATGATCAACTCCTCACATTCCTGGATTCAGACAAACCATGGCTCGCTGTAAACACAGGAGGCAAAGCAGAGGGCACCCTTCCTAATTCAACATATATGAGAGACTTTAGTATAAACTGTTAAGAAGCCAACCAAAACTAAATACACCGTATCTTTTGGTCTATGAAGTTACTTAACTTACATCAGACTTGTGCACCACTTGTGATACAACATAAAAAAACAGCCTAATGACAGATGCCCAGAAGTAGTTGTCAGCATTAATAAGTGGCTTCAGTGCTATTGATGCTGTTTGTCACTGGTTGAGCATTTAGGCTTTCACACACAAAAAAGAGGAAATGGTGACTGACCATGTCATATTAACACTTACCCGAGCTTCTTTTCCCAAAAGCTGAACAACGTTAAATGTCAATTCAACCCCCAAGGGTCACCTCAACCTCAATTTCGACTGCACTCATCAGGGCTGTGGTATGAACCAGAGAATGTGTAAATGTGTACACATAACATACTGTATTTGGTTTTGGCAGTGTAGATGCTCGGCAAGATGGTAGAGCAGCGTCTCATAGCCAGCCAGCCATAGAGCCAGGCAAAATATGATGGAAAAGCAAGTTTCGCCAACCTCTGCAGCTGCTGCTGCCAACTGCATCTTGGCCAACGCCACCCCCCTGGCACCCTGCTGGCATCTGTGGTATCCAGAAGCTGTGGTTTTCCAGTGGAAATGTGATATGGCCAAGTCACCATCTTGGGCCGCTGGAAGAATGTGTGTAGCCTCACATGCACCTGGTGTGGCCAAAAGGGGGCTCCCTGTTAGGGACAGCAGTCAAGGCAGTGTGCCTGACAGCCAAGTCATAATATGCAGAGAGAAAATATGACATTTGTGAGAATGTGTTGAGTTTCTAGTCGGAGACCAATCAGTTGTGACACCCCTAAACTACACAGGTCATCTGCCTAGTGTAGAGAGCTTCCCTTTATTCTTGAATGATTGAAACAGGAAACAGAGGAGTTAGAGAAGTGCAAGGGTTTAAGACCACCACTTCCTAGATTTTATCACTTTGACACAAAATTTCTCTAAGTCTCCCATTCATCTTTTTCTCTGACCAGAGTCTCACACTAAGACAACGGAAACACATTTCCCATTTCTCTCTCTCTTCCTGTTTTCCTCTTTGTTTTTAATCACTCTGGTTTCCATTGTGGCCTAACTATCACTGAGATGGTCTCACATAACTTGCACGCACGATGGATGGATGTGAAGTTGAAATTATTTATTTGGGGGGGCAGGGCGGGGTGTTGTAGCTATAATACTTTTATCTTTGTTAGCACAGCCTGTGGCGTCACCACTTCTGGTGTTTCGGAATGCAAGCTAAAGAAAGAGAAAGGTCACATTTTTATATTGTGGAAAATCAAGTCATGTGGTGACTCCTTATTTCCAGTATCAGCCTTTGGATATTTTGTCTTAAGATTCCCTGAGATCCATAGTGTGTCATCAGTGTGTGTCTGCCTGTGTGTGTTTCAGCTGTCTGACCACCAAGTCCTCCCAGAGTAGCACTGTCTTGTGCGGTACAGTCAGCAGTTAAAACACATTCCATGGCTTCACACATTTCTTCCTTTTGGGCTTTGTCTGTCTGCACGACTTCCCCCTTACTGCCAGTGTCACAAAGGCCGCCCAGGCAGAAATGTCACATGTGCATGCCTTGATTTGTCAGAAAGACAGCTTGTTGCAGTATTATGTGTGTTTGAGGTAGGGCAGATGGAGGACCGTAACAACAAGGGAGGATCTAAGGTGGTTATGTGTTTCTGGGTTGAGGCTGCAAAATAAGATGCTTCAGTGTAGCACTACCTCCCATGGCCAACTTATTCAGTGCTGTTGGCCCCTTCAGTATCCAAGTACCTAGAGCTTCTCTGAAAATAGTATTGGTGTTTCCAGTAGTCACACATTGAAGTCATTAAAGTTTCTCGAATAAAGCCCATGGGTCTTGGCATGGGACTCAAACAGCCGCTCTAAAGAGCAGCAGAGATGGAGGGAGAATTTCTTTTAAGAAGTGAAGGCATACATTCTTGCGGTAAGACACAGGCAGTTCCTTTATATGTTCTTCGCTTTGCTTAATTTTCTCACAGGAATTGAGATTTTATAACCCATGGGGCACATGTTGGTTGGTGTTTTGTGTTTGTGTGTGTGCACACGCCCATGTTAGCAGCCAACCTCTGGAGAAGATTAAGGGACAGACGCTGGTCGGGTTTCCTCCACGTCAGACCCATTGCTGGGGGAAACATTCTCCCAGAGGCACCCAGCCCAGATCAGTCCAAACTCCTCAACGTCAAATCATTCTTCATTGATTGTGACCCAAAAAACTCTCCCGAGCTAATCATCGGTAGATGCTGGAGAACTCAAAATAAGGGATGTCAACACAGGAATTACCTAATCCAGACTTCAGATATCAGCGAAACCCCTCTAGGCTGAGTCATTTTGTCAGTGGTCGTGTAATGTAGTAGATTTCTTAGTCTTCTTATAAAGAGATTCCACTTGTAAAGAAATCCTCCATAACATTTTCCATATGTACAGAATTTCAACAAATTACCAGTCTTGAAAGTTGGGTTAGAAGTCAGAAACTTGTGTAGTTTCCCTTTGACAACATGGTACATCTCTCACCCTGTAATGTGTCGTGCTGTTTGACCTCTGACACTGTGACCTTTTGTCACTCACCCGTGTGCAGCTCCCGAAGAGCAATTCCAATGTGAGTGAGGCCTCGGTTCTCATTTCATCAAGGCCCAGCGGCACCAGA
The DNA here is from genome assembly GCA_011952105.1 of Coreoperca whiteheadi. Classification (NCBI taxonomy): domain Eukaryota; kingdom Metazoa; phylum Chordata; class Actinopteri; order Centrarchiformes; family Sinipercidae; genus Coreoperca; species Coreoperca whiteheadi. The sequence continues at coordinate 23,461,240 of CM022474.1, forward strand.
AGCTATAACACAGGCTCAAACTGTGGCCCATCAGGTTTAAATTAGCTGTAAATTTCTAAAGAATGTTTCCCCGCTCCACAAGCGGTACACTTTCACCCATCCCTCCGGCCATGAGGCGCTCTCAGTCATGTTTCCCACAGACGCCTGGTGCTTTAAGGCAGGGGGTTATGTGTGTGCACATGGAGAGCTGAACGCAAGCAAACTCTGCTTCAGTTGTGCTATTGTATTTCACCACCAGAGAGCAGTGTTAACTCTCTATCAGCTCTTAAAGACAGGAACGTTCATGTTAATTTGTTCTGTTGCAGCAGTCTGCTCTTACTTCTGAAAATCTTTGATGATTGTCATGCTGTTCCTCACTCAAAAACGGTTTGACCTTTCTCTGACGCTCTTGCTTACAACCCATTTAGCACTCCTCTCCCTTTACCCTCCCCCACTTCTCCCCCTCCTCAGTGACTTGCTCTCTCTTCATGCGCTGTGCTGTCCCCTCTGTCAACCCTCCATAAGGGAAGGATATGAGGGCTCAGCTCTGTTGAGAGGCTCCTCTCCCAGGTGGATTCTCAGGTTGCTGCGGCGGCCTTTGATGGTGAAAGGCAAGCCGGCCAGGTCTCAGATGGATCCCCTGCAGGCAGGCAGTCAGGCACACAGACTGGCTCTCGTTAAAAAAGCACCACCTTTGTGTTCCCACAGGAGGTGGATGTAATTAACATAGCTTTAGTACTACCTGTGTTTTCAGCCGCCGTTGTCAAGGCTACTTCTGTTTGGGTTGTGTATGTGTGTTTGGGAATGCCAGAGGTGGTGGGATAGGTGGGTGGTTGGATGGGGGAGGCAGTGGTGTGCATGCACGGGTGCGAGTGTGTTAATGCGTATGCGTGCACATGAGCACTATAGGGATGGTGTTCAGTGCACAACCCTGGTGGGCTGAAGTAATGCTTGGGTCTGGTCCGTGTCTGTGCTCAGCCTTGCCAGTAGCTGGAGCTGCTAGAAAGTCGGTGGTCATTTAAAACCGCTGGCCTTCGCTGCCCAGGGGCCCCTCTGCTGCCCCAACATGGGCCCCCATTTCCCATGCATTAACTAAAGATTTCAGCTTTCTCTTGTTACTTGTGATGATAGTTGCAGAAGCTCATTTCCCCCATCTTCATCTTGTTAGTCGGACTGAACCGCTCGATGAAAGGCAAGATGAACAACCTTCTAGCTGCATTAAATACCCAGCAGATAAGTAACTGTTCTAATCATCTGTGGAAAAATTACAAGATATATGAGAATATTTGCTTAGGCTTTGTGCTAAAAGATGTGTGTTGCCAAATAACTTACCTTGATGTGAAATCTTAAATCAGGAAAAAAAAAATCTTAAAAAGTTGTTTGCTCACATGTTCTTTTTTAAATTGACAACATTTTGCCCATATAGTGCGATGATTGATGTTTTCAGATGTTTCCAACTGACAAACAAGGCAAAACAGAGCTGTTGCCAGTTATCCTCTTTACACACCCAAGTAACATGAGGATTATTATCCACGTTGGGTCTTTTGACTTTCTGCGAAGGACGATTGGCTCTGAGATCCTAAAAACATACTTTTGCATGCTACTGGAGAAACTGAGAAACTTGCAATTGCATAATGTCTTAATTTCAGGCCTCATTCCAACCTTAGGCACAGCAATGAAATTCTTTAGCAGACTCCTTGCCCTGAACACACGGCTGACATCGGCATGCCTCACCCATGGGATAAAGTTTATTGACAATTTCAATATCTTTTGGATCTGTAAAGACCGCTTTAAACCTGATGGTATTCATCCAAACACCACCAGTTCCAGACTACTCGTGCCAACCTGCGTCATGCTCTTGGTATGCCATACCAAAACAAGAATGCACGGATAAGCGCGAAGGACAAGGACAGCGCACACAGGCAGACGGCCTGTATCTCTCCCCCCTCAGCTGACCCTCTGCTCCACATCACCCAGGGCATTCAAAGGATGTCTCTGTCCCAGTCGGGGATCCAACGCCCCCACCCCCTCACCACATTCACCAATCAAGGAGTTAGTTAAAGCTGCCACGCTGAATCTCAGTCAAAATGATGAACTAGTAAACAACAATTACCACAGACATCTTCACTCAGGTGTTTATCAGAGATGAGACAGACCCCATGCCGCTTCCTTCAACATACCGGTGAACGTAAACAGCCGGTGGCATGGTCAGACTCATCGTGGCAATCACACACCATCTGGTATCTGTCTCAGTAATCTAACACCTGTCAATGTTTAGCCACAACCAGTCTAATTTCCTGTCACAGAACCCCTACAGCTGAAATGAACTCTTTTTAATGTCAGAGCGTTGGCTGACGAATCCTTCTTCATCAGTGATCTGATAATTGAAAGGAATTTGCATTTAATGTTTTTAGTTGAGACCTGGCTAAACAGCCCTACTGGTGTAACAACGCTGATAGAGGCTTGTCCTCAAAGCTATAATGTTTATCAGTCAATCAGACAAAACAGGGAAGGAGGAGGGATCACAGCCATTTTCTCTACACAGTTTGTGTGTCATGACATTGACCTGGGTGAATTGACATCATTTGAATATCTCGCTCTTGCGCTCAAAGCAGAACTATCAGTGCTCATCCTTACATTATATCGGCCACCAAGATATTCATCGCTCCTTCTGCAGGAATTCTCAGAGCTACTCTCACTTGGTATCAATAGATATGATAGATTAATCTTTCATGGAGACCTGAATAATCAACAAAAAGGACTAATTCCAAAGCCGTGGAGCTTGTGAATTTTCTGGACAGTTTCGATCTTACTCAAAATGTAAATAAAGCCACTCAACAGCATGGTAGACTTGGTAATAGCGCCTGGGTTGAACACACTGACAATGTTTCAGAATTAGAATGACCTATTTCGGACCATCACTGTGTGTTTTTTGATGCCAACCTAATCCTAACTAAGACTAAAAGGGAATTTTGGTTCATAAGAGATTCCTAGATGGTGACTGAGCAAAGTTCTATAATATTATGATGTCATTTGAGCCATACAGCTATGACTGCTCTTTAAATGACATGGTTGAAAATTTCAACAACAACTTGTCATCTGCTTTAAATACTGCAGGTCCACTAAAAGTTAAAAAGAAGTTAACTGACAGAATCTCCCCATGGTTTAACAATAACTATGTTAATGAGATGAAGAGAATCTGTCGGGGAGCTGAGAGAGAATGATGGAAAACAAGGATCACAGTTCACTTTATTATATACAAAGACGCCATGACTGTCTATGACAAAGCAATGCATCTGGCAAGAAAGGATTACTTTTCCAAGATTATTACAGAGAATTCAGAAAACTCCAGAATATTATTCTCCACTATTGACCAGCTACTCTAACATTGCTCCCACCCGTCTGCAGGTCTCTGCATCAAATTGTGAAGAACTCGCATTGTTCTTCAATAACAAAATAACTTCAATTAGAGCCAGTTTTGCTGCTGATGCAAACAGATGACCTCAGCAAACAATTTAACCATGGCAACATTCACCTGTATTACATTAACTGAGCTTTGCAAGACTGTCACTGAGTGTAACTCCTCCACCTCATGTACTGACCCTGTACCTACAGCATTCTTTGAGCTGGTGTTCGATAGTGTTTCAACTTATGTCCTGACGATTCTAAAAACATCTCCCCAGATGCTTTCAAAACAGCTGTAAAACCTTTACTAAAGAAACCCAACCTAGACGGTAATGCACTGAGCAGCTACAGGTCGATATCCAACCTTCCATTCATCATTAAGATTCTTGAAAAAGTAGTTTCAGTGCAAATAAACTCCTTTCTTTGAGAAAATAATATCCTGGAGGAATTTCAATCAGGCTTCAGAACACACCACCACACTGAAACTGCTCTTACTAAAATAATCAGTGACTAAACTGAAAATAAGTCTCAGTTCTTGTCCTCTTAGACTTAAGCGCAGCGTTTGATACAATTGACCAGGACATCTTAATCAGTCGTCTTGAAAAGTTGGTTGGTCTTTCTGGCTGCGTGTTAAACTGGTTCAAAACATATATTAAAGGGAGGAAGTTTTACATCAGTCTTGGAAATCCAGATGATGCTGAAGCGATAAACTCTTTTGGCAATAAATAAATGGATGAGCGATAATTTCTTAAAATTAAATGAGGAAAAAACTGAAATCCTACTAGTCAGCCCTCAAACAAAAAGAGAGAGACGCTGTTTAACGATCTGGGGAAACTAACTCCCTGGATTAAATCTGAGGTTGCAAGTCTTGGTTTTATCTTAGATTCAGATCCAAGATTCAAATCTTAGTGACGAAAACACAATTTTTACACCTTTGAAGCATAGCAAAAGTACGACCATTTATAAATCAAAATGGCATTCTATCCCTGCTTTTATGTTCATTCTGTTGTTTTTTTATGTGAAGCACTCTGTGCATGCATTTTCTTTGCTGTAAAGCCCTTTGACCTGCATGTCTTGTATGAAAGGTGCTATACAAATAAAGTTTATTATTATCATTATATATTTTTACAGCTTGTCCTCCCTCTCTTGTTACATTGCAGGATGTTCTCAAAGAGTGCCAGGAGCAGATTGAGCGCGTGTTGGTGAGCAGCCTGCGCGAGGGGCGGCAGCAGCAGCAGCAGCAGCAGCAGACACAGAGAGGCCCCAGCGGGAAAGGCCTGGACGAGCTGGATCAATCCTCCACCCCGACAGACGTCCGCGATGTCAACTTGTGAACCACCGGAGGGCGTCATTGCACGGAATTTACACACAAAAAAAAGCTTCATGAAAAAACCCCTCCATTTTCTTAAAAGCAGAAAAAAAGAACAAAAGAACAAAAAATGTTAAAAACACAAGCCCTTTAAAAGAAAAAGAACAATGCTTGCTAGTTTTTTTTGTAGATTTTCTGTTCTTCAAGTCAAAAACACCTGCCCACGAAATAGATTTTCTATGATGTTCTAGTCTAAAAGCAACAATTTGATACACGATGAAGCTCCGTGGTGCCTTGGATATACAGAAGGGAAGCCAATCATATTTGCATTCTGCCTTTGATTGTATAGTATGATCTTTAAGTTATATTTTAACCATAGCTTGATAATGAGGCTATTATGGTAGAAGTTATGGAAACCATTCAGAAATTGCATACATGGGATCACAGTGGGGCTTATGGGGTTTTTTTCTTCTCTGTTGTGTTGTATGTGAGTATTATCACTATTGCATTTGTGGCTGGTGTAAGAGAGGACGCGTGTTCCTCGACCATCAGAAGGTCCACATGTGTGTTGAGGATGAGACAGACAGAGGAAAGCCAAGAGAACTTTATGCTAAAAGTCGGTGTATTCCCAATTCCAGGGAGGAGACGGGATGATAATAATTATTAGTAGTATTAGTAATTCTTATTATTATTAATATTATTATTGGACATATTTTGGAACTGAGTAGTAGAGATCAATAAGCTCCTTTATGTCAGGCTGCTTTGTTTGTGTCAGTTAGTGGGTGCAGTGTCCAAGCATGTATGTGAGTATGTCAGTTTGCATGCATGGCTGTGGGTGTGTGTGTGTGTGTGTGTGTGTGTGTGTGTGTATGTGAGTGCTGCATGTGATCCTGTATCTATATTAGCAGTGTGCATTCTCTGGCGGGAGGCACTTGAGTAAGTCGTAGACTTACGGTTCTCTATTAAAAGACTATGGAGCAAGCTGAGGATACTCATACTTTGTCCATCAGTATAACAGGGCATCTATGCTATATCACTGCCTTCATGCATTAACAGTGTATCATGGTTCATTGTTGGCCAACGTTTAACTCGTGCATGGACTATGAGTGAGATCGAAAAAGATTTAGCAAAGGAGGATATGGGCGAAGGGACTTTCACTTAGCGCTCCTTATCTTTTTAAGAGCATTTTTCCTGAGGGATTACACCTCAGACTCAGAGGTCATGTGAGGTCTTTGTTTATTACTGCCATTCTGTTAATGAAATATTACAGATACGTCATTCTTTTTCACGTGTTACAATATGTTTCCTTAGTTGTGAAAGGCTGCTTTGAGTCTGGACAGAGTAGTAATGACCTCTCACATGTGGGAGATGATAATATCTTGAAGAAGGTGAGGCTGTGCTTTTTAAAGTTTGGAGGATGTTAGACTCCTCCTGTATTAATTAGCAGCGAGGGAACAGGGTGTGGCGTGGAAAGAATTAGAAAGAGAGGGACAGTTTGCAACTAAGAGGACACTGTGGAGCTGTGGAGGGCACGTGAGTGCAAAGCACAGGACGGTAGGGCAGAGAGGACTTTAGTGGAGCAGGAGCATGCTGCTGTGTAGGCGACAGGGAGGATTTACAGCCAGTGGCTGGAAGATGATAACAAACAAAAGATGCCCAAAGGCCTCATGATTAAACTTTAATGTCTGCATATTTGGATAGCATCAAAATTCATTTTGCAAAATGGATGTCTACAATGACACAGCTAAGTGAGCAAAAAGGTTCTAGGTTCCATTTACATGGAAATGAAATGAGGAACTAAGACTGTACGCTGCCAGATCATATGAGGATGAACTTTCTTGGGGGTTGGGGTTGGGGGGGAGGGGGGGGTTCAGAGGAGTACAGGATGACAATATCATGTCAATGCATCTGGAGTCCCACATAGGGTTGTTTTCAGCTCCCCTATATGATTTCAATGGCAAAGCACTTTGAAAACGTGTTCCCCAGGCGATAAGTAAAATGAAATGCGTTGGGTGGTGATTGGAGGTGAATGGGTGTTTTCTTTTTTTTTCCTTTTTAGCCTTTTCTTTGGTTTACTTTGTAGGGCTGGTTTCCCAATCATCAGACATACCCTTGTCAAGCAAGAGTCAAATTAAAAAGGCTTTCAACAGTTTATGACGAGAGGACATTCCGAACAAAAAAACATTCCTATTCAAGTAAAGTGCAAGTTGACGGGGAGGCGGACCATTTCAGAGAATTTGAACAAATCGAAAATGCCAATATGAATTGGAAAACGCCTACACACAGAGTTCACTGATCCATGGGTTCTTTTTTATTTTCCTCTACATTGTCAAGAAATGAAATATTTGTTTTTACTTGAATTTTTCTTCATATTTATCTGCATCACAGCCACAGATAGTCACACAGGGCAGCAATGAGCTACAAGAAAGGGTGGTTGTAACATCCAGTGTTTGCACATGTTCCTCAGAGGACAATGAGGTTTGCATTTTTAAGACAGAGCAGAGTCTTTGTTTGAAACCACCTTAACTGATGTGTGTTGCAGTGGTTGGTCAGTTTTCTATGGTGCTGGCTTGTGTAGTTTGGGCTGATTGTCTGTCAGTGAACACATCTGTCCCCTGTGAGCTTTGCTGCTTCAAATCATTGGCAAGGGGGTTCAACAGCCAGACAGACATCAGCACAAAACAAGAGGCGGATGATTTTTTTTTTGTTTTGTTTTGTTTTGTTTTAATGGGACACATAGCTTTGCCGCAGCAAGGTGTCTTTGACTTAATGCTTGAGTTTGTTCATGATGGTATGTGACTTTGCTGAGTGTATGTTTGTCAGACTGAAGAAAAATGTGGGGATCTAATGTTTTAATGATGTTTTTAGTAAAAATGGGCAATTTAATGACACATTTGCCAAAACATCCCCGTTTTAATATTTGATATGACCCCTTCATTTTGCCTCTGTTTGCCTGATATAAGCTCTCTCCCAAACTTAACGGTTGTGATTTTCTTTCCTGCAATTTATTGTTGCATGTGTTATATATTGAGACCACCTTTTCAATTTGTGTTTATTCTATGGGGTGACCAGACCCACAAAAGGGTTTTTCTAAGATTTAGAGATACTGTATTCCAAAGTGAAGAGAGGACAGAGGAGGAGGTGTGAAGACATCAAGAAAAAAGTGTCAATATTTTTATTGAGTTATTGTTGTCTTTTTGCGCTGCTAAAAGCTATGAATTTGTTTCATTTATACAAAAAATAACATTACCTAGTTGTGATGTGTCACTTGAGTGTGCTGCTATTTTATAAACATTTGTATTATAATATAATTATTTTACTGCTTAAGAGATACATTCAGAAAAAACGAAGTAGATGGTGATAGAAGAACATGAAATGAATATTCGACTGGAAATGTTCTTTGTACAGTTTGACAGTTTGCTTAGGTAGCATGTCTCCTTTCCCCCTTTTTTTAAATCTATTTTGCTCTCCTTCTTCAGTCACATTCTGCGTCAGTGGTATTTCCTATACCTCAGGATTACTGGACAAAATAAAACACAAACAAATCCATCACCTATACCTCTGCAGTTAGGGAGCCTGGAACGGAGGAGAACGAATACAGTGGGGGGGGGGGGTTGGGGAAAAAAGCAACAGCAAATTAGCATTTTTGTGGATGTTTTAGTGGAGAAACAACTTGCTCAGTGAGATGTGAAACAGGAAATATGCAAGGCTTCCACTTGGACTTAACCTGTATTGAGGGGGGGACGACAACAACAACAACAACAACAACAACAACATTGCAACATTTTTTGGGAGTGTTTATTCCGTAGATAGTTCAAGCATGTTCATTTCTGTTCATGTTGGTGCTACATCTGACTTGTGCGGGCGAGAGAGGGAAAAACAGCATTTCTATGATGGCCAAAGTACAGTTCTTGCTTTATACAACCATAATCACCCTGACTGTCAATAAATACGGATTCTGTATGTGAGAAAGAAATGTTTTGGTCTGAAATATTGTGTCTGCGCACCATTGTAACGACCACACAGTAATGGATTGAGCTACACCTGTCATGTCCAACCATAAATATTCTGATATCTGGAAGTTTCAATGGTGCAGGTTTCCCTTTGAGTTGCCCCCCTCCACTATAACTCGTATCATGTACCTCAAATGTCTGTTGCACAACCTCTGTTCAATAAACTTCTGCTTTAAAGGGTGTGACACCACATCAGCTCACTATTTTCCACGCCTGTGTTCCTTTTGAGCCCTGTGTCTGATTGTTCCATGATCAATAGACTAGTTCATGTATGTGATGTGATACTACAGAGCAAAGTTCAGCTGTACTACTGAATCACTTGTAAGCTACACAAAGCAGTGATGACCAGCGTGGGACACTATGTGTTCTCCCCGGCCAGAATATATGGAAGACCAGTTGTAAACACTCCCTGCACGTGCACACACCAGAAAAATGGGCTATAGGCCTATTGCCATTTTAGTTCAGTCTACAGAGAAATAGAAATGTGGTGGAGAACTTATGGACATCTAAATGTATAGAGAACATTTATATTATAATTTATAGAGAACAGCTATAGTATTATTTGTAGAGATCAGTTATATTATAATCAATTACGGAAGTCAAGACTCAAGGAATTATGTCATGAAATGTTGGTCAAAAACCCCTCCTGTACTGAAAAAGAAAGGAAGAAAGAAAACACGTGTTTAATAATGTTAAATTGATGTAAAAGGAATAAACCTTCCTCACAGTCAAGACAGCTAAGGCTACATTTAAGACAAGATTTAAGTTACTGTAAACAGGTAGCACAGCAGTGAATGGGTTGCATTAAACCTGTTAGGTGGTCACCGGTTTTGTACTTCCTAACTTTATTGAGCCAAGCTGAAGCAGAGGGCTGTGGTGGCCTTACCTCCCTACTAACGGGCACTAATGTCTGCACCGTGTTTATCTGATCCTCCCAAGCGGTGGACCACCTTTCTGTGGGTCAACTTCACTTTCTTTCAAGACCCGGGACGCGGGTAACGTTACTGTAGGCTGCTCGCCTTTAACTACGGCGCAGTTAATGCGATTTTACCCCGTCGTTAACCTCCACAGCATGAAAGCGCTAGCAGTTGGGCTAACCCTGGTTCGACAGTAAGTGCATTTGACGTTGATATTTAATGTTTCTGATAAATGCCTTATGTTTAGCACAGAGGCTCCGTGCAGTGCTGTTAATGCATGCATAAACCCATTCATACAAGTCTATACGTGTGTGGAAAGTTCATAGCAAACATGTTGAGCTTCAATTCTTGTAGCTTTAAAACTAGTTAGTTAAAACTGCATTTATTTCGCTTTAGCTTAGATGCTAACCCTAGCAGGTGCCAGCGTGTAAGTTACTATACAAAGAAACCCTGGCAGTGGCAGTGCAGTGTTAGCTTCTATTTTTAGCGTAGCCTGATTTTGTAATAACATCAGCATCATAGAGAACTGCAAACAGGGACAGTTTCATAAGCGGAGCAGCTATCAAGGATTCACGACCCTTGTTCTGCTGTCCCAGTCCGTTTCTGCTCTGTGGACGCTGCAGTACCTCCTCAGGTCCTCCAGAGGTCGGACTTAATGAAGGAATGATCCCCCCCCCCCCCATCAAACAGCATTACAAGCAATGATCAAACACAGGATCACCATTATCTGGTACAACTAACTAGTTTAATATGATGATCATTCCAATGTTATAATAATACACATATGAAATCTACATTAAATATATAAGAAATCCTGTCTTAGTATGTGTTGGTCACAGGTACAACCATTTATACTAAATAATATGTTTCTGTCGAATGCATACACATCAGGACATGTTAGTGTTAAGACAGATTATGAAATTCAAACCAGAACCCATAAGACTTAAAATATATATACATAGCTGGCAATTATTTTGATATTTGATTAATTGATTAAGTCAATCACCAGACAAAAATTGGTTCCAGCTTCTCAAATGTAAGGATTTGCTGCTTATCTCTTTGTTATACAACTGTGAATATCTTTGGGTTTTGGACTGTTGGTCAGGCAAAACAAGCAATTTGAAGACTTTGAGATATCTTGGGCTCTGGGAAATTGTGAAAGGCATTTTCCCAATTTTCTGATGTTTTATAGAGTGAAAGATTAGTTAATCAAAACAAAAAGGACTTGGCAATGAAAAAATATGGGTATGGGTCCATGCAAGAAAATTCGGGCCATCAAAAGCAGGCACAGTGGAGCTGTGGCTGTAGTCCTCCAACAACAGGAGCCAGGTTTGATCAGCTGCCATACTAAGTCACTAAACTGGACACTGATCATGAACATCTCTGCAATACTGCACTTAATTTGGAATATCCGGTGCTTAAACTACTGTGCAATACACCCTGTTTTAAATGTAATTTGTGATACTTATTATACTTCTAGTACGGCTGTGCAAGATCCTCCGTCCCATTATATATTGTTAATAAGCTACACGCAACTACTTTGTACTGTAATATTAACCTCAACCGGTAAACCCACTTTGTACTTTACACTTACCTAAATTTATACTTATACCCATGTGTACTTACCTGTATTATTGTGTATTATATTTTAGTGAGCTGCTGTTACAAAGAGTTTCCCCTCAGGGATTAATAATTCTGATTCTGATACTGAAAGGTTCTTGAGCAAATCATTTATGCAGGGAAAAATATATCCTTGTGTAAATATGATAATAGGCAGGAAATCAAATTCCTGACAGTTGAACAGTAGCCTCTCTGCGCTGCTTTAACTAATCTGCTAATGATATTAGCTACTGTACTTTGACATTGATAGGTCATTTTTTTCCTGCAGCGGGGAAACACAGTACAACAAAGAAGGCCTGCTTCAAGGTAGAGTATGATTGAAGATATATGTAATAGGAAAGTAAGACCAAAAACTCTCACTTTCCTCTTTCCCTGTTCCTTCACACAGGCCAGGCTATAGATTCACCCTTGTCTGAGATCGGGCTGCAGCAGGCCGAGGCTGCAGGCCGTTACCTGAGAGATGTCAAGTTCAGCAATGTGTTTGTCAGTGATATGATGCGGGCCCAGCAGGTACGATGCTTTAGTTGTACAGTAGGAGCAAGCTATGAAACGTAAGATGGAAAATGAATCAAAACACTGTAGGATATATTTATTTTACTGCATGATCAGATAGATTAGAAATACTTTACACTGTATACATTAGACTGTATACATAAGGTGTATGTATAAATAATAAAAAGCAGCAACCGATGTCTTCACATCAAGAAACTCACACCTGGAAAAACTTTATAAAATGTCTCCTCTTATATCCCCTCTTACCTCTCTATAGAGAGATCATGTATGTGATGTAGTGCTGAGTATGTGATCAGGTGTATAATTTCTTCCAGACTGCTGAAACAATAATGAAACACAACAGCAGTTGTTCTGGGCTACAAATGGCATGTGACCCTTTACTCAAAGAGATAGTGAGTAGAATTTCTTTTGTGGGATTTATAGCTAAAGTTTTTTCTTAAGATGTACAGTATTTACTTATTGATAAATAAACCTGCGTCATCCGGTCAATGACTCTGTATCTTTCAGAGCTTTGGGATAGCAGAGGGGGGACGGGTGCAGGACGTGAGAGAGATGGCCAAGGCAGCCGGTCAGTCGTTTCCAGGCTTCACCCCTCCAAAGGGAGAGACTCAGGAACAGGTGACACTGGGGTTGTAGAAGGGTCGAGTATCTGTTTCTCTCTTATTTCATTGTTTATGTGGCCATAATTTATTTCTCTCTCTGTCCTCCTCCCTGTCTACCATTTATATTTATCAGTCCCTCTCTCTTCTTGGAAGCTCATAGTTAGTTGGCGACGCTTGGCTTTGTACAGCATGTCATGCTCTGCTAAAACAACAACTTTCTACTAATTTATTTACTTGCTTACTTAGATAATGACGTGATATTCCTACTTTAATTTGCTAACATTAATAATCCCACACCGAAAACTACAACTAAGCTAAGTTTGAAATACAGGGACTCTGCATCGACATGCTGCACGAAGACTGAAAATACAACATGTTGCTCCGTATTAGTCATTCAGTATGTAAATCAGCATCATCGACTAATAATAATCTTTGTGCCCTGATACTAAATGATGTTCCTTTCAGTAAGTGTTTACTGTCTTTCAGTTCATTACTGGCATAGAGCGCCCCAAAAAAAGTATTCACCCCCTTGGAAGTTTTCATATTTTATTGTCTTCCAACATTGAATCAAACAGAAAACAAGTGTCAAATAGAAATAGACACTCTTTTGACACTCATCAACAGAAATAAAGCCAGTGCCAGCCCGCAGCTCATATACCCGCTAGATGATCTCATGCCTTTTATGCTCAGAATAGAATTGTTTGAAATTGATTGCGGGTGTCTGGAAACATGCAAGATATCCCATGTGCCACACATGCTTGGATATCCCTAAATGTTGGCGCATTAAACCAAAACTTCCTGCATAGCCAAACACCACATGGCTGAATGAAAATCTTTATATATTTTTTGTAATTTGCTGGGAGTGAACCTTTAATGCTAAGATGATCTTAGCCCATAGACTTACATTTGGAAAGATCATCTTAACCCTTCAAATGCTTTGAGAAAATGGGACGCTCATCTGTTGCACTTACAATAATGAAATTAATGTTTTATCCATATTTAGCTCCAGATATGGATGTGAACTGAATGCCCTGGCACAGTGTGCACATACTACCACTAGGTGGTAGGAGACACTCGTCTCCTCAGTCAACCACCTCTTTGCATTTCTTTCGTATCTGCCAAAGCACTTGGTGTTCTTTAGGATCAAAGTACTTGCCCTTCCAGTGTCAAACAACTGCAGCGTGTTCGTCAGGCTTCATCCATTAGATCTTGGCTTGGGCGTTAACTCTGGTCCAACCCAGTACGTGACTAAGCACATAATGATGATGATGATGATGCAGATATACAAAGATAGATTTGGCGTAAGCACCGAGCGCCCTTATCCCTCCCGGCTTTCCTAAGCGAGTTACAGGTTGTTGAGTCAGGATGAAACTGGAGTCGGCATGTGCGGTTTTGATGGAAAAGGTTGTGACTATATTGTTTCGAATAGAACTTTTACCCTTCACAGTCGCAGGTAGTCAGATTTCGATGACATATGCTGTTAGTGTAGAAAGAAAATGCAAGAGAAGCGTGGTGCAGTTTATAACAGATTTGTGCTCTGTTCAGGTGAAGGAGCGGGTCAAAGAGTTTTTGGAGAAAATGCTCAAGCAAATTGGGGCCGAACACTGGCATGACCGACGGGAGGATAACATCTCCTTATCTGCTCCACCAGAAACATCTCCTGCGGAGGGAAGCGCAGACGATGGGGTCCGGGGCATCCCTGTCCATGCTTTGGTTGTCACCCATGGGGCCTACATGTGCGTGGCAGTGCGCTTCTTTGTGGAGGAGTTACAATGCTCCTTGCCTCCAGGTTCTGACAAAGCACATGTGTTCTCTTTAAGTCCTAACACAGGTCTGTGTCGGTTTATACTAATCATGACAAAAGAGGACGACGGGTTCAAATTGTCAGGGATCCGCTGTGTGTTCGTCCACAGAGGGGACCATGTCAAACAGTAGGAGCTGGATGAACAGAGTTTTTAAGAAATGTTTTGGCGATAACTAAGAGACAACGTGAAAAAGCTCCAGAGACTAAAAATTTGCAATTTAGGTTATGTTATTTATAGGTTCTGTATTTATTTTTCATGGGGTGCTCAGTCACCTCACAATACAGTTCTTAGTGCAATATAAGCATGTTTTGAAAATGGAAATATCAAAGAAAAAAATCTTAGGTCAAGTATTTAGGTGCTGTTTAGTATCTTTTAAAAAACATGATACAGTACTTAGATGAAGTGACTTCAGAAATCCAGCTTCAAATGACCAAAATATGGATTAAATAATACCACTAATTATTTTACTTAATGGCCTACAATAGATATATTATGTTGTAAATTCAGGGTTTAAATGCTGTTTCATGAGTTGAGCACCTTCTGTGTGTTGTGCTGTTTCTCTACTTTTCACTCCGCTCTCAGTGTAGAACGAAGTTATTTATAGTAGCTCAATAGAGAATATACAGTATGTGACTACTGAACTGGATTGCATGAAGAAAAACATTTTACAGATTCAATGGCCATTGTCACTGGGATTCTACTTGGGATTTTACTTTAGCAATTTATTTGTTCTAGTAAGTTTGTGCAGTTGTCATAATGTTTGTGGCCAGGAACACTTTAAATGTCCAGGTATATTGGTAACTGTAATTGGCGTGACCTGTTCAGAAATGTTGATAACAAACTTTGCTTAGGCACTTACTGATATTTTACACTTGTTTGATCAATGAAAACGTGAACGTAAGAGGAGTGGAAAGGACACGAGACCCACTTTCATCCCCAGTTTTTCTTTTGCCTTCCGTTTGCAACGACTTGCTAGAAAGGATGCAGTTAGTGATCATGGAAGCAACAACCAATGGCGGCATCTCTATTGGGTGCAAATCCTGTTTGTCTGTATCACAGGTCATGCCTGCATGCTGTTGCACACTGTCCTCTCATCCATACATGCCAGAGCAAGTTTCAGACAAAAATGCGAAGCAGAAATAGTCATAGTTTAAGTGTACAGTACAAACACACAAGACACTCAGAAGAATAGTTACTGTTTATTTTTCCATAGAAATAACACAAGATGAAATGTATAAATAATAAAACAGTAGGCTAGGAAGGAAGTTATTTAACACATTTCAATAAATAAATACCTTTTCATTGCTGTGACTATTGGTGTCCAGCACCTGACATAATTTGATCCAAATTATGAATGGCTGCAAATGGCAGGTGATTTTTTTTTTTTCAGTAACAACAGTATGCACTGGTGGATTTTTCTTTAGGTTTCAAACTCATGCATTACTGTGTCAACAAATGTACGGTATAAATATTTCATGATTACTTACCGATTACACATTTTGACATATACAAAACGAGCATTGCCACATCTGGCCCAAGGTTTAAAATTTAACTGACAAAAGAGGTTAAAGGACAGCAGGCCGCTGGTCCAAACTTGCGGCATTATTATGTGAAATGTTGCCAGGCGTATCCTTCATCTGCTATTCAAACAGAAGAGCTGCGGTGATGTAACACGGTTCATGAGTGCATTACATAGCATAATAGTTCCAAAAAAACAAATGTCAACAAATTTGATTCAAGGATTTTATAAAAAAATATCTCTTTTCTCAGAAGTTGTAAAATATTTAACGCTTTCGAGTGACCTCAAAAGAAAAGACCCTGTAGTGTCAGTTTGACTCTACCAGGGCTTTGTAAGTTATGCTGTGGCTCTCACGGATACTGCGCTCCACAAATGCAGGACAAGGTGTATATGCTATGCAGTCAAACACAAAGTGAGCTTTCAGAACAAACACAAATGCTTGCAACCCCTCTTGACTTTTACTCGTTAAACCCAAGTTCAGTATGTTAGTCTTGTTCTGCCCGGTCTGCAATATTAGTCTTGACAGGACTGACAGGCCCGTTGGGCTGTAAGACCCGCAGGGGGTCGTCACAGGAGGTGATGGTCTCTTTGGACACAGCGCCGGCCTGGTCCTGTTCAGGCTGCCCGTGATCTGCAGCGTTGTGATCTTTTGCAGAATGTGAGGGATGTGACTCTGATCTTAATGGATCGGAGGGGTTCACGTCATCACTCCTCCGCTGTCTCTTTACCAAGTGACCCAGGAACCTCTCCGCCAGGACTGAGGAGGCTTCGGGTGGCTCCTGGTGAGCAACTCGCAGCTCAGCTGCCTCCAGCTTGAGCGGCCGGCCCCCACTTACAGAGTAAAACGCATCATGGTGGTTCGCCAAATCTAACCAAATGTGCCGGAAGAGACAATCTTCCTTGTCTTTTAGCCTCTGTTCCGTAGACAAAGACAAATACAACATGTTTAATGTTACTGTTTTCCCTGCTTTTCTTTCCTGACCTCACTCAAATTAAGTGCATCTTAAAAATACTTACAGAGTTGTACAGCTCTCCCTTTACGTCCATACAGAGGAACTGTTTTCTTCTCAAATCAAATATTGACACAAAGTTGCTTGTATCTGTTCTCACTGGCAAAATAACTGTAAGAAAACAGGTTTAAACATCATCAGTTAGAAATGAAAACAATTAATTTAGTGTATTTCTCCAGTAGTTTTAGGGAACGTGTTTCAACATGAACATTACTGGCTGACAGAAATCTTGTTTGTTTTTTATAGAGGACATGCAAAACATGCTTTGGACAACTAAATTACAACATGTATTTGAAAGTTTATCCAGAAATATGCCCTGCAGAATGTACTTCCAAACATTTTCGCCCATTTTTTAAAATATTTTTTAAGACATTTTAGGTCACATATGCTATATATGCACATACACATGCAATTGCCCTCTGAAAAATGAAATGAACAAAGCTGGACAAAGAAATAGTTGTATTTAGTATTTAAAAGGCTTTTGTTTTCTTTTGTAATGAAACAAATGATGTTTTTATGGATTACCCATAAAGTGTCTGGGAATGCCTTTTCTCATTGATCCACTCAGCTCAAAGTAGAAACGCTCCATACCAGCGGATGTAGCCACATGTGCTCCTGTGTTGAAACTGCTCTGCCGCCGTTGTAAAAGTTGCTCTGGGTCCTGGAGCCTCATTGTACAATCCACCGGTATAGACACATGTACAGCGATCAGGATGAGTAAGAATAAAGGCGCTTGCATGATCACAGCGGATGCCGTGCTCTCCTTACTCTAATAGCACAAATGTTGAAGTTGGTGTGCTGGCAGCTACTGGAGGAGGAGAAAGTCCAGCAGGTCTATTTAAGCAGAGGGTCGATAAACTGGCTAACTCATTTACCGAAATGACTCAAACCCTACCTGTTTTTCCACGGTTAATGGTTGCTGAGGTGGAATTCCTGCAGGCTCTAGCTAGTAAAATACCATTTAAGAGAGCATAGTTTTGTTACTTTAAATGAAAATAACTCTGTGCAAAAATATATTTTCTCATAGATGGAAGCATAATTTACTCTACTTTAAATCAAATCAAACACAAAGGTTAAACCTGTCACTCCAGAGGCTGGAGCAAAGGAGAGAGGGTGAAGGGACAGCAGAAGATGTGAAAGGAGATGGAGATCGTGATTCAACTTTTCTCATATGTGTCTCTGACAAAAAATGAGAGGTAAGAATAACGGGCTTCCCAAACTACTCCTATAATCTCTATTGTTTGACTTTATTGATTGAGGTTTGTCTAAATCCAACTTGGAAAATTCTCTACAGCGGTTCTTCTGGGCAGAGTAACGTTAGAAGGAGACTAGGGGTCTGGCACACACTTCATCTACCTGCAAGGTGGAGGGAATTCTTAAAGGATCAAACTAAATCTACAAAACTTGTAATATAAAGAACTTCATTGTTCTTAAACCTGATAATGACCACGTGGCAAATTCAGTAAATTATAGCTTAGGTATAAATAACTGACGCCTAATGAAGATTTGACTCTGTTGTGTCATAGCATGTTGACTGACAGCCGAGAATGACTCATACCTCGCTTAATTAACTATACACACTTCCCCGCCTCTCGTTTCCTTTCACTAGAGTGCATATTTCTACGTTAGAAAGCGTCGTGGCCCTGATTTTTGGTGGTTTTTCATAGTTTTACCTCACTAAAAAAAATGAGAAACTGCCCTGAGTTCTTGGCCTCACGATTCATTTAGTAAGTTTGGGTCAACTTTAGATAGCATTCGTATTTTAAATTTGACATTTTAGAGACGGAATGCTTTCACCCGACAACCAATATGTAGGACAAATGTATACTAGAAAAATTGCATTTCCTGCTGAAGCTGAAATAAATAATTGAAAGCATTGCTGAAATTGATGAAATCTTAAGCTAAAGCTTAAAATGTGTTACACTAGTGACGTTAATCTGTGGTGCAGTGAATAAGGTGGCGCATGCATCCTCCAGCTACATCCTAGTCTCAACACATAAAATCAGTATTATCCCAGAACTAAGCTTTCCTGTTTCTTTACCACGACCTTAGGCTTACCATTACACTTTCAGTCTTCAACTGTATGCTCAAGTTCTCATAGGTTTCACTACTGCTCTGACATGAACCATCTTTTCAATATCCACTTAGCCAAATACCAACCAGTGACAATCTGACAAGGAAGTTCTACCAATCAAACAGTGGGGCTGTGTGAAAAATAAGTTTTTTTTGTTTACATTACAAAGATCAGTGTCTCAGAAATAAACATAATTTTGCACATTTAGACTTTGTTTTCATTGAAGTTGTATTTATTACACTGCATCCTGTTTGTATTGAATCATGAACCTCATATTGCGTATTTTGTCATATCGTGAGGTAAGCAGATCGTCCCATTCCCACTGAATAGGACATTGTGATGACTGCAACTCTCTTACCTTCACGCGAATCAAAATGTAACATGTCAACTATGGCTCAGTCATCGCTGAGCAAACTCAGTCAGACCGTAGCAAAATCCCACTAAAACAACAGTAGATGCAGGTTGTAGTTGTGACAAAGCTTAATGTCTTTTTAGGCAAAAACAGACTGTCTCTGTCCATCCTCATTAAGTGGCCCGACTGATTTCCAAAAATGATTTTTAACACTGGTCCAGGTGCTTATTACATAAACTTGAATAACTCCAAATTCATGGTAAATCAGACAGACTTCTTAATTAGGGTGAACTGAAATTTCAGTTCTTCTTATAGTAAAAACAACTTAAATGACTAAAAATGTAAACCCTGCAGTGCAGTAAATGCTACATGTTTCCTGACACTGATGTATGTTTCAGGGTGTTGTGATGCCGGCACTGAAGGCACATGTTGCTTTTAAACCGCATGCAGTGTGTGACCAGGATCGGCGACATGAAAGCCACTTGTCTGTTATTCATTAGGATAAACCTCTTAAGGTGCACCATCTCATGTTTGAGGGGGTCCTTACATACAATACAAATAAACGTGAAAATTAAAAAACTAAACAAAGACATTCATCTAATAAGAAAAACAAATACAAAACAACAGTCAACAATTCAACAGACACACTACAGCCAAGACAATCAACACACAAACATAAGAAAGGTGTGTACACTGATGGACACAACCACCAACCGAGGCTATTTTTAACATGTAAGGAGTAGAAAGTACAGATAATTGTGTGAAAATGTAAGAAGTTAAAAGTCGGTTGAAAAATAATTACTCCAGTAGAGATACCCACAATATCTACTTAATTAAGGTGACAAAGTATTTGTACTTTGTTACTTGACACCTCTAGCAGCAAAAATATAATAGAGAATATTCTATTATACACTCAACAAAAACATAAAAGCAACATTTGTTCTTACTCCCATTTTTAATGGGTTCCAGTAAAAGATCTAAGACTACTTCTATGTACACAAAAGGTTTATTTCTCTCAGAAAAATCACATACTTTGCATAGAGTTGATCAGGTTGTTGATTGCTTAGCCATTGAAGAGGAATGGGCCAACATCCCACAGGCCACAAA
The DNA here is from genome assembly GCA_011952105.1 of Coreoperca whiteheadi. NCBI lineage: Eukaryota > Metazoa > Chordata > Actinopteri > Centrarchiformes > Sinipercidae > Coreoperca > Coreoperca whiteheadi. Next base: position 23,481,465 of record CM022474.1, read on the forward strand.
GTTGCTGGATGTTAGCAGGATCATGCTGTCGTACATGCCGATCCAAAGCATCCAAAACATGCTCAGTGGGTGACATGTCTGGTGAGTATGCAGGCCATGCAAGAACTGGGATGTTTTCACCTTCCAGGAATTGTGTACTGTAACGGATGACTCATGTATGCTTGCAAAGTTGACATCTAGTCAATCGAATTAAAAAAAAAAAAACTATAACTAAACTAAATAAATCTTCGTAAACGTGTAGATTATTGTTACACATTAGTCGTATTAAATGTATTATTCTACCTTGTAATGAATTGAGTATTATTATATAATTTAGAGTTTACTGAAGTGACTGAAGACAGTTGTTAGATTTGCTTTACACCATAACTGATACCCTGTCATTTCACATTTACTTAGCCCATTTTCATGGGACCGTTCTGCATTTTGAATACGTTTACTTTTGATACCTTAACTACATTTTGCTGATATTACTGTTCAAGTCATGTTTTTAAAATGTAGGCCTTTTACTTATATTTGAGTAGTTTTACATTAAGGTATTGCTATTGTTAAATCCTCTGATTACTTCTTCCACCAAGAAAAAAACTATTCTTCCTGACAAGTAGAAGTGACAAGTGACAAGTGTAAGTGTACAGTATTTATGCGGTTGTTTTGTCCTGTCCAAATATTTTAATGTTTTGGCAAAATTGGTTGGAACTTTCATGCCAATAAAGCCCTTTGAATTGAATATAAAAAACTGTAATCTTTGATTATATTGTAATCTGATAACTCTTGTAATTACACTCATTTTTTGTAAATAAAAGTAAAGTAATTTTGTAATGAAATCATATTACTTTTGTAATTGGTTTACTTTTTTAATTGATTACTTTGTAGTCGGATTACAAAAAGTAATCAGATTACTTTTTTAATTGGATTACTTTTGTAATCGGATCACTTTTTGTAATCGAATTACTTTTTTAAGAAAGGTGTGTACACTGGTGGACACAACCACTAGATGGTGAACAAATGCTTGCCCAGCAAACAGAGGTGTCAAACATATTCACATTCATTACTCAGGTAGAAGTAAAGGGTAGCCTGTAGAATAGTAGAATTGGAAGTATCAACTTAAGCTTTTTACTCAAGCAAAAGTGTAAAAGTACTGGTTTCAAAACTACTTAAAGTATAAAAGTAAAAGTAATGTAAGTAGGCCTATAGTGCAGTACCCCACCTCCTCAAAAAAACATTTTTCTAAAGGCCATAAAGCCGCATATATGCCCATTGAAAACTAATGTATTTTAGTACAATGCAAATACATTAAAGAACCATGAAGGCCATGAATGAGGCCTGAACATTTCCATGTTAACACAGCCCCATATTCAGAAACATGACCTATGTGCACCTTGTGATATCGTATGAGTTTACAACCTATACCTTTACAACATGTTAGGCTAGTTGTTTTGCTACAACTGTTTGCCCACCGTTTGTCTCTTACAGATCCGCATAGCCAGACTAAATATCTCCCTTCTCGCCTTCCTCCACCTCACTTTGTCCGGGGCTTAAAATGGCTTAAAATATACGTATCGTTTTACATTTTGCATTAATGTTGACATGGTATCAAAGCTGAGACTTTATTTATTCAGACACACATAAAAACCTGAAGAAAAAAAAATCGCCAAATCCATGTTTTCATGTAGAACCGTGTTTCTACTGGAACGGGCCGCTGCCACTTCCGACTCATTTCCACTCGATCCGGATGGCGGGATTTATCTGAATAGGAATGAAAATAAGCCCAAATGAAATGGGAGTAACGAGGCTATTTTTAACATGTAAGGAGTAGAAAGAAGGCTACAGATAATTGCGTGGAAATGTAAGGAGTAGAAGTAAAAAGTCGGCTGAAAATAATGACTCCAGAATAACGTATAGATACCACAATATCTAGGCTACTTAAGTAAGGTAACGAAGTATTTGTACTTTGTTACTTGACACCTCTGATTAAAATTAATTAATTGGAAGTGTAGGCCACTCATTGAATACTGTGTCTATTTCAAATTTCCTAGTTATGTCCAGGAAACTTACTAGGAAATTACAAGAAATGTATTAAGAATAGAACCCATCGCATAGTGTTACTGCAGTATGCACCAATTCCTTTCAGTTTCACTTCATTGTTGCCCTCCTGTTGTCAAGCTTCACCAGAAGAGGGCGCCACATATTGACTCACGGTAATTCAGAGAACATGACTGGCTCGAGGTAACATTTTCACCAGCATTCACATATTCATCCCCAGTGCCTATAATAATCTGTGTCATTCGGGGTCAAGAAGCATGACGAAGCAAGCGTGTAGCTTCAAAAGCATTCGATCACAACCACGTTTACAAAACGTCTTTTATTATCATCATCTCAGGAATACAGTTGACTGCTGTGCACAGCACATACGTACAAAAATAAAAGGAAAACCATTTGTAATATAGTATTTTACTTACTCGTCATCATATTTTTCAGAAACAAATGATTGGAGAAGTCTGTTGTTTCAAACTAATTTACAATCATTTCAATAATCGGAACTAAGGCAGAAGGTGAGGTATATGTTAAAAAAGAGGAGGGGGAGTCAGAGGAAGCACTTTCCCCTCAGTGCAGGAATAGAAAACAGAGAGAAACACAAAGGCTGCCGGCACACAGGGACACACACACACACACACACACACACACACAAACACACATACACACAAAGTCTGATCCCAGATCCTCCCACAGACCTCCAGTTCCCTGTGAACCAACACATTTTAAAACCAGCTGAACAGGTATGATAATCACAATGGCAAAATCCAGACACTGGATCTTTAATAAAAGGGGGTAATACATACCTAGTCCATTCAGAACTCTGTATGCATGATGAGGATTTAAGAAAGTAAGGATTAATGCTGAAAGATGATATTTTTCTTACCATTAACTGCCTCCTCTCAGTTGCTGTTATATCGTACAACTTTATCTGCCTCGAAACAATGTCATGCAAAAGTTGTAGAACTTGTAATAGAGTAATATTTCTTTTAAACTTTTAATTGTCAAGTTCTGAAAAGCTGACTCCAAACCAAGTTGCTTCTGTTGTAAACAATATCAAGTTATCAGGTGTGCCTCACCACTTGAGGAGCCATTGTAATTTACAATTCCCGTTATGCCATTCAACTCATTGCTTGTTGTGCTGACAGTGTCCTCTAAAACATATCATAAAACTGAAATGACATACAGTAATAAACACAATGTTGCCATCAAATACAAGTACTTTTGATCTTGCATGTCAGCTTGTTTTGATGAAAGCATAGCAAAGGAAAACAGCATCGACCCCTGCTCAGTAAATTGCACTGCGTCAAAATTTGCACCTTTTGTATACTTTGACAAATTAGCCAAAATACCTTTTCCGAAATCAGTCCTGAAAAAGCTACAAGTGATCATTTTATGATCAAAGTGATGTGATAAAGGCTGATCGGCCATAATGAATAGGATGCTCAAGGCAAGATCCCCCACCCACACAATTATCATATGGTGTCAATATTCAAAAACACTAAACATCACATCAAGTGTCAAGTTGCTCTCTTGGATCACAGTATTCAGTCCACCAGACAACCTGATTAACTGTCCCTTTCCTGGAAGCATTTGACACTTTTTTGGCTTTTTGCTACATAACTGCCAGCTCAAACCAAAGTCAGCGGTTTCTTTTGACAGACATGCCTCAGTAGCCTCGGTGTTGCCTTTCTCCATCCCTCTCGTCTTCATCCTCTCCTGTGAGGAGAGTACAGTACGTCAGCTTGCTCAGTCAGACAATGCCCTGTTATTCCTGACTAAAGGTAAATTGATCTGATACCATCGCTCCTGTCGATTTGGCAGAAACAGAACATGACAGGAGGAGGATCAGTTGGACACATGCACACATGCTTACATACACACTCATTCTGACCAGATACTGCACATTTGTCTCTGCTACTGGGCATAAGCTGGCGCTTAAAGGGCACGTAAACCACTGCTCACAGACATTTAGTCAGTGCGTTACAGCAATATTTGAAAGGGCATGAGGTAAAATATGATAACATATATCTATGAAAGCCTTGCTACTTTCTTTTAATCACATTTCACCAAATTGGCCTGACTTGTGGTTTGCTACTTACAGAATATTGCAGGTCACGTACCAAAATAGAACTGAATTCAGAATCATTCAAACTCTAGGTCAATCGCACCTCATTTCAACGTTAAATTGACTCCGCTCAGAAGTACGAGAAAGGTGCAGAATCATTCATATCTTCATTGCACGTTACAAGACAACCATTTTTGTCTTGATCAGGAAACAGGTGCAGGGCTCCGTAAAACAATGTCAAAGTCATTGAGAGGGACCAGAACACACGCCTATGTCAGTTTCACACAGAAAGCCCACATCTTCAACCTTGGTACAAAAAGGGCTCAGATGTATGGGACAGGAAACCCAGGGCCCCGCTCTGACTGTCCAGTCTCACATAAACTGGCGAGGGGCCCACCAGTCTGATGCTCAGGCACATTATCCACATCATCGCCAAGTTAAAAAAACAACCAGTGCCACATGCAGAGACCCATATAAAGCCTCTGTACATCATTGCTATCTTCAACTTTGCTTGCGCTTTGTCGCCCCCCCCCCCCTTCCCCTCGTCTCCATAACGAAAAACTCCAGTATCTGAAAGAGTAGCGCGAGCAGTTGTTGAATTCAAGTATGCTATGCTGCATGCACAAAGCCTGAATGAACATTGCTGATACAACCCTTTGGTTTAATTGCTTTTTGCAACATTGCTCATAGTTCTTTTTTCACAAGAAGCCATACTGTGACTCAGTGACCAATCTGAATAATGCATAAATAGCTTAAAAATCTGGGATCAACAAGTGCAATCCACCTCATCTAAACGTCAGACAGACTGTGTTACCTGAAGTATTGTTCACAAATCCCAGGATCAAAAACTCTGAAGCAGTTCCAGTTCTCTCTAAACCAAACTGGAGTATTTACACTATTTCAAATGAATGCAGCAGACCATCATATTTACAGTGAATTGACTACTCAACGACATCCACTGTAACTCCACTCATGTCTGCATAAACACGTTACTTTAAGTGCCAAATATTATCAAACCAGTGTGAAGGTCAAACAGCTCCCATTGTCACTTTGTCTTTAAACTCAAAAATTAAAAATTTAAATAAATAAGAAAAATCGAATAAATTAGTGTGAGTCATCAAAAACATATGATGAAAGGCTACAGACCAATTGCAACAGGTTGCACCAACTCAATTTGAACTGGAGAGAAACATAGCATACAGCAGACAGAAATGGAGGACATTTTCCTTCAGAGTGTCAGCCCATGATATTCTAGACCTGCCCCGGCCACCCCTTGACCTCCACAGTGAGAAATGAAGCAGCTCTGAAACCGAGCAATTCCACATACATACTTAAAAATAAATGCGTGCCCACACATATAGTACACACTTGCGCACTCAATCTGGCCAGACGATCCGGCTACAACATTTGTTAAAGTAAAACCTGGGATTGTCAAAGCTCGCTTGGACATGATGGGGGGGATGAGTGCAGACTCTAAATCTAGCTTTCCATATTAACAGGACACTCCACTGGGTCCTGTGCAGAATAAAGTCTCAATTACTTAATTGATCTAATTATGGAAAGAAAATAAATTGGAGAAACCTCTGGCCCTCTAGGAATTGGGCCAAAGCCCACCAGCGGTGTCTGAGGGAGTGGCGACTTGTGTTTCATTCCTATTTCTAACTTGAGCACCACGTTTCTCGCATGCAAGGGTAAGGGGGCCGCAAGTAGGAATTCAAGGCACCGCCACCTCATGACAAAGCAAGAAAAACCACCGCCATATTTGCAAGTGCGCTGGTTGCCCTGACAGTGACAGAGACAATCGAACATAGACGATTGGGAAATGTCCAAGTCCTTGATGGATGACAACAACAAAAACAAAATAACATTTAAGTAAACAGGCATTCTTCTCTGTAGAAATTTCATGCACACATTTCTCTTTTTCTTCTTCCTCTTCTGCTCAGGATATGGTGCTTTGAGGTAATAACGTATCCATTTCTTTTCCAAAAGGATGAACTGTCATCCACTGACAGGGCAAGGACTCAACCAATTCCAGCAAGCACCCATATAAAACTGAGGGGATAAATGACACCTCTCCATCCCCTTCATATCACAAAATGATGAAAATCATAAAAGCAGCAAAGAATGGCATTTCCATAATTTCTAATACAAAGTAAGCTACCCAAATATACATATAAAGTTTGAATAAATACTATCAGATATAGTGGTATTTCTTTCTTTTACAGTCCATTTTGTCTTTTGTGTTTGTACGTACGTATACGGTATTTATGTTACCTGGGAAATAATCCACATGTGCAAAAAGGTTTGTTATTGCCAGTTTTTGCTCATCATATTCGGGGTAGGAAGTGTGTTACAGTCATGGCAGTGGTGGCCTTGTTGCCCCTCTTCACACGGCCATGCTTGCTGAGTGCTATGTAGGAGCCTCTGTAAACGAGAGACTCGTAGGCGTTGTAGTTGTTTGGGAGCAAGCTCTCCTTGAACTTGCACTCGTCATGGAAGACTGTCTGGAGAGGACAAAGAGACAGACACTCGCATTTTAATTAGCTGTTCAAGAAATAGACAGTTTGTCATTTGAAGCTACGATGCAAGCGTATTAATAATAATAAGACGAAGAAGTTTAATTTATACAGGGCCTTTCCTAGCTCAAGGTCGCTTTACATTAAGAGCTCTTTAAAAGTATTCTGAGCAATGCACAAAAATATAAAGCTAAATTTATATTACACACAGGGATGGGAACCATTAATTGCCATTTTGACAATGTAGCGCTATCTTTCCGAGTTATCAATCTGCAATCAAACAGACAGGAAAACAGCTTGCATTCAACCATGTTCCAACGTAACAAAACCCGGATACCAGCACCTGTAAAGCTCACTAACTAACACGGTATATCATGGTCCCGCAAATAAGCTCACGTAAAACCACAACCAATAATGGAGTTTTAGAGGTGCTGGCTAGATCCAGATATCTTTTACCTTTGAAGAGAGCCAGACAAGCTGTATCCCCGTGTTCCCAGTCTTTATGCTAAGCTAAGCTAATCGTTTCCTGGCTGCAGCTTCAGACTGACAGTGGTCTCAAACTTCTCATCTAACTCTCAGCAAGAAAGCAAATGAACCTATTTTCCAAAATGTCAAACTACTCCTTTAAAACGAAACAAATTCAATCTTGAGGACATATTTGAACCATACACTAAAGCACTATAAATCACACAGTTTAGGTACGAGAGAAACACTAATCCCTATTTTCCACATAAATCCCTAAATACAGTATCTGCCACCATGAATATGACTGCTCTGCAACGCTGAGCTGACAGTCATGAGCAGCAGAGCAAATACCATGTGGCCTAATTCAATCTCTTATCAGATCATCAGCCTGCTCACAAGCTAACGCTTCATCGCTCATGACCAGATAACCGACCCACATTCTGTCTGTCAAATATGTTGGCCACAGCCAGCAAACCAGCAGCCATGTGTCAGCAGGGCTCTACTAAACACAATGTTTCCTCCCCCACCACCAGGAACATTTATGTATTAATAGCTGTCATTGCTCTAGGAGCAAACGAATGACATCTTCGAAAGGTTATCTCCAGTAATTCTACAAATGCATCTTATCTGTGTGACGACGAACAAAAGTTCTTGTTTAAATAAATTGTCATTTCAACCATAAAACATTACAGCTGAAACCGTGTTTCTGTGTTTGGGGGGGGGGGGGGGCTGCATGCATTAAAAAACTGTTTGCAAAAAAAGATTTAAATGAATTCAATAAAGTGCATTTGGCATAAAAAATAAGATATACCATATATGGTGTATAGACCCATGTACAATAAATATATAGGGTGAGGTGAGTAGCTTTAAGTTTTTGTTAAGCTTTTTTTTAATTTATTGTCATCTTAACCTCAGCTTAAGAGTTTTCTCTCTCTTAAAAACCTATTCTTATTTCAAGCGACTACACAAAACATCCAACACATTCAGCAGCAGGATCAAATTAAGACCTTTGGGAACTTAAATTAACACGCCCATAAAACCATTGTTACAGTATACTTGGAATTTTATAGCCCATTATTGTCATTATTACACCTTTGAAAAACACAATTGGTAAGAGGTTGCAGACTGTACTTCAGCCATTTAAAACCTGACGAAAAAAAACAACCTTGACCTCACTGGAGCTCTTACACCTCGTACCAGATCCTTTATCTGTCATAGCCCCATCACTGTCGTGAAGCTATAGTACCAAAAAGGTGCTGTGCATTGAGGTCTCTGTGGAGTGCCCACAAAACCTCAAAGGGTGCCGAAATCACATAAATTTAGCTTGTTTTGTATAAGTGGATGCTTCTCAGAATTTTAACAGGCACAACTGCTGATTTGGTGGGACTAGCAACCAATCATCAAGATTTGTTTTGGAGGTTAGAGGTGGGAGAAGCTGCTGGAGGTGGAGGTGGTGGTGAGGAGGCTGATGTGCACTGCCATGCAAAATAAGCAGGGCTGACAGCTTTCTTTGCGTGCTCCTCTCTCTCTCTCTCTCACACACACACACACACACACACACCACCACATTACAGGCACGTGGACTCAGCCCTGCATCTGTTAACCTCATCCTTATTTACCCATAGGCCACCAGGCCTGGCGCACTTGCTTTAAATAGAGCTTTATAAATTCCTGATGAAATTAAAATATATGGATTTCGCAACACACAATATGAGCAGCCCCCCTGCTGGCAGATGGGGCAGGGGTCCCATCCCCAAAATATGACTACGATGATCTGCAAGTGCGTCCTATTTTCAGGATCCCATTAACTTAACATTGCTGGACATTAAGTAAAATACTGTGCATACCTACCGTTCCGTATAGCCTTCCACGGCTGTTCATTGCGACAAACAACTCACTCTTCACCCCATATAGGCTCACCACCCCTCTCTCCACCGTAGAGATCTCTATTAGACCTGATACAAGACAAAGGATTATTACATTAGAGTAAAAAACAAAACAAAAAAACAATAAAATACCAACCGATCATCCTGGCTGATTCAGAGTTATATCATGGGGACTGTAGCATTGTGCTCTCTCTGCGTCTATGGGTGTAACCTTGCAGATTGCTGCGCAGCATGCCGAGCCTTTGTTCTGCATCTTTCACCCCAGTCTCACGTTTGCATCCAGGCGCGTGTCAATTGGGCGCATTCTGGTTATTGCAATAATTGCAGTAATTGCATTGACGCGCACGGCTATTGGTCTCTGGACCGCCCTCACAGGGCTGCGTAAAAATAAGTTGTGTCTAAAAGCGTCCATACATTCATGTCATGGTTGAGCTTGGGGAGGAGGGGGAGGAAGGGGGTGTTCAGTACTGATGGATACTTATTTTTAATAGATGTGTCTTTGCCGTGGAAGAAATTCAATTCTCCCCCAGAGTCGGATGACATATGCTCATGCAAATTAATAGAGGGGGTCGACTAGCCTCCTCATCACAGATCCATGCGTATTGACTCTGCCTCTCTTTCATCTCTATTGCATTACATTGGTTGAGGTATAACTCACTGTACTGGTTTTCATTATGTGCACCGTTTATCCTGCCGTCGGGGAGGATCTGAAGGTGAAACCCGATGCCCACGTTGCAGTAGAGCCTCCGCACTCTTTTGATGCCCAGCAGATAGTCACTCTCCCAGTTCAGCTCCGGTTTCTCCCCGGAGATCCCCAGTACAGACCGCGAGAAGAGCGTCTCCCATCGTTTCTCCAGCAAAGTTGCATTTGTCCTGCCGCTCGGTAAAGGGTACGCTGACACGATCCCCAGCAGAAAGCCCAGGAGAACCACCGCGGTCAGCGTCCAGTGCGGCGTGCCGGCCTCACAGGACATACTGACGAGGAGCCTTTGCGCAACGGCCATCCGGTTTACCTTCGGGCCACGTGGTCAAAATTAATGACCCTAAAAATACCGCTCTTCTTGTTTTGCTTCCTTCGGCATGCTGGCTGAGGGCTATTTTTGGAGCGCAGACCAGGGCTTTGGGCATGAAACGCACGTCCCGGTGCAGAGGAGGAGAGGAGACGGGAGAGTGCGCGGCAGAGCTGGAGGTGATGGTGATGGTGAGGTTGGTGGTGGTAATTACCATGTTTTGCAGCTCCTCCGCGCCTCTCTCTCTCTTTCTCTCTCTCTCTCTCTCTCTCTCTTCCCGCTCTCTGTCTCCCTCTCGGTAAGAGTTCAGAATAAATTCTCCACCACTCACCAAAAACCCTGTTTCAACCTTGCCAGGGCTATCGCATCCCAAGATGACATCATGCTGACTTCACCGCTGGGACAATACAATGGTAGAGAGGGTGCTGACAGCAGGAGAAATACCAAGTCTGTGGAGAGTTGAGGGGAATATCCTACTGTCACTGCTGGACTGGAAGGGAAGAAAGCTTATTGGCGGCGTTCAGCGGCCGTGGGACGCGATGGGGCACTCGGGCTGCTCCCAAATTGGGTCGGTGGTCATATGTCTGTCAGGCCGCTTCCTTATTTAGAAGGAAGGTGTAAAAACAGGCCCACTTGTCACCGGAGAGCAATGACAGGGCTCTTATGGTCCCCACTTCTGCTGCGCCGTTCAAGAACTTTCCCCGGCAAATCTGCGTTTTTCTGGGCCTAAAACGACATCAGCTGGAGCAGAGAGCCGGCAGGGTGTCCACCACTCAGCCGCTGAGGCCAGGGTTCAAGACCTCAACGTCGGCCAGCATCCGCCCTGCTGAAGTGTCCTTCAGCAAGACACCGGCTCTACAGCGCGGTTGGGTGACGGAGGCCCAGAGTGGCATTTTAATAAAGTATCCCATTTTAATAAGCACGCCATAACCCGTGAATTTCCCATGGTGCATTCGTGAGAACTATGAGGAGCGAGCTGGAGGGGCCCGTCATGAAATGGCACACATTGTCAACATGCCATTCCCTGCAACATGAAAGCCTATCGTCTTTTCCATGTAATAGATAATGCCAGCAGCAGCATACCCATGCGTCAGTGAGGCCAGTGCAGTTGCGCACCATCAGTCTCTCTTGCACAGATCAGCTGCCCAAGATTTCCAAAGGATGGCACCATTTCCAAGTTCATTTTAACCACTCCTGTAGCCTACAGCCTTTAATCGAAAGACCAAACTGCTTAGAGATATTTGGACATTTTTCAATACAAAATGAAAAATATGATCAAAATGCACTTGAACTCAAATAGTTAAACATATAAACAAAATTAATTGACCCATACTACTAGTTTAAGTTTAAATACTTTATGCAATGATGACCACAAATGGATCTGCTTTTTTATTATTGAGAGGGAGAATGTGTTTCATAACATCACTCAAGGACAACATCTCATTAATAATGCAGTTCTTTTATTTTGTATAAATCTATTTGGTAACTGCATATTTATACACAATCTGTTGGATGTATACTGCAAATTAAATACACATTTTTTGTTATGACAATGCATTTATGAAAATGACAAGCAACTGAAATCTTGTGACAAAAAAACTGTGATTTAAATAACCTGATCAAACACATCAGGACACGATGACTTCTGGCCTTAACATAGTCGGGCCATTGGCACTTTTTTGTCTGAAATTAAACGGGACGTTGGGTTGAGAGTGATAGGGACAGAAAACAACTCAACCCATCCAGTTGAAGATATCTGTAATGTTTATCTGTTAAGCCCTGCGACGAGTTCCCCACTGTCCAGGGTGTACCCCGCCTGAGGCCCGAAGCCACTGGGATAGGCTCCAGTCACCCGAGACCCCTAACGGGAACAAGCGGTAGAAAATGACTGACTGGCTGACTGACATACTGTAACTCTGATAGGAAACAACAAGTGGTTATATAAGACCCAGATAAAGCAGTATTGACAAAACGTATGAGGTTTCTTATTTGCACGAGAAAAAAATAGCCACAAAGCATTCTCAGATGTGTGACAGGGATAAAGTTTCCAGCTGATACAGGCTACATGGGTAATGACCACAGGGGCAAATTCTAAAAACTTTCGGTATCCTCATCTGCAGCTGCTTTGATGCATACTGTCAGCAGATATCGGCAATCGGCTCTCTGATGTTAACAAAGCCACAGGGGAAAAGTGGGTAAAGATAAAATAAATTATAGCTTTGATGATGCTTCTATACCACATCTATACAAATAATTTATCTTTTTCACAGAAACAGCCTTCACCCTTGCACCTATGAAAGATGCCAAAGAGGCCAATAGTTTAATACGTGCTATTTTGTAACAAACGCATAAATAAATACATATGTACAAAAAAAATGTTTGAAAGATTTACAGGCCCTTGTAAAACAAATTTTTTTTCTGACACTTCAGCTACTGCTAGACAATATTTTCCTGTGGATTTCAGGGGTTAAAAGGATAATTCAGCTTTTATATACTGCAGGGGTGTCAACATGACAAACAAATCCTCTGCCGTTTTTACTTATCCCGTGCGGAGCGCACCTCAGGCAATAAGATCCTTCAGAACTATTTGTATCTGCTGAACCTAATTCATCACCCCTCGTGTAGGATCAGAAAACCTGGATACAAAATGCTCGAATTAACTCATTTTGGCTTGCAAAACAACCTTGGTGTTTTCACCAACCAGCCAATTTCAGACACTTATCTGAAGGCCACAATACATTGAAACATACAGCATCATATGGGCCAGGCTAAAGACAAAATAGTTTATCATAATCAATGTGAAAAAACTACACACACTTAAGTCATCACTTTTCATTAGCCTTACACTTAAATATTACCCGTGCTTGTCACGGTCTGTCCTCCATTTTATGTATACAAACATATACACACACACACACACACACACACACACACACCATCACACTGCTCTTCCTTTTGGTCTTTCAGGAATAGGTGCTATGAAGTGGGCTTCCATTAGACATCCCCCTACATGTTTACAGCATTACTTAAAGCCCATCTGGATGTCCTAGATTGTCATTTGAGAATACTGTAAAACATGAAGGCAGCAGGGAAAGGGTTTTGTCAGTGGCATAAGGACAGAGTGGGATACTAAAAAATTGAACTGACCTGAGACGACTGTCCTGATAAGAAGCATAGTTGGGCAGGATGGCAGTCCACTGGACTAGACTACTCTTAATTATCTAGGCAGAGGACGTTTGATGCAATATTTCCAGTTCCAATAAACAGCTCTATTAACCAATACAAAATCAATAACATTACCTCAACAGGTTGCATAACAAAATTCCCATAGGGATATACAGTAAATTTGTATACAAAATATTTACAGTAAAACTGTTCATTAATTTATAGGTGACACTAGGGGGGGTTACACACACACATAAAAGGCCAACATCATAGAACAATTGAATGTTAAAGGTGTCCTCCACCAATTTTACAAATAAATACCAGTTTATTCGTCATGGAGTAACTCTGCCAGCAAAAACTGTTATGTTGTCCTCTGTAGCGCTGGAGGAGCTTTGTCAATTCGGACAAAATAACCCTGCTGATGTCATAGTGATGTCATCAGGGTCATCTTGAGTTAGGCTTGAGATTTCAAATATTTGAGATAAAAACTGCATTAAAAATTGAGGGCATGAAGTTTGAAAGATGATGGCACTTCACAGGTAGGGACGGTCTAATGACCAATGATACAGAGTTGTATTATGGGAAATGTAGGATCCAGCGTTTTTAAGCTTGACCGATCGTAGGGATAAAAAGACAAAGATATTTTGACCTTTTTTTTTTGTTTTTTTTAATTTGGCTGTTACAAGTCCCCTAACTTTATGGCGTTTATTAAGTGTGTTTTTCATCTTGGATGGACAGGTCCAATGGTCCCACATGCAATTCTATTTTCTGAACAAGTAGAAACAATGCATTAATCTATCCATTCTGCCGTTGTGAAGAAAGACAGGCCTGTCTCAATAAGATGATGCCCAGACTGGCTTAGTGATGCTGAGGATGAGTGTACATGCCAATTCTGTGTTTTAGCACAAAACAGACTTTTAAAAATTGTGGCTAGCTCAGGATAAGACCATAAAAAAACCCAACATAAACTGGTTAGTAGCTGTGTATCTGAGGTTGATGAGTTCTACAGTAAATCCTTTGTTTGTGGTACCTGAGGAAAAAGATGATGGACAGAGAAGATGTCACAACTAAAGGTTTTGAGAGAGATGTAGCACACCTGACCGGAGCATACAATTGGTGTTGACTCTTCAGGTAGCAGGTAACAATCCCTGCAACACGGAAACTGCACATCATTGGCAGATAACACGTCTCTTGTGACATTTTCTTTCATTAGCCACTTTCTCTCATTACCTGCCACACTGTGAAAGAGACACACTTCCCCAACGCAGAACTTTTGTAAAAAGCAAACACACGGTACAAGAGCAAGGCATTCTGGAAACAGTAGTGCATTGTTGAGGTCCATCCGTGGAACCTGAAGGACTGATTGATTATTTGTGATTCCATCACTCCCACATCCTTCGCATCTAAGTCTCAGCTTTTGAGGTCCTTTTGGTCAAAGATGATCTGATTGGCCAAGTAGATGGCAACAGCACCGAAGATGGCAGAGAAGGCGATATAGGCAGTGACGGACTGTGCGAACTGAACGATCATGCCCATGAAGAGAGTGGGGAAAACCTGAGAGAGGAGGAAGGTGCTGTCTAAGATGGCAAAGTCCAAACCCACACCACGTTTCTCATAGCCCGACTCGGCCTCCTCCTGTTCGGTGCCACCAGAGCTGGGAGAGGAGTCGTTCTGGGTGTGTGGACTGGGGTAGTACTCATACCTGTCCTGGCTGAAGAAGGCATTCCCGTAGGGAGTTCCCGTTTTGTGGTTCAGTCTGGCCTCCTCTTCCACAGGAGTCAAATACACAGAGTCCCGCTTGGTTGCAATACCATTTTTATGCATGCTTTTGGTTTTCCTTTTTGGCATATAGACCTGAAATGAGACAAGAAATGATTCGACTTATCAATCACAGAGTTGGTCAAAACTCTGTTCTCATGTATAAAGCTGTTAGATGTTTACTTACCTCTTTCTCCTTGTGGTAGTGGCAGGTGAGCGTGTAGGGCAGAGTCTGCAATGTGGCGTACGCATAGCCAGTGAGGGCTGCCATTACAGTGACTAAGACCACACTTCTGGACAGGCAGATGACCAAAGCAGAGACTGTGAAGCTCACCATACTGCTCAGGTAGACCCACCGTGAGCCAAAATGGCGAACCAAACGACTCATGACCAGGGAGAAGAAGGTTGAGGTAGCACACTGCAGAAACAGGCCCAGACTGCCCATACGGATACCTGAAAGAAAAATGTAACTTGTATCACAAATAGCCGAGCCCATAAAACTTCCTTCCAACACCCTCTGTTGGAGACAGACCCAAAACGTTGTCCTATTTTACCTATTCTAATTTACAGAGACATTTACAGAGCTCTGCGACACAAACACACTGTTTGGGGTGACTGACTTGGCCCATCACAGACAGCAATAACCTTAGATAAATGCTCGAAAAGCCAGAGAGGTCAACACACCCAGGCTGGTCCTTGTTGACAGGTTCAAATCTTGTGAAGCACCATGTCCTTCACCTGATTAAACTAATCTCTAAGAGGTAAAGACAACATTCTTATAATGACTGAGCAGCTGCTATTTATAAAGAAATAAACTAAATTTTTGTTTAGCTCTCCAATACAATAATAAGATAATTTGCTTTCTACCTTTAAACCAAGCCTTTAAACTAGATGCAAAAATGAATCAAAAATTGATTTCCATCTTTTGACACAATCACAGAATGCAACACTTTTCGCACATGGGAGACGTTTGCCAGAAAGCCTTTCTGCCAGAAAGCCCTTAAGGGAAACTTCTCCCACGTTTTCAGTAATGACATAATGTTAAATAAATTGCAGTCAACATGGGATTTTGTTAACTGTGGGAAAATTGTTCAATTTTTACCCGTTACCCATTTATCCACACTTATTTCACCTTTAATTGAATTTTTTAATTTTAGTACCAAGCCAAGGAAGCTAGACTGACTACATGCCAGGGCAGTTATTTATCGCAGTCTGCATTCACCCCGATCTCTCAGCTTGCTCCGAGTGAACAGTGTGGGTCAGAAGTTCACCAGCAGAGCAGAGAATCACTTATGCGAAAGCAGCATGTGGATCATATTACTCCTGGAAAGCAAAGCTGCCGAGCCCACACTCCACACTACAGAAGCTAATGAGGACCGAAATTCAAGCCCTCAGAGATATGGAACAGAGCCAGAATGCTACTGAATCTGTGCACAGCAGAGCTGCTGCATTATGGGAAAATTGTTGTTTCTGTAGTACAAGCTTCACAGATAGCTAATTTGCATTACAACCCTTCCCAGTAGGAAAGATGATCACAAAAAGAATTGCAGTTAGCCTACTGTTAAAAATGAAGTAAAAAAAACAACAAAAAAAGAGCCCGACCGATACTGGATTTTTGAAACCAATACATTGACATTTTGAGCTGAAATGATAATGGTGCACCAATTGTGCACCACTATGCCTATGCAAAGATACTCAGAAGACTACTTTCTTAAACAAATCATTTAAAGAATATTTAAATTAAATAATTTTAATGTGTACATTTGTCAACCAATTCTAGAGATAAACGCTGAGAAAATAAATTAAAAATAACCTATACAGCTAAATAAACATCAGTACTGTATGTTCAGTATCAGTCACTTGCTAAAGTAGCAGAAAATGCCATGGAAATACTCAAGTTAAAGTACATCTACATTCTACTAAAGTACAGTACTAAATGTACTTAGTTACATTCCACCACTGCTCTGTACTAAACCACATATTCTCTAACTTACTCTATCACGCTCTGAGATTCATGCGGCAGCTTTGTTCCGATTCTGAAACAGTATTTCAATGAATTAAACTCCAATCAGAAATGCTTTTTTCTTGATAATCAAAACTGCAGCAACACTTCACTGTTAATGTAACGGTCACAAACATTAACTCATGGTTCGCTGCTGCCGAGGCAAGCGATAAACTGCGCCTCTGCTATAAACGTTCAGGGGAAACGTTCAACTTATCCGGTAAAAAAAACAGGCTCCTGACGTTATTTATTTACTTTCCAGCATTACATCTCACCAACTGGGTAACAACGTAGCGTGAAGTCAACACTCAACGGACTCAAACCACCACCGCACCGTCGTCTGCTGAGCTGCAGCACGATGGAGAGATGCTCTGACGCTAACCTTTCACTCTGCTACTGACTGACGAACTATAGCTGGCTAGTTACCTCGCTAACACAGCAAACAGTTGTGAAAAGCATGAGTGACGTGACAGTTAGTCAGTCAGGGACAGAGTTAAATTAGATTTATACTGAAATGGGTTCATTGTTTATCAACTTTCCAGCAATGTATTTTACAAACTAGTTAGCAGCATACCGTGAACACACCGTTTTGATTCCACTACGTCTGCTCAGCTGTGCACAAGGCACTCTACTAGAGGTGCTGACAGTATTGTAGTGATAGTGACGACCCACATTTCCCAGCATGCACTGCCTACTTTTTACTCTTTGTTATTGGTTGTAATGTGTCTGTTCAGAATATGGTGGTTTACAGTTTTAACCACTAATGAGGTGGCTGTTAAGTCCCATGACACCAGCTGTATTTTACATGATTCAAGTTCTTGAGAGTTGCTTCGTCTCGTGTTACACTGCATGCCACTGCAGTGACACTAACTCTGCTGGATAAACTTTGTAGGCACATTAATATATCAACACAAGCCTTTCTTTCTGCCTAATATACTGAAAAGAAAACAGTTTTCTATCGGCTCATATCAGATAACATATAAGCCAATACAATATATCTGCGTTAGGCCAATATCAGCCGATAATATCAGCTGACCCATAAATCAGTCGGGGTCCTAAAAAAAAAAAAAAAGATCCATGCAGACAAAGCAGATAACTTCCCTGCATAGGGAACATCTGCAAGCTGACTGATGTGGTTTTATAACATCCGCTTTGTTTCAGATTACACAAACATGGCCCAGACAGACCTCAGAATTGTGTGCTTTGGCCGTCTACCTGACTTGAATGAACATGTTCTTTGTGTGCTGATTCCTTGACATTAATTCTTTGTGAGTGTGACATTCCTTGTGGTCCAGCAAGAACAGGGAGGAGAGAGCGAGGAAAAGTAAACAAAAAGTAGGGAAGGAAATAGAGGTGGGGAAAGAGGAAGGAGAAAAGAATATGGATGGATAGATATAAATGTCAAACGAAATAGGTAGAATGGTGAGAGAGAGAAAGAGGTGAGAAGGATTAAAGGATGAGGAAAAAAGTAGACAGTAGTAGGAAAGGACTGACAAAATGAGAAGGGAAGCTAAAATGTACATAGTTAAGGAGAGAGAGAGACAATGGAAAGGCCAAACGATGGGAAAGAAATGTAATGTATAGGAAGTCTGACTGAATGGTAAACAAAAGGAGACTTTAAAAAGACTTAACTCATACATGGCCCACTACGTTAATAAATCTGAAATTTCTTAACATGGGCAAGATGCCTTATATCTGTTTACTTCAGCTTCATTCTTCCCCTTTACTGTTCTTTCTCAAATGTTGTCTGGTAAAATATACCAAAGAAAGAAGTTTTCCTAGCATGCTTGACCCTCTTACACCACTGAAACCACAGATTTATTCAGGTTTATCTGCCTGTACACCATCTATCTAAAAGGTTATATTTAGGTGGAATCATACAGATAAGCACTTGCATAGCTATAGAAAACAGCCAGTCTAGCAGGATTATTGACAACGCTGTGATTTACAGAGCAGGAACTGGAATGGATGAAGACTGTCTCTGTATTTGTTTACAAGTGCAGGGGTGGAAAGTAATACCTGAAATGCCGTGGATTGGCTTGACAGTGGCTTAAGAATACTTACCTAAAGGATTTGTTACTTGTACAGTGGCATAGCTACACAAAATGTTCATCAGCTCATGTAAAGCATTGGTGTCTATGTGAATGGCTGGTCTTTTCTCTATATGTTCTATACCTTCACAGGAGCCGAAATGAAGGCAGCAGGAAGGCATGTAGGCATGCAGGAACACAGGCTCTGTCTCTGTCTTCCACCTGTGCCTGAGGAATGTGAGCGCATCCTGCCCAGCTGTGACAGAGCAGACACCACCGCCAGGATGGCCAGTTAATGGCGACAGGTGGTAGAGGTAAAGCCATGTCGCGAGTCTCACTAGTGCAATGGAAGTTTGTTTCATAATATGCTATCAGATTTTTCAACTTCCTCTGAGAGATTAATGAAGGCACCATCTCATAATATCTAGTGTGTATACCACAATGTGCTACTTAGACATTTATAGAGATATCGTTATAAAAACAAGAGAAATAAAGCTCACATAACACATAAATCTCGAAGATAAAGAGGAGATCTGACCTTCATCGTATCTTTGCCTGGACACACTTCCTGGTAATGCACTCGGCACGCCCTCGTACAAGCCTTCCCCCACAAAGTCTGTGTAGAAAAGCATAAAAGACATGACAGCCATCCAGCTGCAGAGCTGAGCCACACACAGCTGCCTCATCACCCATGGGACATGGCAATAGCTCCTGTAGATGGCCGGCGTCATGGACCAGCATGTTCTTAGTAGGCACAGCAGGGGTCCAGACTTCAGCAGCCTCAGCTTGCACTTCAGCAGGTAGCAGCATGAGCGTGGCATGCCACATCGACCAGCCTCAATCGCACCAGCCCCAGACTCCAGTAAAGATCCAGAACCCACCAAGCCACTGCTGGCACACGACGGTTCCGCCGACACCTTCATGGTGATGAGCACACTGGAGATGAAGATGAGGATGAGAAGGGAGAAGAGGCACTCTGCCTGGCCTCCTAGGTAAACAGAGAGCAGGCCACGGCTCCAGTCCAGTGCAGGTAGCAAGTAACCCACACAGCCTCCCAAGCTGACCATGAAGGAGAACATGGCAAAGGCTTGACCGCAGTCCTCCTCATCCCGATACAGGTCCGACAAAAGAGCCTCCAGTGGTGTGAAACACACTTGTCCACAAAAGTCAAGGAGCCCTACCCCAAAGATAAGGAAGCCCACCTGTAGCAAAGCAACAACCATATTAAGGAAAGTTACATTTTAAACTTTAAAAAGGTGTGCAATGGTACAACACAAGTTCATGTGTTGTTTTATGTGCTTTGTAGGTAGAATTCATAAACAGGTATCCTACCTGAAGGGTGTGCCCACCCCACGCAAGGCGTGCAGCCAGTACATCAGCATGGGGAATGATGAAAAGCGCCACAAGGACTCCCAAAGACAGCAGCCAGATGAAAGGCCGTCGTCTGCCATAACTGCTGTTGCAGTGGTCACTGGCTGAGCCAATCAGAGGAATGAACAGGAGGCCGAGCACCGGACCAATACCTGTGGACAGAACCAGGGATACACAGAAGAAGTCAGAGACAACACTAACAAAGCATAGAATATGTAGCAGGCAAACAGCAAAGACACAGAGGATGTGGACAAAGTACAAAGAAATCCGGACAATGTTATATGTGCACAATATGAATTTACAAATGTCTGAAACAGATTGCATAAGAGGAACTTGGTATTTTCCTTCTGAAATGCTTATCACTTTGGTATGAAATCCTAAATCAGATATTTTCACAATATCCCACGCAAAAAACACACACACAAAATCTCTGTTCAGCTTCAGTGGCTTACAACAACTACTATGCCAGTTGACAGGTGTTTTTCAGCCTTTTCTGCCTTCTACCGGTCCGCTTAAGTCCTCCTTGCTGCTGCCCTACCAGGGGGTGAACTGCATGTGCCCCTCTGCCAGCATCACTGACTGCTGGTGATGGTTCCTACAGATGGCCTGCTGCCTGAAGGTAGCCCACCCTCAGCTCACCCTCCACATGTGGTCGGGTCTGGCTAATTAGAACACACCATGTTCGCATAGCGACACACACACACACACACACACACACACACACTATATCTAAAATGACTCAATCCTGGGGCTACGGTTTGACATTTAAAAAAAAGGTACCTTGTGGACTTTCCATTATAGACAGGCACAATTTTGTTTACAATTTTGTGTGTATGGCCATATTATGAATTCATGTCTGTCGTTATGCACATGCTTATAAAACAAACATACAGAAAAAATACAAACAATATGGGGACCCGCTCATCAAAACATTGCTCTACAGCACCACTAGGGGTCAAAAACCCCACAGCAAAAGAAGCATGACTGGAATACACAACTTTACCAAGATCCTTTTATAGTCCTTTTACATTTTAACAAGAAACTGAAACCTAGAGAAAGAAAGACAACATTTGTGTTTCTGGTGTCTGAAGAGTACTCCGAAACCCAATGAAAAAGCAGAACGACCCATAGACCGGGCAGGTAAGCAGAGAAATAGATGAGCACAGACAAAGAGACAGGCAGGCAAAATGTTAGAAAGAGAGACAAGCCGACTGCAGCCAGGCAGTCAGCCCCTCCACCACATTTCTTCTTGCTGCAGCTGTGGAAGCCCATCATAACAATGCTCACTAGTCCCTACAAGAGAGCATATATATATATATATATAAAAACACACATACACCCATGCGTGCTTTCCAGTTTCTGAATATGATGCAGGCTGCTTTCCGGTTCTGTTTGAAGACACGCACACATATATCGGTGTGGTGTCTACCCTAACCTACACACATCATCCTACCAAATATAAAACGTGTCACATTCCACACCTAAATATGAGTAATGAACACCACAGCACTAACAGAGAGGAAACTAGAGAAAGAAAGTAACAACTGGAGGATGAAGCAGCCAACAAATGGCTATTAGATAAAGTAGAGAGAACCTGAGACTACCGCTTGGGGAAATTAGCTTTAACCCTCCCAAGACACAATATCTATCTTCATTCAAGTAACACTCAGGCACTCCATTATAATACAGGGGAATGAGAATTAGGTTGAGTGCCATTTGCAGATTGGCTTACAATGCAGGCTGTTTGGGACGAACTCTACAATGAAATGATTTTTCTTTATGTCACCAGCAGCTATTACAGAAATGGAAGAGTAGAAGTGTATTGTTTAATCTTTATACTTGAATAGTCAATTTTGTCATCCACATGGAGCCCTTTGGTTTGATGGAATTGTATCGTCTGAATAGTCATAAGACAATGTTCCAAAGAGACGCTTTTACTGAAGACCATGTGAATGCCATTTGGGCTGACAGGATAATGCAGGTATTCACACTATTTACAAGTAAACTGGGTAACAGTTTGCAAATATATATGGGTGATGCCAACTGAGTGCATGTGCACCACTAATGCCACTAATTTGTGAGCACAAAGATGACTCCCCTTTTTCAAAAAACAAACCCGTCTGTCTTAATTTTTGCATTAAGTAGAGTAAATTCTTACAGACTATGGTTGACTGAAAGGTATGAGGTAACTGGGGCCACAAATACACAACCAGAGGCAAAACTGAATTATAGGTGAGCCAGACATAATAGTGCGGTCATCAGCAGCACATTCTGTAGAGCGTTTGTGGCGTTGCAAAAGGAAGAACACTTCACACAGAGCAAAATGAGCTACTTTTCATGGCTCTTCCCAGAATTCCTGGATATGATGGTGCACTTAATTATAACAAATGATATCAGTAAAATGGTTTGTATCTTGAATGTTATAAGTAAGAGATAATAGGAATTAACCACCCTAATTTTGAGGTTTACAATGTTCTGCTTCTATTAGCCCATCGCTGATTCACCTCTACAGTATGCCAATTTTTGAGGCTGTAGCTTGGGGAGTATTAGATTAAAATCACATTGTGAACATTTTCTTAAAAATAAAACAGCTAACAATACAGTACAAAATGACACAACAACCACAAATTTCAGCCTCACAAATGACCATATAGTTGGATCGATGTCTCTCTTGCACACTCAACTGGTATATCATGAGCTTGCGATATTTACTGCAAAGCTGTATTGGACTGTAGCGGTATGTGTGGTATCAGTGTCACTTAAATTGTGTCCACCACCTATATCTGTCATCAACAGGTGCCTTTCAAAATCACTTCAAACTAATTTCTGGTAGTAGTCTAGTAGTGGTAATCTGGTAGTAAAAGTGACTATGAGATTATGCTGGGGAAAATGTCTGTCACCTTGCTGTTTAAACCATTTCCCTAAAGACAAAACAGAAAACAAGTATCCAGCATTCCAACACATACATCTCTAAATACATTTCAACTTTTGTTTTGGAATGTTTGTCCACATCTTAGAAAATACTTTCTAAACGGCAAAAACAATGTTCTATATTTTCCAGCTGATTGTTCCTGGTGCTGTTCAGTGGCATTAATGTGCAACCCTATCACAAGTGTAATGTCAGACGGAAGGCAGACTTAGTGGCTCATCATTTTAACCTCCTGCACATTTAACAACAGGGCCTCTAAGGTGCTGCTATAGAGAAAACTGCTTTTAAATTTCAGTGTTTGGCTGTCCAAATCTATTTTCTGCCAGTTCTACACAAAATAGTATGAGACTACATAAAATACAATAGAAAACCATAGAAACGCTGTGAAACAGGGTAGCGCTAATCAGTTGTCAAGCACTTTGCAGCTGTAAAAGTGTAGGACAATACAAATATTAGTATGTTTGTATTTTTTAAATAAAAGCCAAATGAATGAGCATTGGAAATTGGCAGTATGTAGCAATATCTGGCCCTATAAAAACAAAAACAAAAAAATAAACCTCAAACATCCCTACAAAGGTCCTTTATTTACCAAGATCACAACAATAATTTTATGACCTGAACTAATATAAAAGCAAATGAGATGCATTTAGTGAAATCATAGCTGCTCCTTGTTTTACAAGGTGACGTGTGAACTGTAATAAGCAACACTATGTATCAGTCTGTCTGGAGATCGCGGCTCTTCCCCTGGCAGTTTGCCCTCCTGCTGCTTTAATTTAGCACCTGATAACCACCTCAACAAAACACGAGGTGATTGGGGGACTGATTTGTGTAATGGCCTCAATTATGTCTTTATGACCTGAATGGGAGAGAAGATAGGAGCCCTGAGGCATTGTCACACCTCTGTGCAACACCCCCACACAAACTTGGCTACCTGTGGACAAGGTCGCATCTTTATGTATCAAACGAATCTACAAAACCATACATTCCTTGGAGGGTACAGCCTATTCTGACTTACAATAATTCTCATAATATCAATAGCAGCTAATGAAAGGGTTTTCCATTTGTATTATGACTTTAATGTAACCACAGCAAACAAAGCATTCAGACTGATTAAAATAAAATCTCATTTATTTTCAGCCCTATGACAATACACAAACTATTCCGAAGTGAATAAATGGCACTCAAGGGCTATACAAATCTATCATTTGAAACACTTGGACAAGAAACAATCACTCATGTGGTAAGTAAACAAACCACAGAGGAGATAGTCCTAGCAGTCTATCCTTGAAAGTGTGTGCAAGTACCTTTCATGTTTAATTAATACTTTGCCAGAAAGGGACACAGAAGATGTGATGAGAGATGGTGCTTGTGTGTGAGAGAGAATAAAGCAGAAGCAAAACATGTGCACTTGTATACACACACTATGAAATAGCAAAGAGGCCTGGCAACCAGATTCCCCACTTTCAGTCTTTACCAAGTCCTTACCTAGCACCATGGTCATGTAGCGCTCCTCCACTCCAGCCTCCAGCAGCAGTGGGGGCACGTATGTGATCCCAGCTGCCACACAGATCTCCAGGCCACAGGTCAGGGAGTTCAGCAGGACGAGACGCCACTGAGACCTCCATCCAGGCATATTTACGGGGGCTGGCACGCCTTTCCTAACCTCTGGGATGGCCACTACTGGGGGCAGAGGAGGGGGGAGGGACCCAGGCAGGGGCAAGGGGGGGAGCGTGGGGAGGCAGATGGTGCCCCAGTGGGACAAGAGGGCTGTTGGGGAGGGACAGCAGCAAAGACACGTGGATGTCTCAGAGGACCTGGAGGTTTCATCCTCTTCTCAGCATTCTGGATCTGAAGAGCAGGGGAAGAGGACAGGAGAGCTGTGAGAAATTGAGTTTTTGCAACTTTTGAAAATAGCAAAAAGAAAGAAATGCCTAAATATGACACAGCTTTCACACAGTCTCTGCATAGCAACTCATACAGTGTATGATTTGCTGCCGTTTCAGATGGTTAGGAAATGTGAGAAAGGGCTAAGGCATGCCACATTAGACTGGTCATTCCCAGGTTGCTACACATGTCAGCGTGACTGCTTTTTCACAACAGAATCCAATCAACGCAGATTCCAACATATGTTTGCAGAAACATGGAAATGGAAATGGAAACAGTCGCAAGGATATGATATTGATGTATCCTCAGAGCTCGTCACCGACAGCTTCAGGACAGCAGGAGCAACAACGGGCGGACAGAGGAGATGAGTCAGCTGTAGCAACGTGGCCAACACACCAAACCATTTTCCAAAAGAATTCTTTCTCCCCTGCTGCTTTGCTCATTGCGCGCCATGTACAAGGCTGAGTCCTTACTGCAGTTGCCCAGGTTCGAGTGCGACCCGCGGCCCTTTGCTACATGTCATCCCCCCTCTCTTGCTCCCGCATTTCCTGTCTCTCTTCGGCTGTCCCTAGTTAATAAAAAGGCAAAAAAATTTTTTATTGCCCATCTCTCTCCTTACTACCTATCCCTTTCCCTTCTCCATAATAACTCTAGTATTAGTGGGAGGATCTAAAATCCAGTCTTTCCTTGGCTGACCATGTCATTACCTGTATTATTAAGCTTTGGTTGCAATTCCAGAAACGTTCAGCAGAGTGTGCAAGAAATAGTCTTTAGCGCTTGAAAAGACATGTTGCTAGAAAGAGACTATGAGGCAGGAGGTAGATTAAGTCAAACGTGAGAGGGATGATATTACACAGCATGTTTTACCATGCTAGGTTTACAGACAGAAAGCTATTTTGAGCCAGATACAGAAAAAGTCAAAAAGTCATCAAATATGTCATCACAGTGGTGTGTTTAAGTCAGAGGTTAATACAGTGGCCGTGACGTGTAGAACGAACTACATATCCAAAACACTTTGCAAATTCGAAACACACAAGCAGTTTAATGGAAAACAAAGAGAACCATAACCGAAGTGAGCAACAATGGATTTCGACAATGAAACGGGCCGACTTTTATTGCCTGCACATGTGGAAGACCATAGTTTTTGCCCGTTTGAGAAGTGAAACATTGAAACATATTATTATGTGATTGTCCCACATGAGCAATGTTGTTCAATGTCTTTATATTTTCATTGGCTATTATAAAGCTGGCTGCAGTGACGTTAGCATTATGTCATTTAGCTAACCAGATGAATGTAACTTAAGCTGGGCCCGTGTATGGCTCACATTGCGTTAGATAGCATAATTAGGCTAGCGAACAATGTTTCACTTATGTCTCGATTGGGCAAGAACTTTCTTCAATAAAGGCAATAACAGTCAGTCGGCAGTAATAGTTGCCCCGTTTCATTGTCAACATCCGTTGTTGCCCACCTCCGTTCACCTCCCCATTTGCAATTGCCATTAATGCAGTTGGGTTTTTTTAATATGCAGTCCGATCGACACATCTCGGCCACCGTAGGTTAAGCTTTGTGTGGTGAACCACAACAACTGTTTCCTTGTTATTTTCTGCATATTGTCCTACACTGACAAACAAGTCAACCACACCTCGAAGGATCATTTTTCCAGTGACCATAGCTGAAATTCTCCATTACATGCCTTATTGTCAAGATACCTAGTGTTCATCCTAAACCTGTTCACTCTAAACCCAGCCCTGCATTTTTGAAGTGATTATAGTCTTAAGAGACCACTTTAGACAAATTGAAAAAAAGATATAAGCTGAGAAACGGATTAATAAAGCAACATTTCTTCAATATATAAGGCTGCTTCCAATCTGCGTGCATTCGTGTACAGATCTTTCTGCTTCCTAGCGAGCAGAAACCTAAGAAAAGTAAAACCTAAGTTAACTATTATCATCATCATCCACCAATGGCCTGTGCATCACTTAAAGCAGAGGGAAAGAGCAAGAACAGTCAGAACAGCCGCAAACATAGAAACAACAAGGTGCTATATTTGCATTTGGTGTGACATTTCTCTGCCAATGAGGCCCATCTGTTCTCTTTTAGCAAACAAAATGGATGTCATCATCTGCAACAAGACTTGGTTAATCATAAATGTGCTCAGCTCAGTAAATGATCTAATCAGATTCATACAGCATTCCAAGGAAATGTACCTTGTGGGGCTAAAAAAAAAAATAAAAAAAACAACCTTTCGTTAGGCATTATCCACTGAAAAAGCTGATAAAGAGACAAAATAGATGACACGGTTTTCTGAGCAAACAAGAGTGGGTTGGCTCGTTAAAACATTAGTTTCCATTGTCAACTCAGGAGTTTCATGTCCATGTCATCATTTCACAAATCACTGTCATCAGGCACCCCAGACCTACAATGCCCATCTAAAACTTCTTGTGCCTTTCACATCGTTGTAATCAAAAATGTTAACTGAACGTCATCAATGATGCCATCAGAGTTCCTAAAGCATTCATACATTCCCAGTTCAGTCATGACGAGTCCTTTGATATACAGGCTTTTGAGAATCTGAAGGACAAAGCGACAGTGTTAGCAGGCTGGATCTAGCAGTGGCCTGGGTCACTGAGAGAGAGGACCATTTCACACCCGTCAGATCTCATTCCCACCCTGCCTGGGCACACTGAAAGACACCCATCAGGGGACCAGCCTTTGCCCCTACGGCCTGTCTGGTCACTACAACCCCCTACCAACATATTTTGTGTGGGGGTGTGTGTGTATATGAACATTCCCCTTTCCTCTCCTCTGCATTTCTCCCTTATCCTTCCTCAACCCCTGAGGTCAGCTTCGTCTTTGACCTGCATTCTAAGAGAACCCTTTTGACATATCTGCCCACAACCGGTTATGCCTTTATGGTTCTGCATCTCAGTGTGAAAGCTTTCTATTGCAGCCCCAGCTGACTCTCTGTCCGACGTTCTCACAGAAAACAGAAGGGCCCCAGCGGCAAGAATAGAGAAATTTGATTGGTCCAAGCAGCCGCGGCTCGTCTGGACGCCTGCCCAAAAGCAAGTCAGATTTCAGGGTTTTGTAAATGTAATGGTTGCTCACGACTTGACCCGAGTAGCGGTAGAAAGTCAGAGTTAGGACAGGGGCAAGGGAGGTGGATGGAAGGACTGAAAGACTATAACAGTGAAAGTAGTGTAGACAAGCATTTATCAGTCCATGTATCCACCTCAAAGTCAAACACAAAAATAAATGTCCGTTTTAAATATGCTACTCTTTAGCCAATGCAATGTTTGCGGAATTGGCACAAAGCAAAACAAAGCTCTGAAGCACTCAAGTGTATGTTGTAGAGACAGAAGAGAGAATCACACACGCACACACAGGAAACCCACACAGTCATTCCACCACTAACTTAATGACACCTCTGCCTCTACAATGTATTCCAGTCATGCCCTTCATCGTCTTCCCATAGCCTTTGAGACACAAACGCACGAACTGAACAGCTCTCCTTGCCACCTTGCATGTTTAAACACTACAGTCTGAGCCAGGCTAGTGACAGGAGGGGGTGGCGATGGGCTGCTTTTGTCAGCTCTCCCACTGCCTCCATTACCAAGTCCTATGCAGCCACAGCACCTCAAAAAAAACAACAAAAAAAACAACAATTCGTCCCTAATGACTGAGCAGTATTCTTACAATACAAAACAGGCTTTGTATACCTTGTGCCAGGGAGAGTAATGTGATATAGTGAGGTATCAAGTCCATTTCTAAGTCTTTTATTAACAGTGTTCACAGAGATGGTAGGATATAGAAAGTGTGTGTGTGTGTGGCGTTGGGTGGGCAGGGGTGTGGGGTCTCCCGGCAGAGAGCAGGGTTTGGAAGAGAAGAGAGGAAGGCATTACTCTGAGATGACATCAGAGCCACAAGCATAGTTGAGGCTGTGGCTGCAGAAACCTCAGCAGAAAGCCCTGGTTGTGTGTTTGGCTCAAGCTGAATGGCTGCAGCACTGTGGCCTTCCTCCCTTTGAGTTCCTGCACATTAATGGACCCGACCGTCTGCACAGAGGGACAGCAGGACCAGCTTTTATGCTGACTGCTCCCCTGGCTTACTTCCTGCAAACCAGTCTCAGTGGCTCTTCTCTGCTCTCCGAATAACAAACAAGTTAAGATGGAGCAACCCCTAATGAACACTGTGCTGCTTACATTGCTGCCATAATATCACTACCTCAGCAATTCTTTACAGCGCATGTCAGCATTGGCAATGGCATTGTCGTGGAGGTCATGGGAAGAGCCAGATATCGCTGAATGATGTCACGCTCAGAAGGCCCCAGACAGGTTCCATCTAGATGTCAACTGAGGAATAACAAAACACTACCCATCTCCACTATTATTACCTTTTTCAGTCCTTCTCCCCACCTCAAATTTTCCATCATCATTTATAATTCACATTACTCGTCAAATGGCATTTTAACTGCTTTCATTGTTTAGATGTCAGCTGACATTTCAGCCGCTTTCACCTCTTTCTAATCAGCCGATGGTTCACCTGCGTTTTAGTTCATCTACCCGCACTGTTTACATGCAGACACACTGATAATTCAACTGCAAACAGGTCTTAACCTTAACAAATGCTTACAGTGATTACACTTAAACTGATTTCAATTGCTTTCAGGTTTTAAGGTGTGTTCAGACAGAAGGCGAAGAGAATGTTTGCCTCGCGTCATTCGCACTAGACCATTCGCCCCAAACAGCCAATGTACCAACTGTACATTAACTGTATGCTAGGTAGCAACAGACGCACCGGCCTTGTGTGTGGGAGTGTGCCTGTGTGTGGGCATTTCTGTTCAGCTCAGCCTCTGACTAAACTCACCAGAAACTGCTGTTGTGTTATTTCCCTTTATGAAGTTCGTTTATGAAGCAGAATCAATCATGTTTAAACTTTTTTACATTGCGATCTTTGCGTCAATTTCATAGACTGTAAATAAAGATGGACGACATGTCAGCTCCCAGCAGTATCGGTCATAAACCCCGCCCCCTCTATGTTAGCTGATAGGACATGGGCCAAACTAAAAACTCAAAGTACACATCAAATACATTTTCCACAAAGATGGTTTTTGTCATTTTAGTTAGTTCTTATTATGCTTATGTATCAGCTCAACTCATTTTATTTATATAGCACTTTCAAAACCATTAAGATGGAATGGAAATCATACCAACATAAAACAACAGCAAAACATAACGCCCGAAAAATATTACAAGCACTCACTCACAGTTCTCAGACCCAATCAAATTGGTTGATTACTTGATAGAATAAATAAGTCTTCAAGTCCGTTTTAAAAATGTCCATGCTTGACGAAGATTTAATATGTAAGGGCAACCGATTCCAGAGTGCAGGAGCGGCGACAGGAAAAGCACGATCTCCACTTTGCCTCAATCGAGACCGCGGGACAGCTAGCAGCACGCTCTGCGAGGAGCGCAGTTGCAGTTGAGGTTGGTATGGGATCCCAGGAGCCCGATCACATAATGCTTTGTAAACAAACATTAATACCTTGTACTGAATTCTGTATTTTACCGGTAACCAGTGAAGAGATATTAATGTCGGAATCTTGCCCCAAATAACGTCAAGCTCCCATATCTGGGATATTTTGGCTTAATTTTTGGACATTGGGAAGAAGAGGAGACACATCTTCCATCTATATATACACACAGTCTATGGGCAATTTTGCACCACCCCAGGCAATTTCGCTTCTAATTGTGTCTTGACTTTGTACGCAACTGTGCCACACAGTTATGAAACATCAACAATTTTTAATGCTTACACTTCAACTGCTTGAACTTTAACTACACATTTCACATGCAAACAATTATTTTGAGACATTTTACCTCTTTGCAGTGTTTGCGCATGCAATTTTCAACAATGACTCTTGACAAAAATGTACCCTTTTTTCTAATTTATAGACATTTTACCATTCTTTATTGCTCTCTTTCTAACCCTCTGCCACTCTTTTCTCCATTTTTCCTACAACTCCACCAGGTGTTCTACATCGTTCCATGGCCTGTCATCCAGATGAGGACACCATCAGACCTCTGGCACCATTACTCCAAACACACCGTTTCCTTCTGTTACTGACAACCGGATAACAACATGGAACTTGTTGGATCTACTTCAATAAACAGTTTAGTGTTTGATTTGTGTTCTGCCTCTGCTCACTTGAAAGACAGCCCTTACCGTGCTGACCCTACCCCCCAGCCTGTAATCTTAAGCCCACATCCGTCACTGTGACCCCTGACCCTGGCTTTCACCGCAGATCATGTGACCAACCTAACAATTCAAAGCTGTCTGCTGCTAATATTCTCCACCTGTACTGTGCTGCCTAGTTAAATGAAAAGTCGACCTGTCACCAGTTATTTTAAACTAGTGCTTCTGAGAGAAGATGCGATGGAAGGACATACATCTTATAACGGAGCAGGAAAGGCGACCTTGTCTTATTTCTGGAGGGTCTAATGACACTCTTTGCACTGCCAAAATGTTAAGTGCTCTTTCCATCTCTGCACCTAATTAGGATGATGGCTCAAAATATGTCCCTCAAGTTTAAAAGACGACGAGAAGCTAATAGTTCATGGCTCCTGAGAGAGCAATGCTATCTGTGTCTTCAAGAATTATTTCGTAAGAGCATATTTTTTCTGGTTCTAGGGGAAAATCACTTATCATAGCAATCATTCAAAGTTAGTCATTCATTCAGAACCCCAGAATACCCCAATACTGTTTTAACCAGCCTCTCTACACCAATGGACTCCAGACCGACTCCACTTCGAAAAGTGTGTGGAGAAAATTATCAGTGCTTATCTGAGGGAGACTACAGAGGATCCACACACACACACACACACACACACACACACACACACTTATCAGGTGAACATGAGAGGAATGCGGGCTAGGTTGAGTTGCCCTCGTGTAAGGTGTGTGTGTGCGTGTCAGAGGGTGAGCCGAGGGAGGGCCTGCAGCCAGCCACAGCTCATGAGGGGACCGTTATCATACTGGCCCATGCAAATAGCACAACGATGTTCTGCCATGTAGCCTCTTGTGAGTCAATGTGGCTGACAACATGCCTCCCCACAGACTGTGGCTCTCCACTCACTGCAAACCTATTGAGTAAGGTGAAAGAACTAAGAAAAGGGAATGCAAACGCTAATGAGTTTTCATTCAACCATGATCAGGGGTGTTTACATTTAGTTAATAGAGCAGTCACAATTTGAACTGGGTTTAATCAACAACCAGTTACTTGGTGTAAGATGGAATTTTCTGATCAACACTATGCTGTAGCATGCAAGCATGAAATGTTGTAAGCGGCAGGGTAAAAAAATTTGATTTTATTATTCATTTCTCAGTGACAGCTGTGTTTCATATTATTTGCTTTTTACTCTGCCAATTTGTGTTCCTTTTTATAATCAAACTAACTCAAGACACATCAGAAATCAATGTTCAGTTACCGTCGGCAGATGTTAATGAATTGCTCAACCTTATTTAAAAACATAAAATTCATACTTTAAGTCAAATGATTAATATAGCCATGATGTAACGCTTCGTGTTATCCATTAACAATTGTCGTGGGTTTTTTTTATACATTTTAAATAAAATGTATCATTTTAATAAAAGAACATTCTTGTAAAAATGAAAAACGGTCACATCAGTGTCAAAAACATGGCTTAAATTAGACTTTTTTTTTTAAAGATACAGCTGACCTTTCCCTATCATTGGTATTCACAATACAGATATTCAGTTTAGTTTCATACACTACAATGAGCTCATCAAATTCTGAGGAAATTCATCATGCCTGGCTGAATGAAAGCATCTAAAAATCCCAAATGCATGACTACAAGTGTGCATCTTTATTATGTATTTCATTCTGTTTATTCTATCCTGTTGATTAACTATCTGCATCCTCTGGCCTTTCACACACTGAGGTAAGGAAATGTGAGAGAAAGTGTGATTACAGCAAAATTACACGATGAGCCAAAAAGGAGTAGAGTTTTTTGGCAAAATGGTACTCACCAGCCAAAGAAGCAAAGCTCAAAAGGTCCATCTACACACTCACTTTGCTGGAAATTGAGCATCTAATCTATTTTAAAAGGCTGCTCACCCTCTTTATCCAATAAACCCACTCACTTGCAGAGCATATCTGCACTGACTCTTTTGACCACCTGCTTCAACTCTACGCTCAAGAGTCTGACTCTTATTTATCCTGGTTCTTTTTGTGTCCCCTGTTCCCTCCTCTCTTATTTAGCCCACCTCCTTTGCATCCCTCCCATTATTCCCCCCCCCCGCCGCCCCCCCCGTGCCTCAGCCTGTAAGGTGGGAATTGGGAAAATCCCAAAGCACTTGAGGAATCCTGTCGCTTTCTCTCTGTGTCGGTCTCATTTCTGTTATACCCTCAAGATTTTGTCTGAACAACAATATTCAGACCAAAGCTAAAATCTTGGCCTGAAATATAGAACAGAAACACCCACTCACCTGTGTTGTATAACAGGAGCACAACAGGCAGTTAGGAGACAAAGAATGAATTGATATCATCTCGCAAGCCCACACTGAGGCCACTCCCCCATCCCTTCTCCCTCACTATCTATAACCACTCCCTAAAAGTTCTGTATTATACCCCCTGACCCAGTATCATGTTCAGCTGCCTATCAGGGCAGGGGCAGCTCTTCCACCCTCTCTCATTACCTCCCTTCTTGCAGCGCAGTCTTAGTTAAGCTCATACTCCTGCATGACCACATATGCATGGACTGCTTTAACCCTTTTCTTAGTTAACCAGCTCAGCCAGCAGTAAGCCTATTTGGGTAGACACGTACATGCACACACACGCAGACATACACTGCGCACGCACACACACGCACACTATCACTCCACCCCCGGCTGGCGGCAATGTCTGTACCCCACGCCTGGAGGCCAAGACCAACCCTCTATAGAAAAGCTTTTAATTAGATAACAGTGAGAGGAAGGAAAAAAGTGGAGCGGAGGGAGATCTAAAATGGGGAGGGTGGTTAGTGTGGTGTGTGTGTGTGTGTGTGTGTGTGGGGCGGGGGGGGGGGGGGGGGGG